>CATKUP010000298.1:0-385000 GCA_949786385.1 Onychomys leucogaster | reverse complement strand
AGAAACGTGTGTGCTTCGTGAACAATGTAGATTCTTTTGAGTTGTAAAGTGACTGCATTTACCTGAAACGAAGTCGTGCTTGTAGGAAGACACACTTCTGGCATTTAACTCCGTTTCTGAAGGGAAACACACGGCACAATCCTCATCCATGAAACACATTCTGCTTTAGAGCAAGAAGCACGCTCTTGCTTTCCAGAATCTCTAATACAGAGGGAAACGTGAGTGTGCTCAGAACAAAAGAACTGTGTTTCCTACACACACAGACCATATCTAGTTCAACTCTGTTTCTGAAACTGATGCAAACCACAGGTCCTCTAACATCCAATGCTTTTCAGTTAAGAGCGAGAAACGTGTGAGCTTCGTGAACAATGTAGCTTCGTTTGAGCTGAAAAGTGACTGCGTTTACCTGAAACAAAGTCTTGCTTGTAGGAAGACACACTTCTGGCATTTACTCCGTTTCTGAAGGGAAACACACGGCACAGTTCTCATCCATGAAACACGTTCTGCTTTAGAGCAAGAAGCAGGCTTTTGCTTTCTAGAGTCTCTAATACAGAGGGAAACGTGAGTGTGCTCAGAACAAAAGAACTGTGTTTCCTACACACGGACCATATATAGTTCAACTCTGTTTCTGAAACTGATACAAAACACAGGTCCTCTAACATACAATTCTTTTCAGTTAAGAGCGAGAAACGTGTGGGCTTTGTGAACAATGTAGCTTCGTTTGAGGTGAAAAGTGACTGCGTTTACCTGAAACGAAGTCTTGCTTGAAGAAAGACACAGAGCCTGTCATTTAACTCCGTTTCTGAAGGGAAACACACGGCACAGTTCTCATCCATGAAACACACTCTGCATTAGAGCAAGAAGCACGCTCTTGCTTTCTAGAGTCTCTAATACAGAGGGAAACGTGAGTGTGCGCAAAAAAAAAGAACTGTTTTTCCTACACACGGACCATATCAAGTTCAACTCTGTTTCTGAAACTGATACAAACCACAGGTTGTCTAACATCCAATACTTTTCAGGTAAGAGCGAGAAACGTGTGAGCTTCGTGAACTATGTAGCTTCGTTTGAGATGAAAAGTGACTGCGTTTACCTGAAACGATTCTTGCTTGTAGGAAGACACAGAGCCTGGCATTTAACTCCGTTTCTGAAGGGAAACACACGGCACAGTTCTCATCCATGAAACACACTCTGCTTTAGAGCAAGAAGCACGCTCTTGCTTTCTAGAGTCTCTAATACAGAGGGAAACGTGAGTGTACTCAGAACAAAAGAACTGTGTTTCCTACACACACGGACCATATCTAGTTCAACTCTGTTTCTAAAATTGATACAAACCCCAGGTCGTCTAACATCCAATTCTTTTCAGTTAAGAGCGAGAAACGTGTGGGCTTTGTGAACAATGTAGCTTCGTTTGAGGTGAAAAGTGACTGCGTTTACCTGAAACGAAGTCTTGCTTGAAGAAAGACACAGAGCCTGTCATTTAACTCCGTTTCTGAAGGGAAACACACGGCACAGTCCTCATCCATGGAACTCATTCTGCTTTAGAGCAAGAAGCACGCTCTTGCTTTCTAGAGTCTCTAATACAGAGGAAAACGTGAGTATGCTCAGAACAAAAGAACTGTGTTTCCTACACACGGACCATATCTTGTTCAACTCTGTTTCTAAAACTGATACACACCACAGGTCCTCTAACATCCAATGCTTTTCAGTTAAGAGCGAGAAACTTGTGAGCTTCGTGAACAATGTAGCTTCGTTTGAGCTGAAAAGTGACTGCGTTTACCTGAAACGAAGTCTTGCTTGAAGAAAGGAACAGAGCCTGGCATTTAACTCCGTTTCTGACAGGAAACACACGGCACAGTTCTCATCCATGAAACACACTCTGCATTAGAGCAAGAAGCACGCTCTTGCTTTCTAGAGTCTCTAATACAGAGGGAAACGTGAGTGTGCGCAAAACAAAAGAACTGTGTTTCCTACACACGGACCATATCAAGTTCAACTCTGTTTCTGAAACTGATACAAACCACAGGTTGTCTAACATCCAATACTTTTCAGGTAAGAGCGAGAAACGTGTGAGCTTCGTGAACAATGTAGCTTTGTTTGAGCTGAAAAGTGACTGCGTTTACCTGAAAAGAAGTCTTGCTTGTAGGAAGACCCATGCCTGGCATTTAACTCCGTTTCTGAAGGGAAACACACGGCACAGTTCTCATCCATGAAACACACTCTGCTTTAGAGCAAGAAGCACGCTCTTGCTTTCTAGAGTCTCTAATACAGAGGGAAACGTGAGTGTACTCAGAACAAAAGAACTGTGTTTCTACACACACGGACCATATCTAGTTCAACTCTGTTTCTAAAATTGATACAAACCCCAGGTCGTCTAACATCCAATGCTTTTCAGTTAAGAGGGAGAAACGTGTGAGCTTTGTGAACAATGTAGCTTTGTTTGAGCTGAAAAGTGACTGCGTTTACCTGAAAAGAAGTCTTGCTTGTAGAAAGACCCATGCCTGGCATTTAACTCCGTTTCTGAAGGGAAACACACGGCACAGTTCTCTTCCATGAAAACACTCTGCTTTAGAGCAAGAAGCACGCTCTTGCTTTCTAGAGTCTCTAATACAGAGGGAAACGTGAGTGTGCTCAGAACAAAAGAACTGTGTTTCCTACACACACAGACCATATCTAGTGCAACTCTGTTTCTGAAACTGATACAAACCACAGGTCCTCTAACATCCAATGCTTTTCAGTTAAGAGGGAGAAACGTGTGAGCTTTGTGAACAATGTAGCTTCGTTTGAGCTGAAAAGTGACTGCGTTTACCTGAAACGAAGTCTTGCTTGTAGGAAGACATGCGCCTGGCATTTAACTCTGTTTTTGAAGGGAAACACACGGCACAGTTCTCATCCATGAAACACACTCTGCTTTAGAGCATAAGCACGCTCTTGCTTTCTAGAGTCTCTAATACAGAGGAAAACGTGAGTGTGCTCAGAACAAAAGAACTGTGTTTCCTACACACACAGACCATATCTAGTTCAACTCTGTTTCTGAAACTGATACAAACCACAGGTCCTCTAACATCCAATGCTTTTCAGTTAAGAGGGAGAAACGTGGGAGCTTTGTGAACAATGTAGCTTCGTTTGAGCTGAAAAGTGACTGCGTTTACCTGAAACGAAGTCTTGCTTGTAGGAAGACATGCGCCTGGCATTTAACGCTGTTTCTGAAGGGAAACACACGGCACAGTTCTCATCCATGAAACACACTCTGCTTTAGAGCAAGAAGCACGCTCTTGCTTTCTACATTCTCTAATACAGAGGGAAACGTGAGTGTGCTCAGAACAAAAGAACTGTGTTTCCTACACACACGGACCACATCCTGTTCAACTCTGTTTCTGAAACTGATACAAACCACAGGTCCTCTAACATCCAATGCTTTTCAGTTAAGAGGGAGAAACGTGTGAGCTTTGTGAACAATGTAGCTTCGTTTGAGGTGAAAAGTGACTGCGTTTACCTGAAACGAAGTCTTGCTTTTAGGAAGACATGCGCCTGGCATTTAACTCTGTTTCTGAAGGGAAACACACGGCACAGTTCTCATCCATGAAACACACTCTGCTTTAGAGCAAGAAGCACGCTCTTGCTTTCTACATTCTCTAATACAGAGGGAAACGTGAGTGTGCTCAGAACAAAAGAACTGTGTTTCCTACACACTCAGACCATATCTAGTTCAACTCTGTTTTTGAAACTGATACAAACCACAGGTCCTCTAACATCCAATGCTTTTCAGTTAAGAGCGAGAAATGTGTGAGCTTCGTGAACAATGTAGCTTCCTTTCAGCTGAAGAGTTACTGCGTTTACCTGAAACGAAGTCTTCCTTGAAGAAAGACACAGAGCCTGGCATTTAACTCCGTTTCTGAAGGGAAACACACGGCACATTTTTCATCCATGAAACACACTCTGCATTAGAGCAAGAAGCACGCTCTTGCTTTCTAGAGTCTCTACTACAGAGGGAAAAGTGAGTGTGCTCAGAACAAAAGAACTGTGTTTCCTACACACACGGCCCATATCTAGTTCAACTCTGTTTCTGAAACTGATACAAACCACAGGTCCTCTAACATCCAATGCTTTTCAGTTAAGAGTGAGAAACGTGTGAGCTTCGTGAACAATGTAGATTCGTTTGAGTTGTAAAGTGACTGCATTTACCTGAAACGAAGTCGTGCTTGTAGGAAGACACACTCCTGGCATTTAACTCCGTTTCTGAAGGGAAACACACGGCACAATCCTCATCCATGAAACACATTCTGCTTTAGAGCAAGAAGCACGCTCTTGCTTTCCAGAATCTCTAATACAGAGGGAAACGTGAGTGTGCTCAGAACAAAAGAACTGTGTTTCCTACACACACAGACCATATCTAGTTCAACTCTGTTTCTGAAACTGATGCAAACCACAGGTCCTCTAATATCCAATGCTTTTCAGTTAAGAGCGAGAAACGTGTGAGCTTCGTGAACAATGTAGCTTAGTTTTAGCTGAAAAGTGACTGCGTTTACCTGAAACAAAGTCTTGCTTGTAGGAAGACACACTTCTGGCATTTACTCCGTTTCTGAAGGGAAACACACGGCACAGTTCTCATCCATGAAACACGTTCTGCTTTAGAGCAAGAAGCAGGCTTTTGCTTTCTAGAGTCTCTAATACAGAGGGAAACGTGAGTGTGCTCAGAACAAAAGAACTGTGTTTCCTACACACGGACCATATCTAGTTCAACTCTGTTTCTGAAACTGATACAAAACACAGGTCCTCTACCATACAATTCTTTTCAGTTAAGAGCGAGAAACGTGTGGGCTTTGTGAACAATGTAGCTTCGTTTGAGGTGAAAAGTGACTGCGTTTACCTGAAACGAAGTCTTGCTTGAAGAAAGACACAGAGGCTGTCATTTAACTCCGTTTTTGAAGGGAAACACACGGCACAGTTCTCATCCATGAAACACACTCTGCATTAGAGCAAGAAGCACGTTCTTGCTTTCTAGAGTCTCTAATACAGAGGGAAACGTGTGTGTGCGCAGAACAAAAGAACTGTGTTTCCTACACACGGACCATATCAAGTTCAACTCTGTTTCTGAAACTGATACAAACCACAGGTTGTCTAACATCCAATGCTTTTCAGGTAAGAGCGAGAAACGTGTGAGCTTCGTGAACAATGTAGCTTCGTTTGAGATGAAAAGTGACTGCATTTACCTGAAACGATTCTTGCTTGTAGGAAGACACAGAGCCTGGCATTTAACTCCGTTTCTGAAGGGAAACACACGGCACAGTTCTCATCCATGAAACACACTCTGCTTTAGAGCAAGAAGCACGCTCTTGCTTTCTAGAGTCTCTAATACAGAGGGAAACGTGAGTGTGCTCAGAACAAAAGAACTGTGTTTCCTACACACACAGACCATATCTAGTGCAACTCTGTTTCTGAAACTGATACAAACCACAGGTCCTCTAACATCCAATGCTTTTCAGTTAAGAGGGAGAAACGTGTGAGCTTTGTGAACAATGTAGCTTCGTTTGAGCTGAAAAGTGACTGCGTTTACCTGAAACGAAGTCTTGCTTGTAGGAAGACATGCGCCTGGCATTTAACTCTGTTTCTGAAGGGAAACACACGGCACAGTTCTCATCCATGAAACACACTCTGCTTTAGAGCATAAGCACGCTCTTGCTTTCTAGAGTCTCTAATACAGAGGAAAACGTGAGTGTGCTCAGAAAAAAAGAACTGTGTTTCCTACACACACAGACCATATCTAGTTCAACTCTGTTTCTGAAACTGATACAAAACACAGGTCCTCTAACATCCAATGCTTTTCAGTTAAGAGGGAGAAACGTGGGAGCTTTGTGAACAATGTAGCTTCGTTTGAGCTGAAAAGTGACTGCGTTTACCTGAAACGAAGTCTTGCTTGTAGGAAGACACACACCTGTCATTTAACTCCGTTTCTGAAGGGAAACTCACTGCAAAGTTCTCATCCATGAAACACACTCTGCTTTAGAGCAAGAAGCATGCTCTTGCTTTCTAGAGTCTCTAATACAGAGGGAAACGTGAGTGTGCTCAGAACAAAAGAACTGTGTTTCCTGCACACACGGACCACATCATGTTCAACTCTGTTTCTGAAACTGATACAAACCACAGGTCCTCTAACCTCCAATGCTTTTCAGTTAAGAGGGAGAAACGTGTGAGCTTTGTGAACAATGTAGCTTCGTTTGAGGTGAAAAGTGACTGCGTTTACCTGAAACGAAGTCTTGCTTGTAGGAAGACATGCACCTGGCATTTAACGCTGTTTCTGAAGGGAAACACACGGCACAGTTCTCATCCATGAAACACACTCTGCTTTAGAGCAAGAAGCACGCTCTTGCTTTCTACATTCTCTAATACAGAGGGAAACGTGAGTGTGCTCAGAACAAAAGAACTGTGTTTCCTACACACTCAGACCATATCTAGTTCAACTCTGTTTCTGAAACTGATACAAACCACAGGTCCTCTAACATCCAATGCTTTTCAGTTAAGAGCGAGAAATGTGTGAGCTTCGTGAACAATATAGCTTCGTTTCAGCTGAAGAGTTACTGCGTTTACCTGAAACGAAGTCTTCCTTGAAGAAAGACACAGAGCCTGGCATTTAACTCCGTTTCTGAAGGGAAACACACGGCACAGTTCTCATCCATGAAACACGTTCTGCTTTAGAGCAAGAATCAGGCTTTTGCTTTCTAGAGTCTCTAATACAGAGGGAAACGTGAGTGTGCTCAGAACAAAAGAACTGTGTTTCCTACACACGGACCATATCTAGTTCAACTCTGTTTCTGAAACTGATACAAAACACAGGTCCTCTAACATACAATTCTTTTCAGTTAAGAGCGAGAAACGTGTGGGATTTGTGAACAATGTAGCTTCGTTTGAGGTGAAAAGTGACTGCGTTTACCTGAAACGAAGTCTTGCTTGAAGAAAGACACAGAGCCTGTCATTTAACTCCGTTTCTGAAGGGAAACACACGGCCCATTCTCATCCATGAAACACACTCTGCATTAGAGCAAGAAGCACGCTCTTGCTTTCTAGAGTCTCTAATACAGAGGGAAACGTGAGTGTGCGCAGAACAAAAGAACTGTGTTTCCTACACACGGACCATATCAAGTTCAACTCTGTTTCTGAAACTGATACAAACCACAGGTTGTCTAACATCCAATACTTTTCAGGTAAGAGCGAGAAACGTGTGAGCTTCGTGAACTATGTAGCTTCGTTTGAGATGAAAAGTGACTGCGTTTACCTGAAACGATTCTTGCTTGTAGGAAGACACAGAGCCTGGCATTTAACTCCGTTTCTGAAGGGAAACACACGGCACAGTTCTCATCCATGAAACACACTCTGCTTTAGAGCAAGAAGCACGGTCTTGCTTTCTAGAGTCTCTAATACAGAGGGAAACGTGAGTGTACTCAGAACAAAAGAACTGTGTTTCCTACACACACGGACCATATCTAGTTCAACTCTGTTTCTAAAATTGATACAAACCCCAGGTCGTCTAACATCCAATGCTTTTCAGTTAAGAGGGAGAAACGTGTGAGCTTTGTGAACAATGTAGCTTTGTTTGAGCTGAAAAGTGACTGCGTTTACCTGAAAAGAAGTCTTGCTTGTAGGAAGACACATGCCTGGCATTTAACTCCGTTTCTGAAGGGAAACACACGGCACAGTTCTCTTCCATGAAAACACTCTGCTTTAGAGCAAGAAGCACGCTCTTGCTTTCTAGAGTCTCTAATACAGAGGGAAACGTGAGTGTGCTCTGAACAAAAGAACTGTGTTTCCTACACACACAGACCATATCTAGTTCAACTCTGTTTCTGAAAGTGATACAAACCACAGGTCCTCTAACATCCAATGCTTTTCAGTTAAGAGCGAGAAACGTGTGAGCTTCGTGAACAATGTAGCTTCCTTTGAGCAGAAAAGTGACTGCGTTTACCTGAAACGAAGTCTTGCTTGTAGGAAGACACACGCCTGGCATTTAACTCCGTTTCTGAAGGAAAACACACGGCACAGTTCTCTTCCATGAAACACACTCTGCTTTAGAGTAAGAAGCATGCTCTTGCTTTCTAGAGTCTCTAATACAGAGGGAAATGTGAGTGTGCTCAAAACAAAAGAACTGTGTTTCCTCCACACACAGACCATATCTAGTTCAACTCTGTTTCTGAAACTGATACAAACCACAGGTCCTCTAACATCCAATGCTTTTCAGTTTAGAGCGAGAAACGTGTGGGCTTTGTGAACAATGTAGCTTCGTTTGAGCTGAAAAGTGACTGCGTTTACCTGAAACGAAGTCTTGCTTGTAGGAAGACACACTTCTGGCATTAACTACGTTTCTGAAGGGAAACACACGGCACAGTTCTCATCCATGAAACACACTCTGCTTTAGAGCAGGAAGCACGCTCTTGCTTTCTAGAGTCTCTAATACAGAGGGAAACGTGAGTGTGCTCAGAACAAAAGAACTGTGTTTCCTACACACGGACCATATCTAGTTCAACTCTGTTTCTGAAACTGATACAAACCACAGGTCCTCTAACATAAAATTCTTTTCAGTTAAGAGCGAGAAACGTGTGGGCTTTGTGAACAATGTAGCTTCGTTTGAGGTGAAAAGTGACTGCGTTTACCTGCAACGAAGTCTTCCTTGAAGAAAGACACAGAGCCTGTCATTTAACTCCGTTTCTGAAGGGAAACACACGGCACAGTCCTCATCCATGAAACACATTCTTCTTTAGAGCAAGAAGCACGCTATTGCTTTCTAGAGTCTCTAATAGAGAGGGAAACGTGAGTGTGCTCAGAACAAAAGAACTGTGTTTCCTACACACACAGACCATATCTAGTTCAAGTCTGTTTCTGAAACTGATAAACACCACAGGTCCTCTAACATCCAATGCTTTTCAGTTAAGTGCGAGATACGTGTGAGCTTTGTGAACAATGTAGCTTCGTTTGAGCTCAAAAGTGACTGCGTTTACCTGAAACGAAGTCTTCCTTGTAGGAAGGCACAGAGCCTGTCATTTAACTCCGTTTCTGAAGGGAAGCACACGGCAGAGTTCTCATCCATGAAACACATTCTGCTTTAGAGCAAGAAGCACGCTTTTGCTTTCTAGAGTCTCTAATACAGAGGGAAACGTGAGTGTGCTCAGAACAAAAGAACTGTGTTTCCTACACACGGACCATATCTAGTTCAACTCTGTTTCTCAAATTGATACAAACCACAGGTACTCTAACATAAAATTCTTTTCAGTAAAGAGCGAGAAACATGTGTGCTTTGTGAACAATGTAGCTTCGTTTGAGGTGAAAAGTGACTGCGTTTACCTGAAACGAAGTCTTGCTTGAAGAAAGACACAGAGCCTGGCATTTAACTCCGTTTCTGAAGGGAAACACACGGCACAGTTCTCATCTGTGAAACACACTCTGCTTTAGAGCAAGAGGCACGCTCTTCGCTCTAGAATCTCTAATACAGAGGGAAATGTGAGTGTGCTCAGAACAAAAGAACTGTGTTTCCTACACACACAGACCATATCTAGTTCAACTCTGTTTCTGAAACTGATACAAAGCACAGGTCCTCTAACATCCAATGCTTTTCAGTTAAGAGCTAGAAACGTGTGAGCTTCGTGAACAATGTAGCTTCGCTTGAGGTGAAAAGTGACTGCGTTTACCTGAAACGAAGTCTTCCTTGTAGGAAGACACACTACTGGCATTAACTCCGTTTCTGAAGGGAAACACACGGCACAGTTCTCATCCATGAAACACATTCCGCTTTAGAGCAAGAACCACGCTTTTGCTTTCTAGAGTCTCATTTACAGAGGGAAACGTGAGTGTGCTCAGAACAAAAGAACTGTGTTTCCTACACACGGACCATATCTAGTTCAACTCTGTTTCTGAAACTGGTACAAACCACAGGTCCTCTAACATAAAATTCTTTTCAGTTAACAGCGAGAAATTTGTGGGCTTTGTGAACAATGTAGCTTCGTTTGAAGTGAAAAGTGACAGCATTTACCTGAAACGAAGTCTTCCTTGAAGAAAGACACAGAGCCTGTCATTTAACTCCGTTTCTGAATGGAAACACACAGCACAGTTCTCATCCATGAAACACAATCTGCTTTAGAGTAAGAAGCACGCTCTTGCTTTCTAGAGTCTCTAATAAAGAGGGAAACGTGAGTGTGCGCAGAACAAAAGAACTGTGTTTCCTACACACGGACCATATCTAGTTCAACTCTGTTTCTAAAATTGATACAAACCCCAGGTCGTCTAACATCCAATGCTTTTCAGTTAAGAGGGAGAAACGTGTGAGCTTTGTGAACAATGTAGCTTTGTTTGAGCTGAAAAGTGACTGCGTTTACCTGAAACGATTCTTGCTTGTAGGAAGACACAGAGCCTGGCATTTAACTCCGTTTCTGAAGGGAAACACACGGCACAGTTCTCATCCATGAAACACACTCTGCTTTAGAGCAAGAAGCACGCTCTTGCTTTCTAGAGTCTCTAATACAGAGGGAAACGTGAGTGTACTCAGAACAAAAGAAATGTGTTTCCTACACACACGGACCATATCTAGTTCAACTCTGTTTCTAAAATTGATACAAACCCCAGGTCGTCTAACATCCAATGCTTTTCAGTTAAGAGGGAGAAACGTGTGAGCTTTGTGAACAATGTAGCTTTGTTTGAGCTGAAAAGTGACTGCGTTTACCTGAAAAGAAGTCTTGCTTGTAGGAAGACCCATGCCTGGCATTTAACTCCGTTTCTGAAGGGAAACACACGGCACAGTTCTCTTCCATGAAAACACTCTGCTTTAGAGCAAGAAGCACGCTCTTGCTTTCTAGAGTCTCTAATACAGAGGGAAACGTGAGTGTGCTCAGAACAAAAGAACTGTGTTTCCTACACACACAGACCATATCTAGTGCAACTCTGTTTCTGAAACTGATACAAACCACAGGTCCTCTAACATCCAATGCTTTTCAGTTAAGAGGGAGAAACGTGTGAGCTTTGTGAACAATGTAGCTTCGTTTGAGCTGAAAAGTGACTGCGTTTACCTGAAACGAAGTCTTGCTTGTAGGAAGACATGCGCCTGGCATTTAACTCTGTTTCTGAAGGGAAACACACGGCACAGTTCTCATCCATGAAACACACTCTGCTTTAGAGCATAAGCACGCTCTTGCTTTCTAGAGTCTCTAATACAGAGGAAAACGTGAGTGTGCTCAGAAAAAAAGAACTGTGTTTCCTACACACACAGACCATATCTAGTTCAACTCTGTTTCTGAAACTGATACAAAACACAGGTCCTCTAACATCCAATGCTTTTCAGTTAAGAGGGAGAAACGTGGGAGCTTTGTGAACAATGTAGCTTCGTTTGAGCTGAAAAGTGACTGCGTTTACCTGAAACGAAGTCTTGCTTGTAGGAAGACACACACCTGTCATTTAACTCCGTTTCTGAAGGGAAACTCACTGCAAAGTTCTCATCCATGAAACACACTCTGCTTTAGAGCAAGAAGCATGCTCTTGCTTTCTAGAGTCTCTAATACAGAGGGAAACGTGAGTGTGCTCAGAACAAAAGAACTGTGTTTCCTGCACACACGGACCACATCATGTTCAACTCTGTTTCTGAAACTGATACAAACCACAGGTCCTCTAACCTCCAATGCTTTTCAGTTAAGAGGGAGAAACGTGTGAGCTTTGTGAACAATGTAGCTTCGTTTGAGGTGAAAAGTGACTGCGTTTACCTGAAACGAAGTCTTGCTTGTAGGAAGACATGCACCTGGCATTTAACGCTGTTTCTGAAGGGAAACACACGGCACAGTTCTCATCCATGAAACACACTCTGCTTTAGAGCAAGAAGCACGCTCTTGCTTTCTACATTCTCTAATACAGAGGGAAACGTGAGTGTGCTCAGAACAAAAGAACTGTGTTTCCTACACACTCAGACCATATCTAGTTCAACTCTGTTTCTGAAACTGATACAAACCACAGGTCCTCTAACATCCAATGCTTTTCAGTTAAGAGCGAGAAATGTGTGAGCTTCGTGAACAATATAGCTTCGTTTCAGCTGAAGAGTTACTGCGTTTACCTGAAACGAAGTCTTCCTTGAAGAAAGACACAGAGCCTGGCATTTAACTCCGTTTCTGAAGGGAAACACACGGCACAGTTCTCATCCATGAAACACGTTCTGCTTTAGAGCAAGAATCAGGCTTTTGCTTTCTAGAGTCTCTAATACAGAGGGAAACGTGAGTGTGCTCAGAACAAAAGAACTGTGTTTCCTACACACGGACCATATCTAGTTCAACTCTGTTTCTGAAACTGATACAAAACACAGGTCCTCTAACATACAATTCTTTTCAGTTAAGAGCGAGAAACGTGTGGGATTTGTGAACAATGTAGCTTCGTTTGAGGTGAAAAGTGACTGCGTTTACCTGAAACGAAGTCTTGCTTGAAGAAAGACACAGAGCCTGTCATTTAACTCCGTTTCTGAAGGGAAACACACGGCCCATTCTCATCCATGAAACACACTCTGCATTAGAGCAAGAAGCACGCTCTTGCTTTCTAGAGTCTCTAATACAGAGGGAAACGTGAGTGTGCGCAGAACAAAAGAACTGTGTTTCCTACACACGGACCATATCAAGTTCAACTCTGTTTCTGAAACTGATACAAACCACAGGTTGTCTAACATCCAATACTTTTCAGGTAAGAGCGAGAAACGTGTGAGCTTCGTGAACTATGTAGCTTCGTTTGAGATGAAAAGTGACTGCGTTTACCTGAAACGATTCTTGCTTGTAGGAAGACACAGAGCCTGGCATTTAACTCCGTTTCTGAAGGGAAACACACGGCACAGTTCTCATCCATGAAACACACTCTGCTTTAGAGCAAGAAGCACGGTCTTGCTTTCTAGAGTCTCTAATACAGAGGGAAACGTGAGTGTACTCAGAACAAAAGAACTGTGTTTCCTACACACACGGACCATATCTAGTTCAACTCTGTTTCTAAAATTGATACAAACCCCAGGTCGTCTAACATCCAATGCTTTTCAGTTAAGAGGGAGAAACGTGTGAGCTTTGTGAACAATGTAGCTTTGTTTGAGCTGAAAAGTGACTGCGTTTACCTGAAAAGAAGTCTTGCTTGTAGGAAGACACATGCCTGGCATTTAACTCCGTTTCTGAAGGGAAACACACGGCACAGTTCTCTTCCATGAAAACACTCTGCTTTAGAGCAAGAAGCACGCTCTTGCTTTCTAGAGTCTCTAATACAGAGGGAAACGTGAGTGTGCTCTGAACAAAAGAACTGTGTTTCCTACACACACAGACCATATCTAGTTCAACTCTGTTTCTGAAAGTGATACAAACCACAGGTCCTCTAACATCCAATGCTTTTCAGTTAAGAGCGAGAAACGTGTGAGCTTCGTGAACAATGTAGCTTCCTTTGAGCAGAAAAGTGACTGCGTTTACCTGAAACGAAGTCTTGCTTGTAGGAAGACACACGCCTGGCATTTAACTCCGTTTCTGAAGGAAAACACACGGCACAGTTCTCTTCCATGAAACACACTCTGCTTTAGAGTAAGAAGCATGCTCTTGCTTTCTAGAGTCTCTAATACAGAGGGAAATGTGAGTGTGCTCAAAACAAAAGAACTGTGTTTCCTCCACACACAGACCATATCTAGTTCAACTCTGTTTCTGAAACTGATACAAACCACAGGTCCTCTAACATCCAATGCTTTTCAGTTTAGAGCGAGAAACGTGTGGGCTTTGTGAACAATGTAGCTTCGTTTGAGCTGAAAAGTGACTGCGTTTACCTGAAACGAAGTCTTGCTTGTAGGAAGACACACTTCTGGCATTAACTACGTTTCTGAAGGGAAACACACGGCACAGTTCTCATCCATGAAACACACTCTGCTTTAGAGCAGGAAGCACGCTCTTGCTTTCTAGAGTCTCTAATACAAAGGGAAACGTGAGTGTGCTCAGAACAAAAGAACTGTGTTTCCTACACACGGACCATATCTAGTTCAACTCTGTTTCTGAAACTGATACAAACCACAGGTCCTCTAACATAAAATTCTTTTCAGTTAAGAGCGAGAAACGTGTGGGCTTTGTGAATAATGTAGCTTCGTTTGAGGTGAAAAGTGACTGCGTTTACCTGCAACGAAGTCTTCCTTGAAGAAAGACACAGAGCCTGTCATTTAACTCCGTTTCTGAAGGGAAACACACGGCACAGTCCTCATCCATGAAACACATTCTTCTTTAGAGCAAGAAGCACGCTATTGCTTTCTAGAGTCTCTAATAGAGAGGGAAACGTGAGTGTGCTCAGAACAAAAGAACTGTGTTTCCTACACACACAGACCATATCTAGTTCAAGTCTGTTTCTGAAACTGATAAACACCACAGGTCCTCTAACATCCAATGCTTTTCAGTTAAGTGCGAGATACGTGTGAGCTTTGTGAACAATGTAGCTTCGTTTGAGCTCAAAAGTGACTGCGTTTACCTGAAACGAAGTCTTCCTTGTAGGAAGGCACAGAGCCTGTCATTTAACTCCGTTTCTGAAGGGAAGCACACGGCAGAGTTCTCATCCATGAAACACATTCTGCTTTAGAGCAAGAAGCACGCTTTTGCTTTCTAGAGTCTCTAATACAGAGGGAAACGTGAGTGTGCTCAGAACAAAAGAACTGTGTTTCCTACACACGGACCATATCTAGTTCAACTCTGTTTCTCAAATTGATACAAACCACAGGTACTCTAACATAAAATTCTTTTCAGTAAAGAGCGAGAAACATGTGTGCTTTGTGAACAATGTAGCTTCGTTTGAGGTGAAAAGTGACTGCGTTTACCTGAAACGAAGTCTTGCTTGAAGAAAGACACAGAGCCTGGCATTTAACTCCGTTTCTGAAGGGAAACACACGGCACAGTTCTCATCCGTGAAACACACTCTGCTTTAGAGCAAGAGGCACGCTCTTCGCTCTAGAATCTCTAATACAGAGGGAAATGTGAGTGTGCTCAGAACAAAAGAACTGTGTTTCCTACACACACAGACCATATCTAGTTCAACTCTGTTTCTGAAACTGATACAAAGCACAGGTCCTCTAACATCCAATGCTTTTCAGTTAAGAGCTAGAAACGTGTGAGCTTCGTGAACAATGTAGCTTCGCTTGAGGTGAAAAGTGACTGCGTTTACCTGAAACGAAGTCTTCCTTGTAGGAAGACACACTACTGGCATTAACTCCGTTTCTGAAGGGAAACACACGGCACAGTTCTCATCCATGAAACACATTCCGCTTTAGAGCAAGAACCACGCTTTTGCTTTCTAGAGTCTCATTTACAGAGGGAAACGTGAGTGTGCTCAGAACAAAAGAACTGTGTTTCCTACACACGGACCATATCTAGTTCAACTCTGTTTCTGAAACTGGTACAAACCACAGGTCCTCTAACATAAAATTCTTTTCAGTTAACAGCGAGAAATTTGTGGGCTTTGTGAACAATGTAGCTTCGTTTGAAGTGAAAAGTGACAGCATTTACCTGAAACGAAGTCTTCCTTGAAGAAAGACACAGAGCCTGTCATTTAACTCCGTTTCTGAATGGAAACACACAGCACAGTTCTCATCCATGAAACACAATCTGCTTTAGAGTAAGAAGCACGCTCTTGCTTTCTAGAGTCTCTAATAAAGAGGGAAACGTGAGTGTGCGCAGAACAAAAGAACTGTGTTTCCTACACACGGACCATATCAAGTTCAACTCTGTTTCTGAAACTGATACAAACCACAGGTTGTCTAACATCCAATGCTTTTCAGGTAAGAGCGAGAAACGTGTGAGCTTCGTGAACAATGTAGCTTCGTTTGAAGTGAAAAGTGACGACATTTACATGAAACGAAGTCTTCCTTGAAGAAAGACACAGATCCTGGCACTTAACTCCGTTTCTGAAGGGAAACACACGGCACAGTTCTCATCCATGAAACACACTCTGCTTTAGAGCAAGAAGCACGCTCTTGCTTTCTAGAGTCTCTAATACAGAGGGAAATGTGAGTGTGCTCAGAACAAAAGAACTGTGTTTCCTACACACACAGACCATATCTAGTTTAACTCTGTTTCTGAAACTGATACAAACCACAGGTCCTCTAACATCCAATGCTTTTCAGTTAAGAGCGAGAAACGTGTGAGCTTCGTGAACAATGTAGCTTCGTTTGAGCTGAAAAGTGACTGCGTTTACCTGAAACGAAGTCTTGCTTGTAGGAATACACGCCTGGCATTTAACTCCGTTTCTGAAGGGAAACACACGGCACAGTTCTCTTCCATGAAACACACTCTGCTTTAGAGCAAGAAGCACGCTCTTGCTTTCTAGCGTCTCTAATACAGAGGGAAACGTGAGTGTGCTCAGAACAAAAGAAATGTGTTTCCTACACACACAGACCATATCTAGTTCAACTCTGTTTCTGAAACTGATACAAACCACAGGTCCTCTAACATCCAATGCTTTTCAGTTAAGAGCGAGAAACGTGTGGGCTTTGTGAACAATGTAGCTTCGTTTGAGGTGAAAAGTGACTGCGTTTACCTGAAACGAAGTCTTACTTGAAGAAAGACACAGAGCCTGTCATTTAACTCCGTTTCTGAAGGGAAACACACGGCAGAGTCCTCATCCATGAAACACATTCTTCTTTAGAGCAAGAAGCACGCTCTTGCTTTCTAGAGTCTCTAATACAGAGGGAAACGTGAGTGTGCTCAGAACAAAAGAACTGTGTTTCCTACACACACAGACCATATCTAGTTCAACTCTGTTTCTGAAACTGATAGAAACCACAGGTCCTCTAACATCCAATGCTTTTCAGTTAAGAGCGAGAAACGTGTGAGCTTTGTGAACAATGTGGCTTCATTTGAGCTCAAAAGTGACTGCGTTTACCTGAAACAAAGTCTTGCTTGTAGGAAGGCACAGAGCCTGTCATTTAACTCCGTTTCTGAAGGGAAACACACGACACAGGTCTCATCCATGAAACACAATCTGCTTTAGAGCAAGAAGCACGCTCTTGCTTTCTAGAGTCTCTAATAAAGAGGGAAACGTGAGTGTGTGCAGAACAAAAGAACTGTGTTTCCTACACACCGACCAAATCAAGTTCAACTCTGTTTCTGAAACTGATACAAACCACAGGTTGTCTAACATCCAATGCTTTTCAGGTAAGAGCGAGAAACGTGTGAGCTTCGTGAACAATGTAGCTTTGTTTGAGCTGAAATGTGACTGCGTTTACCTGAAAAGAAGTCTTGCTTGCAGGAAGATACACGCCTGGCATTTAACTCCGTTTCTGAAGGGAAACACACGGCACAGTTCTCATCCATGAAACACACTCTGCTTTAGAGCAAGAAGCACGCTCTTGCTTACTAGAGTCTCTAATACAGAGGGAAACGTGAGTGTGCTCAGAACAAAAGAACTGTGTTTCCTACACACACAGACCATATCTAGTTCAACTCTGTTTCTGAAACTGATACAAACCACAGGTCCTCTAACATCCAATGCTTTTCAGGTAAGAGCGAAAAACGTGTGAGCTTCGTGAACAATGTAGCTTCGTTTGAGCTGAAAAGTGACTGTGTTTACCTGAAACGAAGTCTTGCTTGTAGGATGACACACGCCTGGCATTTAACTCTGTTTCTGAAGGGAAACACACGGCACAGTTCTCTTCCATGAAACACACTCTGCTTTAGAGCAAGAAGCACGCTCTTGCTTTCTAGAGTCTCTAATAGAGAGGGAAACGTGAGTGTGCTCAAAACAAAAGAACTGTGTTTCCTCCACACACAGACCATATCTAGTTCAACTCTGTTTTTGAAACTGATACAAACCACAGGTCCTCTAACATCCAATGCTTTTCAGTTAAGAGCGAGAAACGTGTGGGCTTTGTGAACAATATAGCTTCGTTTGAGGTGAAAAGTGACTGCGTTTACCTGAAAAGAAGTCTTGCTTAAAGAAGACACAGAGACTGGCATTTAACTCCGTTTCTGAAGGGAAACACACGGCACAGTTCTCATCCATGAAACAAACTCTGCTTTAGAGCAAGAGGCACGCTCTTGCTTTCTAGAATCTCTAATACAGAGGGAAACGTGAGTGTGCTCAGAACAAAAGAACTGTGTTTCCTACACACACAGACCATATCTAGTTCAACTCTGTTTCTGAAACTGATACAAACCACAGGTCCTCTAACATCCAATGCTTTTCAGTTAAGAGCAAGAAACGTGTGAGCTTCGTGAACAATGTAGCTTCGTTTGAGCTCAAAAGTGACTGCGTTTACCTGAAACGAAGTCTTGCTTGTGGGAAGGCACAGAGCCTGTCATTTAACTCCGTTTCTGAAGGGAAACACACGACACAGTTCTCATCCATGAAACACAATCTGCTTTAGAGCAAGAAGCACGCTCTTGCTTTCTAGAGTCTCTAATAAAGAGGGAAACGTGAGTGTGCTCAGAACAAAAGAACTGTGTTTCCTACACACGGACCATATCTAGTTCAACTCTGTTTCTGAAACTGGTACAAACCACAGGTCCTCTAACATAAAATTCTTTTCAGTTAACAGCGAGAAATTTGTGGGCTTTGTGAACAATGTAGCTTCGTTTGAAGTGAAAAGTGACTGCATTTACCTGAAACGAAGTCTTCCTTGAAGAAAGACACAGAGCCTGTCATTTAACTCCGTTTCTGAAGGGAAACACACAGCACAGTTCTCATCCATGAAACACAATCTGCTTTAGAGTAAGAAGCACGCTCTTGCTTTCTAGAGTCTCTAATAAAGAGGGAAACGTGAGTGTGCGCAGAACAAAAGAACTGTGTTTCCTACACACGGACCATATCAAGTTCAACTCTGTTTCTGAAACTGATACAAACCACAGGTCCTCTAACATCCAATGCTTTTCAGTTAAGAGCGAGAAACGTGTGAGCTTTGTGAACAATGTAGCTTCGTTTGAGCTGAAAAGTGACTGCGTTTACCTGAAACGAAGTCTTGCTTGTAGGAACACACGCCTGGCATTTAACTCCGTTTCTGAAGGGAAACACACGGCACAGTTCTCTTCCATGAAACACACTCTGCTTTAGAGCAAGAAGCACGCTCTTGCTTTCTAGAGTCTCTAATACAGAGGGAAACGTGAGTGTGCTCAGAACAAAAGAAATGTGTTTCCTACACACACAGACCATATCTAGTTCAACTCTGTTTCTGAAACTGATACAAACCACAGGTCCTCTAACATCCAATGCTTTTCAGTTAAGAGCGAGAAACCTGTGAGCTTCGTGAACAATGTAGCTTCGTTTGAGCTGAAAAGTGACTGCGTTTACCTGAAACGAAGTCTTGCTTGTAGGAACACACGCCTGGCATTTAACTCCGTTTCTGAAGGGAAACACACGGCACAGTTCTCTTCCATGAAACACACTCTGCTTTAGAGCAAGAAGCACGCTCTTGCTTTCTAGAGTCTCTAATACAGAGGGAAACGTGAGTGTGCTCAGAACAAAAGAAATGTGTTTCCTACACACACAGACCATATCTAGTTCAACTCTGTTTCTGAAACTGATACAAACCACAGGTCCTCTAACATCCAATGCTTTTCAGTTAAGAGCGAGAAACGTGTAGGCTTTGTGAACAATGTAGCTTCGTTTGAGGTGAAAAGTGACTGCGTTTACCTGAAACGAAGTCTTCCTTGAAGAAAGACACAGAGCCTGTCATTTAACTCCGTTTCTGAAGGGAAACACACGGCAGAGTCCTCATCCATGAAACACATTCTTCTTTAGAGCAAGAAGCACGCTCTTGCTTTCTAGAATCTCTAATACAGAGGGAAACATGAGTGTGCTCAGAACAAAAGAACTGTGTTTCCTACACACACAGACCATATCTAGTTCAACTCTGTTTCTGAAACTGATACAAACCACAGGTCCTCTAACATCCAATGCTTTTCAGTTAAGAGCGAGAAACGTGTGAGCTTTGTGAACAATGTAGCTTCGTTTGAGCTCAAAAGTGACTGCGTTTACCTGAAACAAAGTCTTGCTTGTAGGAAGGCACAGAGCCTGTCATTTAACTCCGTTTCTGAAGGGAAACACACGGCACAGTTCTCATCCATGAAACACAATCTGCTTTAGAGCAAGAAGGACGCTCTTGCTTTCTAGAGTCTCTAATAAAGAGGGAAACGTGAGTGTGTGCAGAACAAAAGAACTGTGTTTCCTACACACCGACCAAATCAAGTTCAACTCTGTTTCTGAAACTGATACAAACCACAGGTTGTCTAACATCCAATGCTTTTCAGGTAATAGCGAGAATCGTGTGAGCTTCGTGAACAATGTAGCTTCGTTTGAGCTGAAAAGTGACTGTGTTTACCTGAAAAGAAGTCTTGCTTAAAGAAAGACACAGAGCCTGGCATTTAACTCCGTTTCTGAAGGGAAACACACGGCACAGTTCTCATCCATGAAACACACTCTGCTTTAGAACAAGAGGCACGCTCTTGCTTTCTAGAATCTCTAATACAGAGGGAAACGTGAGTGTGCTCAGAACAAAAGAACTGTGTTTCCTACACACACAGACCATATCTAGTTCAACTCTGTTTCTGAAACTGATACAAACCACAGGTCCTCTAACATCCAATGCTTTTCAGTTAAGAGCGAGAAACATGTGAGCTTCGTGAACAATGTAGCTTCGTTTGAGCTGAAAAGTGACTGCGTTTACCTGAAACGAAGTCTTGCTTGTAGGAAGACACACGTCTGGCATTAACTCCGTTTCTGAAGGGAAACACACGGCACAGTTCTCATCCATGAAACACATTCTGCTTTAGAGCAAGAAGCACGCTTTTGCTTTCTAGAGTCTCTAATACAGAGGGAAACGTGAGTGTGCTCAGAACAAAAGAACTGTGTTTCCTACACACGGACCATATCTAGTTCAACTCTGTTTCTGAAACTGATACAAACCACAGGTCCTCTAACATAAAATTCTTTTCAGTTAAGAGCGAGAAACGTGTGGGCTTTGTGAACAATGTAGCTTCGTTTGAGGTGAAAAGTGACTGCGTTTACCTGAAACGAAGTCTTGCTTGTAGGAAGACACACGTCTGGCATTTAACTCCGTTTCTGAAGGGAAACACACGGCACAGTTCTCTTCCATGAAACACACTCTGCTTTAGAGCAAGAAGCACGCTCTTGCTTTCTAGAGTCTCTAATACAGAGGGAAACGTGAGTGTGCTCAGAACAAAAGAAATGTGTTTCCTACACACACAGACCATATCTAGTTCAACTCTGTTTCTGAAACTGATACAAACCACAGGTCCTCTAACATCCAATGCTTTTCAGTTAAGAGCGAGAAACCTGTGAGCTTCGTGAACAATGTAGCTTCGTTTGAGCTGAAAAGTGACTGCGTTTACCTGAAACGAAGTCTTGCTTGTAGGAACACACGCCTGGCATTTAACTCCGTTTCTGAAGGGAAACACACGGCACAGTTCTCTTCCATGAAACACACTCTGCTTTAGAGCAAGAAGCACGCTCTTGCTTTCTAGAGTCTCTAATACAGAGGGAAACGTGAGTGTGCTCAGAACAAAAGAAATGTGTTTCCTACACACACAGACCATATCTAGTTCAACTCTGTTTCTGAAACTGATACAAACCACAGGTCCTCTAACATCCAATGCTTTTCAGTTAAGAGCGAGAAACGTGTGGGCTTTGTGAACAATGTAGCTTCGTTTGAGGTGAAAAGTGACTGCGTTTACCTGAAACGAAGTCTTACTTGAAGAAAGACACAGAGCCTGTCATTTAACTCCGTTTCTGAAGGGAAACACACGGCAGAGTCCTCATCCATGAAACACATTCTTCTTTAGAGCAAGAAGCACGCTCTTGCTTTCTAGAGTCTCTAATACAGAGGGAAACGTGAGTGTGCTCAGAACAAAAGAACTGTGTTTCCTACACACACAGACCATATCTAGTTCAACTCTGTTTCTGAAACTGATACAAACCACAGGTCCTCTAACATCCAATGCTTTTCAGTTAAGAGCGAGAAACGTGTGAGCTTTGTGAACAATGTAGCTTCGTTTGAGCTCAAAAGTGACTGCGTTTACCTGAAACAAAGTCTTGCTTGTAGGAAGGCACAGAGCCTGTCATTTAACTCCGTTTCTGAAGGGAAACACACGGCACAGTTCTCATCCATGAAACACAATCTGCTTTAGAGCAAGAAGGACGCTCTTGCTTTCCTGAGTCTCTAATAAAGAGGGAAACGTGAGTGTGTGCAGAACAAAAGAACTGTGTTTCCTACACACCGACCAAATCAAGTTCAACTCTGTTTCTGAAACTGATACAAACCACAGGTTGTCTAACATCCAATGCTTTTCAGGTAAGAGCGAGAAACGTGTGAGCTTCGTGAACAATGTAGCTTCGTTTGAGCTGAAAAGTGACTGCGTTTACCTGAAACGAAGTCTTGCTTGTAGGAACACACGCCTGGCATTTCACTCCGATTCTGAAGGGAATCACACGGCACAGTTCTCTTCCATGAAACACACTCTCCTTTAGAGCAAGAAGCATGCTCTTGCTTTCTAGAGTCTCTAATACAGAGGGAAACGTGAGTGTGCTCAGAACAAAAGAAATGTGTTTCCTACACACACAGACCATATCTAGTTCAACTCTGTTTCTGAAACTGATACAAACCACAGGTCCTCTAACATCCAATGCTTTTCAGTTAAGAGCGAGAAACGTGTAGGCTTTGTGAACAATGTAGCTTCGTTTGAGGTGAAAAGTGACTGCGTTTACCTGAAACGAAGTCTTCCTTGAAGAAAGACACAGAGCCTGTCATTTAACTCCGTTTCTGAAGGGAAACACACGGCAGAGTCCTCATCCATGAAACACATTCTTCTTTAGAGCAAGAAGCACGCTCTTGCTTTCTAGAATCTCTAATACAGAGGGAAACGTGAGTGTGCTCAGAACAAAAGAACTGTGTTTCCTACACACACAGACCATATCTAGTTCAACTCTGTTTCTGAAACTGATACAAACCACAGGTCCTCTAACATCCAATGCTTTTCAGTTAAGAGCGAGAAACGTGTGAGCTTTGTGAACAATGTAGCTTCGTTTGAGCTCAAAAGTGACTGCGTTTACCTGAAACAAAGTCTTGCTTGTAGGAAGGCACAGAGCCTGTCATTTAACTCCGTTTCTGAAGGGAAACACACGGCACAGTTCTCATCCATGAAACACAATCTGCTTTAGAGCAAGAAGGACGCTCTTGCTTTCTAGAGTCTCTAATAAAGAGGGAAACGTGAGTGTGTGCAGAACAAAAGAACTGTGTTTCCTACACACCGACCAAATCAAGTTCAACTCTGTTTCTGAAACTGATACAAACCACAGGTTGTCTAACATCCAATGCTTTTCAGGTAATAGCGAGAATCGTGTGAGCTTCGTGAACAATGTAGCTTCGTTTGAGCTGAAAAGTGACTGTGTTTACCTGAAAAGAAGTCTTGCTTAAAGAAAGACACAGAGCCTGGCATTTAACTCCGTTTCTGAAGGGAAACACACGGCACAGTTCTCATCCATGAAACACACTCTGCTTTAGAACAAGAGGCACGCTCTTGCTTTCTAGAATCTCTAATACAGAGGGAAACGTGAGTGTGCTCAGAACAAAAGAACTGTGTTTCCTACACACACAGACCATATCTAGTTCAACTCTGTTTCTGAAACTGATACAAACCACAGGTCCTCTAACATCCAATGCTTTTCAGTTAAGAGCGAGAAACATGTGAGCTTCGTGAACAATGTAGCTTCGTTTGAGCTGAAAAGTGACTGCGTTTACCTGAAACGAAGTCTTGCTTGTAGGAAGACACACGTCTGGCATTAACTCCGTTTCTGAAGGGAAACACACGGCACAGTTCTCATCCATGAAACACATTCTGCTTTAGAGCAAGAAGCACGCTTTTGCTTTCTAGAGTCTCTAATACAGAGGGAAACGTGAGTGTGCTCAGAACAAAAGAACTGTGTTTCCTACACACGGACCATATCTAGTTCAACTCTGTTTCTGAAACTGATACAAACCAGAGGTCCTCTAACATAAAATTCTTTTCAGTTAAGAGCGAGAAACGTGTGGGCTTTGTGAACAATGTAGCTTCGTTTGAGGTGAAAAGTGACTGCGTTTACCTGCAACGAAGTCGTGCTTGTAGGAAGACACAGAGCCTGTCATTTAACTCCGTTTCTGAAGGGAAACACACGGCACAGTCCTCATTCATGAAACACATTCTTCTTTAGAGCAAGAAGCACGCTCTTGCTTTCTAGTTTCTCTAATACAGAGGGAAACGTGAGTGTGCTCAGAACAAAAGAACTGTGTTTCCTACACACACAGACCATATCTAGTTCAACTCTGTTTCTGAAACTGATACAAACCACAGGTCCTCTAACATCCAATAATTTTCAGTTAAGAGCGAGAAACGTGTGAGCATTGTGAACAATGTAGCTTCGTTTGAGCTCAAAAGTGACTGCGTTTACCTGAAACGAAGTCTTGCTTGTGGGAAGGCACAGAGCCTGTCATTTAACTCCGTTTCTGAAGGGAAACACATGACACAGTTCTCATCCATGAAACACAATCTGCTTTAGAGCAAGAAGCACGCTCTTGCTTTCTAGAGTCTCTAATAAAGAGGGAAACGTGAGTGTGCTCAGAACAAAAGAACTGTGTTTCCTACACACGGACCATATCTAGTTCAACTCTGTTTCTGAAACTGGTACAAACCACAGGTTCTCTAACATAAAATTCTTTTCAGTTAACAGCGAGAAATTTGTGGGCTTTGTGAACAATGTAGCTTCGTTTGAAGTGAAAAGTGACTGCATTTACCTGAAACGAAGTCTTCCTTGAAGAAAGACACAGAGCCTGTCATTTAACTCCGTTTCTGAAGGGAAACACACAGCACAGTTCTCATCCATGAAACACAATCTGCTTTAGAGTAAGAAGCACCCTCTTGCTTTCTAGAGTCTCTAATAAAGAGGGAAACGTGAGTGTGCGCAGAACAAAAGAACTGTGTTTCCTACACACGGACCATATCAAGTTCAACTCTGTTTCTGAAACTGATACAAACCACAGGTTGTCTAACATCCAATGCTTTTCAGGTAAGAGCGAGAAACGTGTGAGCTTCGTGAACAATGTAGCTTCGTTTGAAGTGAAAAGTGACGACATTTACATGAAACGAAGTCTTCCTTGAAGAAAGACACAGATCCTGGCACTTAACTCCGTTTCTGAAGGGAAACACACGGCACAGTTCTCATCCATGAAACACACTCTGCTTTAGAGCAAGAAGCACGCTCTTGCTTTCTAGAGTC
Source organism: Onychomys leucogaster (assembly GCA_949786385.1). Classification (NCBI taxonomy): domain Eukaryota; kingdom Metazoa; phylum Chordata; class Mammalia; order Rodentia; family Cricetidae; genus Onychomys; species Onychomys leucogaster. The sequence continues at coordinate 359,740 of CATKUP010000298.1, read as the reverse complement.
TCTAATACAGAGGGAAACATGAGTGTGCTCAGAACAAAAGAACTGTGTTTCCTACACACACAGACCATATCTAGTTCAACTCTGTTTCTGAAACTGATACAAACCACAGGTCCTCTAACATCCAATGCTTTTCAGTTAAGAGCGATAAACCTGTGAGCTTCGTGAACAATGTAGCTTCGTTTGAGCTGAAAAGTGACTGCGTTTACCTGAAACGAAGTCTTGCTTGTAGGAACACACGCCTGGCATTTAACTCCGTTTCTGAAGGGAAACACACGGCACAGTTCTCTTCCATGAAACACACTCTGCTTTAGAGCAAGAAGCACGCTCTTGCTTTCTAGAGTCTCTAATACAGAGGGAAACGTGAGTGTGCTCAGAACAAAAGAAATGTGTTTCCTACACACACAGACCATATCTAGTTCAACTCTGTTTCTGAAACTGATACAAACCACAGGTCCTCTAACATCCAATGCTTTTCAGTTAAGAGCGAGAAACCTGTGAGCTTCGTGAACAATGTAGCTTCGTTTGAGCTGAAAAGTGACTGCGTTTACCTGTAACGAAGTCTTGCTTGTAGGAACACACACCTGGCATTTAACTCCGTTTCTGAAGGGAAACACACGGCACAGTTCTCTTCCATGAAACACACTCTGCTTTAGAGCAAGAAGCACGCTCTTGCTTTCTAGAGTCTCTAATACAGAGGGAAACGTGAGTGTGCTCAGAACAAAAGAAATGTGTTTCCTACACACACAGACCATATCTAGTTCAACTCTGTTTCTGAAACTGATACAAACCACAGGTCCTCTAACATCCAATGCTTTTCAGTTAAGAGCGAGAAACGTGTGGGCTTTGTGAACAATGTAGCTTCGTTTGAGGTGAAAAGTGACTGCGTTTACCTGAAACGAAGTCTTACTTGAAGAAAGACACAGAGCCTGTCATTTAACTCCGTTTCTGAAGGGAAACACACGGCAGAGTCCTCATCCATGAAACACATTCTTCTTTAGAGCAAGAAGCACGCTCTTGCTTTCTAGAGTCTCTAATACAGAGGGAAACGTGAGTGTGCTCAGAACAAAAGAACTGTGTTTCCTACACACACAGACCATATCTAGTTCAACTCTGTTTCTGAAACTGATACAAACCACAGGTCCTCTAACATCCAATGCTTTTCAGTTAAGAGCGAGAAACGTGTGAGCTTTGTGAACAATGTAGCTTCGTTTGAGCTCAAAAGTGACTGCGTTTACCTGAAACAAAGTCTTGCTTGTAGGAAGGCACAGAGCCTGTCATTTAACTCCGTTTCTGAAGGGAAACACACGGCACAGTTCTCATCCATGAAACACAATCTGCTTTAGAGCAAGAAGGACGCTCTTGCTTTCCTGAGTCTCTAATAAAGAGGGAAACGTGAGTGTGTGCAGAACAAAAGAACTGTGTTTCCTACACACCGACCAAATCAAGTTCAACTCTGTTTCTGAAACTGATACAAACCACAGGTTGTCTAACATCCAATGCTTTTCAGGTAAGAGCGAGAAACGTGTGAGCTTCGTGAACAATGTAGCTTCGTTTGAGCTGAAAAGTGACTGCGTTTACCTGAAACGAAGTCTTGCTTGTAGGAACACACGCCTGGCATTTCACTCCGATTCTGAAGGGAATCACACGGCACAGTTCTCTTCCATGAAACACACTCTCCTTTAGAGCAAGAAGCATGCTCTTGCTTTCTAGAGTCTCTAATACAGAGGGAAACGTGAGTGTGCTCAGAACAAAAGAAATGTGTTTCCTACACACACAGACCATATCTAGTTCAACTCTGTTTCTGAAACTGATACAAACCACAGGTCCTCTAACATCCAATGCTTTTCAGTTAAGAGCGAGAAACGTGTAGGCTTTGTGAACAATGTAGCTTCGTTTGAGGTGAAAAGTGACTGCGTTTACCTGAAACGAAGTCTTCCTTGAAGAAAGACACAGAGCCTGGCATTTAACTCCGTTTCTGAAGGGAAACACACGGCAGAGTCCTCATCCATGAAACACATTCTTCTTTAGAGCAAGAAGCACGCTCTTGCTTTCTAGAATCTCTAATACAGAGGGAAACGTGAGTGTGCTCAGAACAAAAGAACTGTGTTTCCTACACACACAGACCATATCTAGTTCAACTCTGTTTCTGAAACTGATACAAACCACAGGTCCTCTAACATCCAATGCTTTTCAGTTAAGAGCGAGAAACGTGTGAGCTTTGTGAACAATGTAGCTTCGTTTGAGCTCAAAAGTGACTGCGTTTACCTGAAACAAAGTCTTGCTTGTAGGAAGGCACAGAGCCTGTCATTTAACTCCGTTTCTGAAGGGAAACACACGGCACAGTTCTCATCCATGAAACACAATCTGCTTTAGAGCAAGAAGGACGCTCTTGCTTTCTAGAGTCTCTAATAAAGAGGGAAACGTGAGTGTGTGCAGAACAAAAGAACTGTGTTTCCTACACACCGACCAAATCAAGTTCAACTCTGTTTCTGAAACTGATACAAACCACAGGTTGTCTAACATCCAATGCTTTTCAGGTAATAGCGAGAATCGTGTGAGCTTCGTGAACAATGTAGCTTCGTTTGAGCTGAAAAGTGACTGTGTTTACCTGAAAAGAAGTCTTGCTTAAAGAAAGACACAGAGCCTGGCATTTAACTCCGTTTCTGAAGGGAAACACACGGCACAGTTCTCATCCATGAAACACACTCTGCTTTAGAACAAGAGGCACGCTCTTGCTTTCTAGAATCTCTAATACAGAGGGAAACGTGAGTGTGCTCAGAACAAAAGAACTGTGTTTCCTACACACACAGACCATATCTAGTTCAACTCTGTTTCTGAAACTGATACAAACCACAGGTCCTCTAACATCCAATGCTTTTCAGTTAAGAGCAAGAAACATGTGAGCTTCGTGAACAATGTAGCTTCGTTTGAGCTGAAAAGTGACTGCGTTTACCTGAAACGAAGTCTTGCTTGTAGGAAGACACACGTCTGGCATTAACTCCGTTTCTGAAGGGAAACACACGGCACAGTTCTCATCCATGAAACACATTCTGCTTTAGAGCAAGAAGCACGCTTTTGCTTTCTAGAGTCTCTAATACAGAGGGAAACGTGAGTGTGCTCAGAACAAAAGAACTGTGTTTCCTACACACGGACCATATCTAGTTCAACTCTGTTTCTGAAACTCATACAAACCACAGGTCCTCTAACATAAAATTCTTTTCAGTTAAGAGCGAGAAACGTGTGGGCTTTGTGAACAATGTAGCTTCGTTTGAGGTGAAAAGTGACTGCGTTTACCTGCAACGAAGTCGTGCTTGTAGGAAGACACAGAGCCTGTCATTTAACTCCGTTTCTGAAGGGAAACACACGGCACAGTCCTCATCCATGAAACACATTCTTCTTTAGAGCAAGAAGCACGCTCTTGCTTTCTAGTTTCTCTAATACAGAGGGAAACGTGAGTGTGCTCAGAACAAAAGAACTGTGTTTCCTACACACACAGACCATATCTAGTTCAACTCTGTTTCTGAAACTGATACAAACCACAGGTCCTCTAACATCCAATAATTTTCAGTTAAGAGCGAGAAACGTGTGAGCATTGTGAACAATGTAGCTTCGTTTGAGCTCAAAAGTGACTGCGTTTACCTGAAACGAAGTCTTGCTTGTGGGAAGGCACAGAGCCTGTCATTTAACTCCGTTTCTGAAGGGAAACACATGACACAGTTCTCATCCATGAAACACAATCTGCTTTAGAGCAAGAAGCACGCTCTTGCTTTCTAGAGTCTCTAATAAAGAGGGAAACGTGAGTGTGCTCAGAACAAAAGAACTGTGTTTCCTACACACGGACCATATCTAGTTCAACTCTGTTTCTGAAACTGGTACAAACCACAGGTTCTCTAACATAAAATTCTTTTCAGTTAACAGCGAGAAATTTGTGGGCTTTGTGAACAATGTAGCTTCGTTTGAAGTGAAAAGTGACTGCATTTACCTGAAACGAAGTCTTCCTTGAAGAAAGACACAGAGCCTGTCATTTAACTCCGTTTCTGAAGGGAAACACACAGCACAGTTCTCATCCATGAAACACAATCTGCTTTAGAGTAAGAAGCACCCTCTTGCTTTCTAGAGTCTCTAATAAAGAGGGAAACGTGAGTGTGCGCAGAACAAAAGAACTGTGTTTCCTACACACGGACCATATCAAGTTCAACTCTGTTTCTGAAACTGATACAAACCACAGGTTGTCTAACATCCAATGCTTTTCAGGTAAGAGCGAGAAACGTGTGAGCTTCGTGAACAATGTAACTTCGTTTGAAGTGAAAAGTGACGACATTTACATGAAACGAAGTCTTCCTTGAAGAAAGACACAGATCCTGGCACTTAACTCCGTTTCTGAAGGGAAACACACGGCACAGTTCTCATCCATGAAACACACTCTGCTTTAGAGCAAGAAGCACGCTCTTGCTTTCTAGAGTCTCTAATACAGAGGGAAACATGAGTGTGCTCAGAACAAAAGAACTGTGTTTCCTACACACACAGACCATATCTAGTTCAACTCTGTTTCTGAAACTGATACAAACCACAGGTCCTCTAACATCCAATGCTTTTCAGTTAAGAGCGATAAACCTGTGAGCTTCGTGAACAATGTAGCTTCGTTTGAGCTGAAAAGTGACTGCGTTTACCTGAAACGAAGTCTTGCTTGTAGGAACACACGCCTGGCATTTAACTCCGTTTCTGAAGGGAAACACACGGCACAGTTCTCTTCCATGAAACACACTCTGCTTTAGAGCAAGAAGCACGCTCTTGCTTTCTAGAGTCTCTAATACAGAGGGAAACGTGAGTGTGCTCAGAACAAAAGAAATGTGTTTCCTACACACACAGACCATATCTAGTTCAACTCTGTTTCTGAAACTGATACAAACCACAGGTCCTCTAACATCCAATGCTTTTCAGTTAAGAGCGAGAAACCTGTGAGCTTCGTGAACAATGTAGCTTCGTTTGAGCTGAAAAGTGACTGCGTTTACCTGAAACGAAGTCTTGCTTGTAGGAACACACGCCTGGCATTTAACTCCGTTTCTGAAGGGAAACACACGGCACAGTTCTCTTCCATGAAACACACTCTGCTTTAGAGCAAGAAGCACGCTCTTGCTTTCTAGAGTCTCTAATACAGAGGGAAACGTGAGTGTGCTCAGAACAAAAGAAATGTGTTTCCTACACACACAGACCATATCTAGTTCAACTCTGTTTCTGAAACTGATACAAACCACAGGTCCTCTAACATCCAATGCTTTTCAGTTAAGAGCGAGAAACGTGTGGGCTTTGTGAACAATGTAGCTTCGTTTGAGGTGAAAAGTGACTGCGTTTACCTGAAACGAAGTCTTACTTGAAGAAAGACACAGAGCCTGTCATTTAACTCCGTTTCTGAAGGGAAACACACGGCAGAGTCCTCATCCATGAAACACATTCTTCTTTAGAGCAAGAAGCACGCTCTTGCTTTCTAGAGTCTCTAATACAGAGGGAAACGTGAGTGTGCTCAGAACAAAAGAACTGTGTTTCCTACACACACAGACCATATCTAGTTCAACTCTGTTTCTGAAACTGATACAAACCACAGGTCCTCTAACATCCAATGCTTTTCAGTTAAGAGCGAGAAACGTGTGAGCTTTGTGAACAATGTAGCTTCGTTTGAGCTCAAAAGTGACTGCGTTTACCTGAAACAAAGTCTTGCTTGTAGGAAGGCACAGAGCCTGTCATTTAACTCCGTTTCTGAAGGGAAACACACGGCACAGTTCTCATCCATGAAACACAATCTGCTTTAGAGCAAGAAGGACGCTCTTGCTTTCCTGAGTCTCTAATAAAGAGGGAAACGTGAGTGTGTGCAGAACAAAAGAACTGTGTTTCCTACACACCGACCAAATCAAGTTCAACTCTGTTTCTGAAACTGATACAAACCACAGGTTGTCTAACATCCAATGCTTTTCAGGTAAGAGCGAGAAACGTGTGAGCTTCGTGAACAATGTAGCTTCGTTTGAGCTGAAAAGTGACTGCGTTTACCTGAAACGAAGTCTTGCTTGTAGGAACACACGCCTGGCATTTCACTCCGATTCTGAAGGGAATCACACGGCACAGTTCTCTTCCATGAAACACACTCTCCTTTAGAGCAAGAAGCATGCTCTTGCTTTCTAGAGTCTCTAATACAGAGGGAAACGTGAGTGTGCTCAGAACAAAAGAAATGTGTTTCCTACACACTCAGACCATCTCTAGTTCAACTCTGTTTCTGAAACTGATACAAACCACAGGTCCTCTAACATCCAATGCTTTTCAGTAAAGAGCGAGAAACGTGTGGGCTTTGTGAACAATGTTGCTTCGTTTGAGGTGAAAAGTGACTGCGTTTACCTGAAACGAAGTCTTCCTTGAAGAAAGACACAGAGCCTGTCATTTAACACCGTTTCTGAAGGGAAACACATGGCACAGTCCTCATCCATGAAACACATTCTTCTTTAGAGCAAGAAGCACGCTCTTGCTTTCTAGAGTCTCTAATACAGAGGGAAACGTGAGTGTGCTCAGAACAAAAGAACTGTGTTTCCTACACACACAGACCATATCTAGTTCAACTCTGTTTCTGAAACTGATACAAACAACAGGTCCTCTAACATCCAATGCTTTCAGTTAAGAGCGAGAAACGTGTGAGCTTCGTGAACAATGTAGCTTCGTTTGAGCTGAAAAGTGACTGCGTTTACCTGAAAAGAAGTCTTGCTTGTAGGAAGACACACGCCTGGCATTTAACTCCGTTTCTGAAGGGAAACACACGGCACAGTTCTCATCCATGAAACACACTCTGCTTTAGAGCAAGAAGCACGCTCTTGCTTTCTAGAGTCTCTAATACAGAGGGAAACGTGAGTGTGCTCAGAACAAAAGAACTGTGTTTCCTACACACACAGACCATATCTAGTTCAACTCTGTTTCTGAAAGTGATACAAACCACAGGTCCTCTAACATCCAATGCTTTTCAGGTAAGAGCGAAAAACATGTGAGCTTCGTGAACAATGTAGCTTCGTTTGAGCTGAAAAGTGACTGTGTTTACCTGAAACGAAGTCTTGCTTGTAGGATGACACACGCCTGGCATTTAACTCTGTTTCTGAAGGGAAACACACGGCACAGTTCTCTTCCATGAAACACACTCTGCTTTAGAGCAAGAAGCACGCTCTTGCTTTCTAGAGTCTCTAATACAGAGGGAAACGTGAGTGTGCTCAAAACAAAAGAACTGTGTTTCCTCCACACACAGACCATATCTAGTTCAACTCTGTTTCTGAAACTGATACAAACCACAGGTCCTCTAACATCCAATGCTTTTCAGTTAAGAGCGAGAAACGTGTGGGCTTTGTGAACAATAAAGCTTCGTTTGAGGTGAAAAGTGACTGCGTTTACCTGAAAAGAAGTCTTGCTTAAAGAAAGACACAGAGACTGGCATTTAACTCCGTTTCTGAAGGGAAACACACGGCACAGTTCTCATCCATGAAACACACTCTGCTTTAGAGCAAGAGGCACGCTCTTGCTTTCTAGAATCTCTAATACAGAGGGAAACGTGAGTGTGCTCAGAACAAAAGAACTGTGTTTCCTACACACACAGACCATATCTAGTTCAACTCTGTTTCTGAAACTGATACAAACCACAGGTCCTCTAACATCCAATGCTTTTCAGTTAAGAGCGAGAAACGTGTGAGCTTCGTGAACAATGTAGCTTCGTTTGAGCTGAAAAGTGACTGCGTTTACCTGAAACGAAGTATTGCTTGTAGGAAGACACACGTCTGGCATTAACTCCGTTTCTGAAGGGAAACACACGGCACAGTTCTCATCCATGAAACACATTCTGCTTTAGAGCAAGAAGCACGCTTTTGCTTTCTAGAGTCTCTAATACAGAGGGAAACGTGAGTGTGATCAGAACAAAAGAACTGTGTTTCCTACACACGGACCATATCTAGTTCAACTCTGTTTCTGAAACTGATACAAAAAACAGGTCCTCTAACATAAAATTCTTTTCAGTTAAGAGCGAGAAACGTGTGGGCTTTGTGAACAATGTTGCTTCGTTTGAGGTGAAAAGTGACTGCGTTTACCTGCAACGAAGTCTTCCTTGAAGAAAGACACAGAGCCTGTCATTTAACTCCGTTTCTGAAGGGAAACACACAGCACAGTTCTCTTCCATGAAACACAATCTGCTTTAGAGTAAGAAGCACGCTCTTGCTTTCTAGAGTCTCTAATAAAGTGGGAAACGTGAGTGTGCGCAGAACAAAAGAACTGTGTTTCCTACATACGGACCATATCAAGTTCAACACTGTTTCTGAAACTGATACAAACCACAGGTTGTCTAACATCCAATGCTTTTCAGGTAAGAGCGAGAAACGTGTGAGCTTCGTGAACAATGTAGCTTCGTTTGAAGTGAAAAGTGACGACATTTACATGAAACGAAGTCTTCCTTGAAGAAAGACACAGATCCTGGCACTTAACTCCGTTTCTGAAGGGAAACACACGGCACAGTTCTCATCCATGAAACACACTCTGCTTTAGAGCAAGAAGCACGCTCTTGCTTTCTAGAGTCTCTAATACAGAGGGAAACGTGAGTGTGCTCAGAACAAAAGAAATGTGTTTCCTACACACACAGACCATATCTAGTTCAACTCTGTTTCTGAAACTGATACAAACCACAGGTCCTCTAACATCCAATAATTTTCAGTTAAGAGCGAGAAACGTGTGAGCATTGTGAACAATGTAGCTTCGTTTGAGCTCAAAAGTGACTGCGTTTTCCTGAAACGAAGTCTTGCTTGTGGGAAGGCACAGAGCCTGTCATTTAACTCCGTTTCTGAAGGGAAACACACGACACAGTTCTCATCCATGAAACACAATCTGCTTTAGAGCAAGAAGCACGCTCTTGCTTTCTAGAGTCTCTAATAAAGAGGGAAACCTGAGTGTGCTCAGAACAAAAGAACTGTGTTTCCTACACACGGACCATATCTAGTTCAACTCTGTTTCTGAAACTGGTACAAACCACAGGTCCTCTAACATAAAATTCTTTTCAGTTAACAGCGAGAAATTTGTGGGCTTTGTGAACAATGTAGCTTCGTTTGAAGTGAAAAGTGACTGCATTTACCTGAAACGAAGTCTTCCTTGAAGAACGACACAGAGCCTGTCATTTAACTCCGTTTCTGAAGGGAAACACACAGCACAGTTCTCATCCATGAAACACAATCTGCTTTAGAGTAAGAAGCACGCTCTTGCTTTCTAGAGTCTCTAATAAAGAGGGAAACGTGAGTGTGCGCAGAACAAAAGAACTGTGTTTCCTACACACGGACCATATCAAGTTCAACTCTGTTTCTGAAACTGATACAAACCACAGGTCCTCTAACATCCAATGCTTTTCAGTTAAGAGCGAGAAACGTGTGAGCTTTGTGAACAATGTAGCTTCGTTTGAGCTGAAAAGTGACTGCGTTTACCTGAAACGAAGTCTTGCTTGTAGGAACACACGCCTGGCATTTAACTCCGTTTCTGAAGGGAAACACACGGCACAGTTCTCTTCCATGAAACACACTCTGCTTTAGAGCAAGAAGCACGCTCTTGCTTTCTAGAGTCTCTAATACAGAGGGAAACGTGAGTGTGCTCAGAACAAAAGAAATGTGTTTCCTACACACACAGACCATATCTAGTTCAACTCTGTTTCTGAAACTGATACAAACCACAGGTCCTCTAACATCCAATGCTTTTCAGTTAAGAGCGAGAAACCTGTGAGCTTCGTGAACAATGTAGCTTCGTTTGAGCTGAAAAGTGACTGCGTTTACCTGAAACGAAGTCTTGCTTGTAGGAACACACGCCTGGCATTTAACTCCGTTTCTGAAGGGAAACACACGGCACAGTTCTCTTCCATGAAACATACTCTGCTTTAGAGCAAGAAGCACGCTCTTGCTTTCTAGAGTCTCTAATACAGAGGGAAACGTGAGTGTGCTCAGAACAAAAGAAATGTGTTTCCTACACACACAGACCATATCTAGTTCAACTCTGTTTCTGAAACTGATACAAACCACAGGTCCTCTAACATCCAATGCTTTTCAGTTAAGAGCGAGAAACGTGTAGGCTTTGTGAACAATGTAGCTTCGTTTGAGGTGAAAAGTGACTGCGTTTACCTGAAACGAAGTCTTCCTTGAAGAAAGACACAGAGCCTGTCATTTAACTCCGTTTCTGAAGGGAAACACACGGCAGAGCCCTCATCCATGAAACACATTCTTCTTTAGAGCAAGAAGCACGCTCTTGCTTTCTAGATTCTCTAATACAGAGGGAAACGTGAGTGTGCTCAGAACAAAAGAACTGTGTTTCCTACACACACAGACCATATCTAGTTCAACTCTGTTTCTGAAACTGATACAAACCACAGGTCCTCTAACATCCAATGCTTTTCAGTTAAGAGCGAGAAACGTGTGAGCTTTGTGAACAATGTAGCTTCGTGTGAGCTCAAAAGTGACTGCGTTTACCTGAAACAAAGTCTTGCTTGTAGGAAGGCACAGAGCCTGTCATTTAACTCCGTTTCTGAAGGGAAACACACGGCACAGTTCTCATCCATGAAACACAATCTGCTTTAGAGCAAGAAGGACGCTCTTGCTTTCTAGAGTCTCTAATAAAGAGGGAAACGTGAGTGTGTGCAGAACAAAAGAACTGTGTTTCCTACACACCGACCAAATCAAGTTCAACTCTGTTTCTGAAACTGATACAAACCACAGGTTGTCTAACATCCAATGCTTTTCAGGTAATAGCGAGAATCGTGTGAGCTTCGTGAACAATGTAGCTTCGTTTGAGCTGAAAAGTGACTGCGTTTACCTGAAAAGAAGTCTTGCTTAAAGAAAGACACAGAGCCTGGCATTTAACTCCGTTTCTGAAGGGAAACACACGGCACAGTTCTCATCCATGAAACACACTCTGCTTTAGAACAAGAGGCACGCTCTTGCTTTCTAGAATCTCTAATACAGAGGGAAACGTGAGTGTGCTCAGAACAAAAGAACTGTGTTTCCTACACACACAGACCATATCTAGTTCAACTCTGTTTCTGAAACTGATACAAACCACAGGTCCTCTAACATCCAATGCTTTTCAGTTAAGAGCGAGAAACATGTGAGCTTCGTGAACAATGTAGCTTCGTTTGAGCTGAAAAGTGACTGCGTTTACCTGAAACGAAGTCTTGCTTGTAGGAAGACACACGTCTGGCATTAACTCCGTTTCTGAAGGGAAACACACGGCACAGTTCTCATCCATGAAACACATTCTGCTTTAGAGCAAGAAGCACGCTTTTGCTTTCTAGAGTCTCTAATACAGAGGGAAACGTGAGTGTGCTCAGAACAAAAGAACTGTGTTTCCTACACACGGACCATATCTAGTTCAACTCTGTTTCTGAAACTGATACAAACCACAGGTCCTCTAACATAAAATTCTTTTCAGTTAAGAGCGAGAAACGTGTGGGCTTTGTGAAAAATGTAGCTTCGTTTGAGGTGAAAAGTGACTGCATTTACCTGAAACGAAGTCGTGCTTGTAGGAAGACACACTTCTGGCATTTAACTCCGTTTCTGAAGGGAAACACACGGCACAATCCTCATCCATGAAACACATTCTGCTTTAGAGCAAGAAGCACGCTCTTGCTTTCCAGAATCTCTAATACAGAGGGAAACGTGAGTGTGCTCAGAACAAAAGAACTGTGTTTCCTACACACACAGACCATATCTAGTTCAACTCTGTTTCTGAAACTGATGCAAACCACAGGTCCTCTAACATCCAATGCTTTTCAGTTAAGAGCGAGAAACGTGTGAGCTTCGTGAACAATGTAGCTTCGTTTGAGCTGAAAAGTGACTGCGTTTACCTGAAACGAAGTCTTGCTTGAAGAAAGACACAGAGCCTGGCATTTAACTCCGTTTCTGAAGGGAAACACACGGCACAGTTCTCATCCGTGAAACACACTCTGCTTTAGAGTAAGAAGCACCCTCTTGCTTTCTAGAGTCTCTAATAAAGAGGGAAACGTGAGTGTGCGCAGAACAAAAGAACTGTGTTTCCTACACACGGACCATATCAAGTTCAACTCTGTTTCTGAAACTGATACAAACCACAGGTTGTCTAACATCCAATGCTTTTCAGGTAAGAGCGAGAAACGTGTGAGCTTCGTGAACAATGTAGCTTCGTTTGAAGTGAAAAGTGACGACATTTACATGAAACGAAGTCTTCCTTGAAGAAAGACACAGATCCTGGCACTTAACTCCGTTTCTGAAGGGAAACACACGGCACAGTTCTCATCCATGAAACACACTCTGCTTTAGAGCAAGAAGCACGCTCTTGCTTTCTAGAGTCTCTAATACAGAGGGAAACATGAGTGTGCTCAGAAAAAAAGAACTGTGTTTCCTACACACACAGACCATATCTAGTTCAACTCTGTTTCTGAAACTGATACAAACCACAGGTCCTCTAACATCCAATGCTTTTCAGTTAAGAGCGATAAACCTGTGAGCTTCGTGAACAATGTAGCTTCGTTTGAGCTGAAAAGTGACTGCGTTTACCTGAAACGAAGTCTTGCTTGTAGGAACACACGCCTGGCATTTAACTCCGTTTCTGAAGGGAAACACACGGCACAGTTCTCTTCCATGAAACACACTCTGCTTTAGAGCAAGAAGCACGCTCTTGCTTTCTAGAGTCTCTAATACAGAGGGAAACGTGAGTGTGCTCAGAACAAAAGAAATGTGTTTCCTACACACACAGACCATATCTAGTTCAACTCTGTTTCTGAAACTGATACAAACCACAGGTCCTCTAACATCCAATGCTTTTCAGTTAAGAGCGAGAAACCTGTGAGCTTCGTGAACAATGTAGCTTCGTTTGAGCTGAAAAGTGACTGCGTTTACCTGAAACGAAGTCTTGCTTGTAGGAACACACGCCTGGCATTTAACTCCGTTTCTGAAGGGAAACACACGGCACAGTTCTCTTCCATGAAACACACTCTGCTTTAGAGCAAGAAGCACGCTCTTGCTTTCTAGAGTCTCTAATACAGAGGGAAACGTGAGTGTGCTCAGAACAAAAGAACTGTGTTTCCTACACACACAGACCATATCTAGTTCAACTCTGTTTCTGAAACTGATACAAACCACAGGTCCTCTAACATCCAATGCTTTTCAGTTAAGAGCGAGAAACGTGTGAGCTTTGTGAACAATGTAGCTTCGTGTGAGCTCAAAAGTGACTGCGTTTACCTGAAACAAAGTCTTGCTTGTAGGAAGGCACAGAGCCTGTCATTTAACTCCGTTTCTGAAGGGAAACACACGGCACAGTTCTCATCCATGAAACACAATCTGCTTTAGAGCAAGAAGGACGCTCTTGCTTTCTAGAGTCTCTAATAAAGAGGGAAACGTGAGTGTGTGCAGAACAAAAGAACTGTGTTTCCTACACACCGACCAAATCAAGTTCAACTCTGTTTCTGAAACTGATACAAACCACAGGTTGTCTAACATCCAATGCTTTTCAGGTAATAGCGAGAATCGTGTGAGCTTCGTGAACAATGTAGCTTCGTTTGAGCTGAAAAGTGACTGCGTTTACCTGAAAAGAAGTCTTGCTTAAAGAAAGACACAGAGCCTGGCATTTAACTCCGTTTCTGAAGGGAAACACACGGCACAGTTCTCATCCATGAAACACACTCTGCTTTAGAACAAGAGGCACGCTCTTGCTTTCTAGAATCTCTAATACAGAGGGAAACGTGAGTGTGCTCAGAACAAAAGAACTGTGTTTCCTACACACACAGACCATATCTAGTTCAACTCTGTTTCTGAAACTGATACAAACCACAGGTCCTCTAACATCCAATGCTTTTCAGTTAAGAGCGAGAAACATGTGAGCTTTGTGAACAATGTAGCTTCGTTTGAGCTGAAAAGTGACTGCGTTTACCTGAAACGAAGTCTTGCTTGTAGGAAGACACACGTCTGGCATTAACTCCGTTTCTGAAGGGAAACACACGGCACAGTTCTCATCCATGAAACACATTCTGCTTTAGAGCAAGAAGCACGCTTTTGCTTTCTAGAGTCTCTAATACAGAGGGAAAAGTGAGTGTGCTCAGAACAAAAGAACTGTGTTTCCTACACACGGACCATATCTAGTTCAACTCTGTTTCTGAAACTGATACAAACCACAGGTCCTCTAACATAAAATTCTTTTCAGTTAAGAGCGAGAAACGTGTGGGCTTTGTGAAAAATGTAGCTTCGTTTGAGGTGAAAAGTGACTGCATTTACCTGAAACGAAGTCGTGCTTGTAGGAAGACACACTTCTGGCATTTAACTCCGTTTCTGAAGGGAAACACACGGCACAATCCTCATCCATGAAACACATTCTGCTTTAGAGCAAGAAGCACGCTCTTGCTTTCCAGAATCTCTAATACAGAGGGAAACGTGAGTGTGCTCAGAACAAAAGAACTGTGTTTCCTACACACACAGACCATATCTAGTTCAACTCTGTTTCTGAAACTGATGCAAACCACAGGTCCTCTAACATCCAATGCTTTTCAGTTAAGAGCGAGAAACGTGTGAGCTTCGTGAACAATGTAGCTTCGTTTGAGCTGAAAAGTGACTGCGTTTACCTGAAACGAAGTCTTGCTTGAAGAAAGACACAGAGCCTGGCATTTAACTCCGTTTCTGAAGGGAAACACACGGCACAGTTCTCATCCGTGAAACACACTCTGCTTTAGAGTAAGAAGCACCCTCTTGCTTTCTAGAGTCTCTAATAAAGAGGGAAACGTGAGTGTGCGCAGAACAAAAGAACTGTGTTTCCTACACACGGACCATATCAAGTTCAACTCTGTTTCTGAAACTGATACAAACCACAGGTTGTCTAACATCCAATGCTTTTCAGGTAAGAGCGAGAAACGTGTGAGCTTCGTGAACAATGTAGCTTCGTTTGAAGTGAAAAGTGACGACATTTACATGAAACGAAGTTTTCCTTGAAGAAAGACACAGATCCTGGCACTTAACTCCGTTTCTGAAGGGAAACACACGGCACAGTTCTCATCCATGAAACACACTCTGCTTTAGAGCAAGAAGCACGCTCTTGCTTTCTAGAGTCTCTAATACAGAGGGAAACATGAGTGTGCTCAGAACAAAAGAACTGTGTTTCCTACACACACAGACCATATCTAGTTCAACTCTGTTTCTGAAACTGATACAAACCACAGGTCCTCTAACATCCAATGCTTTTCAGTTAAGAGCGATAAACCTGTGAGCTTCATGAACAATGTAGCTTCGTTTGAGCTGAAAAGTGACTGCGTTTACCTGAAACGAAGTCTTGCTTGTAGGAACACACGCCTGGCATTTAACTCCGTTTCTGAAGGGAAACACACGGCACAGTTCTCTTCCATGAAACACACTCTGCTTTAGAGCAAGAAGCACGCTCTTGCTTTCTAGAGTCTCTAATACAGAGGGAAACGTGAGTGTGCTCAGAACAAAAGAAATGTGTTTCCTACACACACAGACCATATCTAGTTCAACTCTGTTTCTGAAACTGATACAAACCACAGGTCCTCTAACATCCAATGCTTTTCAGTTAAGAGCGAGAAACCTGTGAGCTTCGTGAACAATGTAGCTTCGTTTGAGCTGAAAAGTGACTGCGTTTACCTGAAACGAAGTCTTGCTTGTAGGAACACACGCCTGGCATTTAACTCCGTTTCTGAAGGGAAACACACGGCACAGTTCTCTTCCATGAAACACACTCTGCTTTAGAGCAAGAAGCACGCTCTTGCTTTCTAGAGTCTCTAATACAGAGGGAAACGTGAGTGTGCTCAGAACAAAAGAACTGTGTTTCCTACACACACAGACCATATCTAGTTCAACTCTGTTTCTGAAACTGATACAAACCACAGGTCCTCTAACATCCAATGCTTTTCAGTTAAGAGCGAGAAACATGTGAGCTTCGTGAACAATGTAGCATCGTTTGAGCTGAAAAGTGACTGCGTTTACCTGAAACGAAGTCTTGCTTGTAGGAAGACACACGTCTGGCATTAACTCCGTTTCTGAAGGGAAACACACGGCACAGTTCTCATCCATGAAACACATTCTGCTTTAGAGCAAGAAGCACGCTTTTGCTTTCTAGAGTCTCTAATACAGAGGGAAACGTGAGTGTGCTCAGAACAAAAGAACTGTGTTTCCTACACACGGACCATATCTAGTTCAACTGTGTTTCTGAAACTGATACAAACCACAGGTCCTCTAACATAAAATTCTTTTCAGTTAAGAGCGAGAAACGTGTGGGCTTTGTGAACAATGTAGCTTCGTTTGAGGTGAAAAGTGACTGCATTTACCTGAAACGAAGTCGTGCTTGTAGGAAGACACACTTCTGGCATTTAACTCCGTTTCTGAAGGGAAACACACGGCACAATCCTCATCCATGAAACACATTCTGCTTTAGAGCAAGAAGCACGCTCTTGCTTTCCAGAATCTCTAATACAGAGGGAAACGTGAGTGTGCTCAGAACAAAAGAACTGTGTTTCCTACACACACAGACCATATCTAGTTCAACTCTGTTTCTGAAACTGATGCAAACCACAGGTCCTCTAACATCCAATGCTTTTCAGTTAAGAGCGAGAAACGTGTGAGCTTCGTGAACAATGTAGCTTCGTTTGAGCTGAAAAGTGACTGCGTTTACCTGAAACGAAGTCTTGCTTGAAGAAAGACACAGAGCCTGGCATTTAACTCCGTTTCTGAAGGGAAACACACAGCACAGTTCTCATCCATGAAACACACTCTGCTTTAGAGCAAGAAGCACGCTCTTGCTTTCTAGAGTCTCTAATACAGAGGGAAACATGAGTGTGCTCAGAACAAAAGAACTGTGTTTCCTACACACGGACCATATCAAGTTCAACTCTGTTTCTGAAACTGATACAAACCACAGGTTGTCTAACATCCAATGCTTTTCAGGTAAGAGCGAGAAACGTGTGAGCTTCGTGAACAATGTAGCTTCGTTTGAAGTGAAAAGTGACGACATTTACATGAAACGAAGTCTTCCTTGAAGAAAGACACAGATCCTGGCACTTAACTCCGTTTCTGAAGGGAAACACACGGCACAGTTCTCATCCATGAAACACACTCTGCTTTAGAGCAAGAAGCACGCTCTTGCTTTCTAGAGTCTCTAATACAGAGGGAAACATGAGTGTGCTCAGAACAAAAGAACTGTGTTTCCTACACACACAGACCATATCTAGTTCAACTCTGTTTCTGAAACTGATACAAACCACAGGTCCTCTAACATCCAATGCTTTTCAGTTAAGAGCGATAAACCTGTGAGCTTCGTGAACAATGTAGCTTCGTTTGAGCTGAAAAGTGACTGCGTTTACCTGAAACGAAGTCTTGCTTGTAGGAACACACGCCTGGCATTTAACTCCGTTTCTGAAGGGAAACACACGGCACAGTTCTCTTCCATGAAACACACTCTGCTTTAGAGCAAGAAGCACGCTCTTGCTTTCTAGAGTCTCTAATACAGAGGGAAACGTGAGTGTGCTCAGAACAAAAGAAATGTGTTTCCTACACACACAGACCATATCTAGTTCAACTCTGTTTCTGAAACTGATACAAACCACAGGTCCTCTAACATCCAATGCTTTTCAGTTAAGAGCGAGAAACCTGTGAGCTTCGTGAACAATGTAGCTTCGTTTGAGCTGAAAAGTGACTGCGTTTACCTGAAACGAAGTCTTGCTTGTAGGAACACACGCCTGGCATTTAACTCCGTTTCTGAAGGGAAACACACGGCACAGTTCTCTTCCATGAAACACACTCTGCTTTAGAGCAAGAAGCACGCTCTTGCTTTCTAGAGTCTCTAATACAGAGGGAAACGTGAGTGTGCTCAGAACAAAAGAAATGTGTTTCCTACACACACAGACCATATCTAGTTCAACTCTGTTTCTGAAACTGATACAAACCACAGGTCCTCTAACATCCAATGCTTTTCAGTTAAGAGCGAGAAACGTGTGGGCTTTGTGAACAATGTAGCTTCGTTTGAGGTGAAAAGTGACTGCGTTTACCTGAAACGAAGTCTTACTTGAAGAAAGACACAGAGCCTGTCATTTAACTCCGTTTCTGAAGGGAAACACACGGCAGAGTCCTCATCCATGAAACACATTCTTCTTTAGAGCAAGAAGCACGCTCTTGCTTTCTAGAGTCTCTAATACAGAGGGAAACGTGAGTGTGCTCAGAACAAAAGAACTGTGTTTCCTACACACACAGACCATATCTAGTTCAACTCTGTTTCTGAAACTGATACAAACCACAGGTCCTCTAACATCCAATGCTTTTCAGTTAAGAGCGAGAAACGTGTGAGCTTTGTGAACAATGTAGCTTCGTTTGAGCTCAAAAGTGACTGCGTTTACCTGAAACAAAGTCTTGCTTGTAGGAAGGCACAGAGCCTGTCATTTAACTCCGTTTCTGAAGGGAAACACACGGCACAGTTCTCATCCATGAAACACAATCTGCTTTAGAGCAAGAAGGACGCTCTTGCTTTCCTGAGTCTCTAATAAAGAGGGAAACGTGAGTGTGTGCAGAACAAAAGAACTGTGTTTCCTACACACCGACCAAATCAAGTTCAACTCTGTTTCTGAAACTGATACAAACCACAGGTTGTCTAACATCCAATGCTTTTCAGGTAAGAGCGAGAAACGTGTGAGCTTCGTGAACAATGTAGCTTCGTTTGAGCTGAAAAGTGACTGCGTTTACCTGAAACGAAGTCTTGCTTGTAGGAACACACGCCTGGCATTTCACTCCGATTCTGAAGGGAATCACACGGCACAGTTCTCTTCCATGAAACACACTCTCCTTTAGAGCAAGAAGCATGCTCTTGCTTTCTAGAGTCTCTAATACAGAGGGAAACGTGAGTGTGCTCAGAACAAAAGAAATGTGTTTCCTACACCCTCAGACCATCTCTAGTTCAACTCTGTTTCTGAAACTGATACAAACCACAGGTCCTCTAACATCCAATGCTTTTCAGTAAAGAGCGAGAAACGTGTGGGCTTTGTGAACAATGTTGCTTCGTTTGAGGTGAAAAGTGACTGCGTTTACCTGAAACGAAGTCTTCCTTGAAGAAAGACACAGAGCCTGTCATTTAACACCGTTTCTGAAGGGAAACACATGGCACAGTCCTCATCCATGAAACACATTCTTCTTTAGAGCAAGAAGCACGCTCTTGCTTTCTAGAGTATCTAATACAGAGGGAAACGTGAGTGTGCTCAGAACAAAAGAACTGTGTTTCCTACACACACAGACCATATCTAGTTCAACTCTGTTTCTGAAACTGATACAAACAACAGGTCCTCTAACATCCAATGCTTTCAGTTAAGAGCGAGAAACGTGTGAGCTTCGTGAACAATGTAGCTTCGTTTGAGCTGAAAAGTGACTGCGTTTACCTGAAAAGAAGTCTTGCTTGTAGGAAGACACACGCCTGGCATTTAACTCCGTTTCTGAAGGGAAACACACGGCACAGTTCTCATCCATGAAACACACTCTGCTTTAGAGCAAGAAGCACGCTCTTGCTTTCTAGAGTCTCTAATACAGAGGGAAACGTGAGTGTGCTCAGAACAAAAGAACTGTGTTTCCTACACACACAGACCATATCTAGTTCAACTCTGTTTCTGAAACTGATACAAACCACAGGTCCTCTAACATCCAATGCTTTTCAGGTAAGAGCGAAAAACGTGTGAGCTTCGTGAACAATGTAGCTTCGTTTGAGCTGAAAAGTGACTGTGTTTACCTGAAACGAAGTCTTGCTTGTAGGATGACACACGCCTGGCATTTAACTCTGTTTCTGAAGGGAAACACACGGCACAGTTCTCTTCCATGAAACACACTCTGCTTTAGAGCAAGAAGCACGCTCTTGCTTTCTAGAGTCTCTAATACAGAGGGAAACGTGAGTGTGCTCAAAACAAAAGAACTGTGTTTCCTCCACACACAGACCATATCTAGTTCAACTCTGTTTCTGAAACTGATACAAACCACAGGTCCTCTAACATCCAATGCTTTTCAGTTAAGAGCGAGAAACGTGTGGGCTTTGTGAACAATATAGCTTCGTTTGAGCTGAAAAGTGACTGCGTTTACCTGAAACGAAGTCTTGCTTGTAGGAACACACGCCTGGCATTTAACTCCGTTTCTGAAGGGAAACACACGGCACAGTTCTCTTCCATGAAACACACTCTGCTTTAGAGCAAGAAGCACGCTCTTGCTTTCTAGAGTCTCTAATACAGAGGGAAACGTGAGTGTGCTCAGAACAAAAGAAATGTGTTTCCTACACACACAGACCATATCTAGTTCAACTCTGTTTCTGAAACTGATACAAACCACAGGTCCTCTAACATCCAATGCTTTTCAGTTAAGAGCGAGAAACCTGTGAGCTTCGTGAACAATGTAGCTTCGTTTGAGCTGAAAAGTGACTGCGTTTACCTGAAACGAAGTCTTGCTTGTAGGAACACACGCCTGGCATTTAACTCCGTTTCTGAAGGGAAACACACGGCACAGTTCTCTTCCATGAAACACACTCTGCTTTAGAGCAAGAAGCACGCTCTTGCTTTCTAGAGTCTCTAATACAGAGGGAAACGTGAGTGTGCTCAGAACAAAAGAAATGTGTTTCCTACACACACAGACCATATCTAGTTCAACTCTGTTTCTGAAACTGATACAAACCACAGGTCCTCTAACATCCAATGCTTTTCAGTTAAGAGCGAGAAACGTGTGGGCTTTGTGAACAATGTAGCTTCGTTTGAGGTGAAAAGTGACTGCGTTTACCTGAAACGAAGTCTTACTTGAAGAAAGACACAGAGCCTGTCATTTAACTCCGTTTCTGAAGGGAAACACACGGCAGAGTCCTCATCCATGAAACACATTCTTCTTTAGAGCAAGAAGCACGCTCTTGCTTTCTAGAGTCTCTAATACAGAGGGAAACGTGAGTGTGCTCAGAACAAAAGAACTGTGTTTCCTACACACACAGACCATATCTAGTTCAACTCTGTTTCTGAAACTGATACAAACCACAGGTCCTCTAACATCCAATGCTTTTCAGTTAAGAGCGAGAAACGTGTGAGCTTTGTGAACAATGTAGCTTCGTTTGAGCTCAAAAGTGACTGCGTTTACCTGAAACAAAGTCTTGCTTGTAGGAAGGCACAGAGCCTGTCATTTAACTCCGTTTCTGAAGGGAAACACACGGCACAGTTCTCATCCATGAAACACAATCTGCTTTAGAGCAAGAAGGACGCTCTTGCTTTCCTGAGTCTCTAATAAAGAGGGAAACGTGAGTGTGTGCAGAACAAAAGAACTGTGTTTCCTACACACCGACCAAATCAAGTTCAACTCTGTTTCTGAAACTGATACAAACCACAGGTTGTCTAACATCCAATGCTTTTCAGGTAAGAGCGAGAAACGTGTGAGCTTCGTGAACAATGTAGCTTCGTTTGAGCTGAAAAGTGACTGCGTTTACCTGAAACGAAGTCTTGCTTGTAGGAACACACGCCTGGCATTTCACTCCGATTCTGAAGGGAATCACACGGCACAGTTCTCTTCCATGAAACACACTCTCCTTTAGAGCAAGAAGCATGCTCTTGCTTTCTAGAGTCTCTAATACAGAGGGAAACGTGAGTGTGCTCAGAACAAAAGAAATGTGTTTCCTACACACACAGACCATATCTAGTTCAACTCTGTTTCTGAAACTGATACAAACCACAGGTCCTCTAACATCCAATGCTTTTCAGTAAAGAGCGAGAAACGTGTGGGCTTTGTGAACAATGTTGCTTCGTTTGAGGTGAAAAGTGACTGCGTTTACCTGAAACGAAGTCTTCCTTGAAGAAAGACACAGAGCCTGTCATTTAACACCGTTTCTGAAGGGAAACACATGGCACAGTCCTCATCCATGAAACACATTCTTCTTTAGAGCAAGAAGCACGCTCTTGCTTTCTAGAGTATCTAATACAGAGGGAAACGTGAGTGTGCTCAGAACAAAAGAACTGTGTTTCCTACACACACAGACCATATCTAGTTCAACTCTGTTTCTGAAACTGATACAAACAACAGGTCCTCTAACATACAATGCTTTCAGTTAAGAGCGAGAAACGTGTGAGCTTCGTGAACAATGTAGCTTCGTTTGAGCTGAAAAGTGACTGCGTTTACCTGAAAAGAAGTCTTGCTTGTAGGAAGACACACGCCTGGCATTTAACTCCGTTTCTGAAGGGAAACACACGGCACAGTTCTCATCCATGAAACACACTCTGCTTTAGAGCAAGAAGCACGCTCTTGCTTTCTAGAGTCTCTAATACAGAGGGAAACGTGAGTGTGCTCAGAACAAAAGAACTGTGTTTCCTACACACACAGACCATATCTAGTTCAACTCTGTTTCTGAAACTGATACAAACCACAGGTCCTCTAACATCCAATGCTTTTCAGTTAAGAGCGAGAAACGTGTGAGCTTTGTGAACAATGTAGCTTCGTTTGAGCTCAAAAGTGACTGCGTTTACCTGAAACAAAGTCTTGCTTGTAGGAAGGCACAGAGCCTGTCATTTAACTCCGTTTCTGAAGGGAAACACACGGCACAGTTCTCATCCATGAAACACAATCTGCTTTAGAGCAAGAAGGACGCTCTTGCTTTCCTGAGTCTCTAATAAAGAGGGAAACGTGAGTGTGTGCAGAACAAAAGAACTGTGTTTCCTACACACCGACCAAATCAAGTTCAACTCTGTTTCTGAAACTGATACAAACCACAGGTTGTCTAACATCCAATGCTTTTCAGGTAAGAGCGAGAAACGTGTGAGCTTCGTGAACAATGTAGCTTCGTTTGAGCTGAAAAGTGACTGCGTTTACCTGAAACGAAGTCTTGCTTGTAGGAACACACGCCTGGCATTTCACTCCGATTCTGAAGGGAATCACACGGCACAGTTCTCTTCCATGAAACACACTCTCCTTTAGAGCAAGAAGCATGCTCTTGCTTTCTAGAGTCTCTAATACAGAGGGAAACGTGAGTGTGCTCAGAACAAAAGAAATGTGTTTCCTACACACACAGACCATATCTAGTTCAACTCTGTTTCTGAAACTGATACAAACCACAGGTCCTCTAACATCCAATGCTTTTCAGTAAAGAGCGAGAAACGTGTGGGCTTTGTGAACAATGTTGCTTCGTTTGAGGTGAAAAGTGACTGCGTTTACCTGAAACGAAGTCTTCCTTGAAGAAAGACACAGAGCCTGTCATTTAACACCGTTTCTGAAGGGAAACACATGGCACAGTCCTCATCCATGAAACACATTCTTCTTTAGAGCAAGAAGCACGCTCTTGCTTTCTAGAGTATCTAATACAGAGGGAAACGTGAGTGTGCTCAGAACAAAAGAACTGTGTTTCCTACACACACAGACCATATCTAGTTCAACTCTGTTTCTGAAACTGATACAAACAACAGGTCCTCTAACATCCAATGCTTTCAGTTAAGAGCGAGAAACGTGTGAGCTTCGTGAACAATGTAGCTTCGTTTGAGCTGAAAAGTGACTGCGTTTACCTGAAAAGAAGTCTTGCTTGTAGGAAGACACACGCCTGGCATTTAACTCCGTTTCTGAAGGGAAACACACGGCACAGTTCTCATCCATGAAACACACTCTGCTTTAGAGCAAGAAGCACGCTCTTGCTTTCTAGAGTCTCTAATACAGAGGGAAACGTGAGTGTGCTCAGAACAAATGAACTGTGTTTCCTACACACACAGACCATATCTAGTTCAACTCTGTTTCTGAAACTGATACAAACCACAGGTCCTCTAACATCCAATGCTTTTCAGGTAAGAGCGAAAAACGTGTGAGCTTCGTGAACAATGTAGCTTCGTTTGAGCTGAAAAGTGACTGTGTTTACCTGAAACGAAGTTTTGCTTGTAGGATGACACACGCCTGGCATTTAACTCTGTTTCTGAAGGGAAACACACGGCACAGTTCTCTTCCATGAAACACACTCTGCTTTAGAGCAAGAAGCACGCTCTTGCTTTCTAGAGTCTCTAATACAGAGGGAAACGTGAGTGTGCTCAAAACAAAAGAACTGTGTTTCCTCCACACACAGACCATATCTAGTTCAACTCTGTTTCTGAAACTGATACAAACCACAGGTCCTCTAACATCCAATGCTTTTCAGTTAAGAGCGAGAAACGTGTGGGCTTTGTGAACAATATAGCTTCGTTTGAGGTGAAAAGTGACTGCGTTTACCTGAAAAGAAGTCTTGCTTAAAGAAAGACACAGAGACTGGCATTTAACTCCGTTTCTGAAGGGAAACACACGGCACAGTTCTCATCCATGAAACACACTCTGCTTTAGAGCAAGAGGCACGCTCTTGCTTTCTAGAATCTCTAATACAGAGGGAAACGTGAGTGTGCTCAGAACAAAAGAACTGTGTTTCCTACACACACAGACCATATCTAGTTCAACTCTGTTTCTGAAACTGATACAAACCACAGGTCCTCTAACATCCAATGCTTTTCAGTTAATAGCGAGAAACGTGTGAGCTTCGTGAACAATGTAGCTTCGTTTGAGCTGAAAAGTGACTGCGTTTACCTGAAACGAAGTATTGCTTGTAGGAAGACACACGTCTGGCATTAACTCCGTTTCTGAAGGGAAACACACGGCACAGTTCTCATCCATGAAACACATTCTGCTTTAGAGCAAGAAGCACGCTTTTGCTTTCTAGAGTCTCTAATACAGAGGGAAACGTGAGTGTGATCAGAACAAAAGAACTTTGTTTCCTACACACGGACCATATCTACTTCAACTCTGTTTCTGAAACTGATACAAACCACAGGTCCTCTAACATAAAATTCTTTTCAGTTAAGAGCGAGAAACGTGTGGGCTTTGTGAACAATGTAGCTTCGTTTGAGGTGAAAAGTGACTGCGTTTACCTGCAACGAAGTCTTCCTTGAAGAAAGACACAGAGCCTGTCATTTAACTCCGTTTCTGAAGGGAAACACACAGCACAGTTCTCTTCCATGAAACACAATCTGCTTTAGAGTAAGAAGCATGGTCTTGCTTTCTAGAGTCTCTAATAAAGTGGGAAACGTGAGTGTGCGCAGAACAAAAGAACTGTGTTTCCTACACACGGACCATATCAAGTTCAACACTGTTTCTGAAACTGATACAAACCACAGGTTGTCTAACATCCAATGCTTTTCAGGTAAGAGCGAGAAACGTGTGAGCTTCGTGAACAATGTAGCTTCGTTTGAAGTGAAAAGTGACGACATTTACATGAAACGAAGTCTTCCTTGAAGAAAGACACAGATCCTGGCAATTAACTCCGTTTCTGAAGGGAAACACACGGCACAGTTCTCATCCATGAAACACACTCTGCTTTAGAGCAAGAAGCACGCTCTTGCTTTCTAGAGTCTCTAATACAGAGGGAAACGTGAGTGTGCTCAGAACAAAAGAAATGTGTTTCCTACACACACAGACCATATCTAGTTCAACTCTGTTTCTGAAACTGATACAAACCACAGGTCCTCTAACATCCAATAATTTTCAGTTAAGAGCGAGAAACGTGTGAGCATTGTGAACAATGTAGCTTCGTTTGAGCTCAAAAGTGACTGCGTTTACCTGAAACGAAGTCTTGCTTGTGGGAAGGCACAGAGCCTGTCATTTAACTCCGTTTCTGAAGGGAAACACACGACACAGTTCTCATCCATGAAACACAATCTGCTTTAGAGCAAGAAGCACGCTCTTGCTTTCTAGAGTCTCTAATAAAGAGGGAAACGTGAGTGTGCTCAGAACAAAAGAACTGTGTTTCCTACACACGGACCATATCTAGTTCAACTCTGTTTCTGAAACTGGTACAAACCACAGGTCCTCTAACATAAAATTCTTTTCAGTTAACAGCGAGAAATTTGTGGGCTTTGTGAACAATGTAGCTTCGTTTGAAGTGAAAAGTGACTGCATTTACCTGAAACGAAGTCTTCCTTGAAGAAAGACACAGAGCCTGTCATTTAACTCCGTTTCTGAAGGGAAACACACAGCACAGTTCTCATCCATGAAACACAATCTGCTTTAGAGTAAGAAGCACGCTCTTGCTTTCTAGAGTCTCTAATAAAGAGGGAAACGTTAGTGTGCGCAGAACAAAAGAACTGTGTTTCCTACACACGGACCATATCAAGTTCAACTCTGTTTCTGAAACTGATACAAACCACAGGTCCTCTAACATCCAATGCTTTTCAGTTAAGAGCGAGAAACGTGTGAGCTTTGTGAACAATGTAGCTTCGTTTGAGCTGAAAAGTGACTGCGTTTACCTGAAACGAAGTCTTGCTTGTAGGAACACACGCCTGGCATTTAACTCCGTTTCTGAAGGGAAACACACGGCACAGTTCTCTTCCATGAAACACACTCTGCTTTAGAGCAAGAAGCACGCTCTTGCTTTCTAGAGTCTCTAATACAGAGGGAAACGTGAGTGTGCTCAGAACAAAAGAAATGTGTTTCCTACACACACAGACCATATCTAGTTCAACTCTGTTTCTGAAACTGATACAAACCACAGGTCCTCTAACATCCAATGCTTTTCAGTTAAGAGCGAGAAACCTGTGAGCTTCGTGAACAATGTAGCTTCGTTTGAGCTGAAAAGTGACTGCGTTTACCTGAAACGAAGTCTTGCTTGTAGGAACACACGCCTGGCATTTAACTCCGTTTCTGAAGGGAAACACACGGCACAGTTCTCTTCCATGAAACACACTCTGCTTTAGAGCAAGAAGCACGCTCTTGCTTTCTAGAGTCTCTAATACAGAGGGAAACGTGAGTGTGCTCAGAACAAAAGAAATGTGTTTCCTACACACACAGACCATATCTAGTTCAACTCTGTTTCTGAAACTGATACAAACCACAGGTCCTCTAACATCCAATGCTTTTCAGTTAAGAGCGAGAAACGTGTAGGCTTTGTGAACAATGTAGCTTCGTTTGAGGTGAAAAGTGACTGCGTTTACCTGAAACGAAGTATTCCTTGAAGAAAGACACAGAGCCTGTCATTTAACTCCGTTTCTGAAGGGAAACACACGGCAGAGCCCTCACCCATGAAACACATTCTTCTTTAGAGCAAGAAGCACGCACTTGCTTTCTAGATTCTCTAATACAGAGGGAAACGTGAGTGTGCTCAGAACAAAAGAACTGTGTTTCCTACACACACAGACCATATCTAGTTCAACTCTGTTTCTGAAACTGATACAAACCACAGGTCCTCTAATATCCAATGCTTTTCAGTTAAGAGCGAGAAACGTGTGAGCTTTGTGAACAATGTAGCTTCGTTTGAGCTCAAAAGTGACTGCGTTTACCTGAAACAAAGTCTTGCTTGTAGGAAGGCACAGAGCCTGTCATTTAACTCCGTTTCTGAAGGGAAACACACGGCACAGTTCTCATCCATGAAACACAATCTGCTTTAGAGCAAGAAGGACGCTCTTGCTTTCTAGAGTCTCTAATAAAGAGGGAAACGTGAGTGTGTGCAGAACAAAAGAACTGTGTTTCCTACACACCGACCAAATCAAGTTCAACTCTGTTTCTGAAACTGATACAAACCACAGGTTGTCTAACATCCAATGCTTTTCAGGTAATAGCGAGAATCGTGTGAGCTTCGTGAACAATGTAGCTTCGTTTGAGCTGAAAAGTGACTGCGTTTACCTGAAAAGAAGTCTTGCTTAAAGAAAGACACAGAGCCTGGCATTTAACTCCGTTTCTGAAGGGAAACACACGGCACAGTTCTCATCCATGAAACACACTCTGCTTTAGAACAAGAGGCACGCTCTTGCTTTCTAGAATCTCTAATACAGAGGGAAACGTGAGTGTGCTCAGAACAAAAGAACTGTGTTTCCTACACACACAGACCATATCTAGTTCAACTCTGTTTCTGAAACTGATACAAACCACAGGTCCTCTAACATCCAATGCTTTTCAGTTAAGAGCGAGAAACATGTGAGCTTCGTGAACAATGTAGCTTCGTTTGAGCTGAAAAGTGACTGCGTTTACCTGAAACGAAGTCTTGCTTGTAGGAAGACACACGTCTGGCATTAACTCCGTTTCTGAAGGGAAACACACGGCACAGTTCTCATCCATGAAACACATTCTGCTTTAGAGCAAGAAGCACGCTTTTGCTTTCTAGAGTCTCTAATACAGAGGGAAACGTGAGTGTGCTCAGAACAAAAGAACTGTGTTTCCTACACACGGACCATATCTAGTTCAACTCTGTTTCTGAAACTGATACAAACCACAGGTCCTCTAACATAAAATTCTTTTCAGTTAAGAGCGAGAAACGTGTGGGCTTTGTGAACAATGTAGCTTCGTTTGAGGTGAAAAGTGACTGCATTTACCTGAAACGAAGTCGTGCTTGTAGGAAGACACACTTCTGGCATTTAACTCCGTTTCTGAAGGGAAACACACGGCACAATCCTCATCCATGAAACACATTCTGCTTTAGAGCAAGAAGCACGCTCTTGCTTTCCAGAATCTCTAATACAGAGGGAAACGTGAGTGTGCTCAGAACAAAAGAACTGTGTTTCCTACAGACACAGACCATATCTAGTTCAACTCTGTTTCTGAAACTGATGCAAACCACAGGTCCTCTAACATCCAATGCTTTTCAGTTAAGAGCGAGAAACGTGTGAGCTTCGTGAACAATGTAGCTTCGTTTGAGCTGAAAAGTGACTGCGTTTACCTGAAACAAAGTCTTGCTTGTAGGAAGACACACTTCTGGCATTTACTCCGTTTCTGAAGGGAAACACACGGCACAGTTCTCATCCATGAAACACGTTCTGCTTTAGAGCAAGAAGCAGGCTTTTGCTTTCTAGAGTCTCTAATACAGAGGGAAACGTGAGTGTGCTCAGAACAAAAGAACTGTGTTTCCTACACACGGACCATATCTAGTTCAACTCTGTTTCTGAAACTGATACAAAACACAGGTCCTCTAACATACAATTCTTTTCAGTTAAGAGCGAGAATCGTGTGGGATTTGTGAACAATGTAGCTTCGTTTGAGGTGAAAAGTGACTGCGTTTACCTGAAACGAAGTCTTGCTTGAAGAAAGACACAGAGCCTGTCATTTAACTCCGTTTCTGAAGGGAAACACACGGCCCATTCTCATCCATGAAACACACTCTGCATTAGAGCAAGAAGCACGCTCTTGCTTTCTAGCGTCTCTAATACAGAGGGAAACGTGAGTGTGCTCAGAACAAAAGAAATGTGTTTCCTACACACACAGACCATATCTAGTTCAACTCTGTTTCTGAAACTGATACAAACCACAGGTCCTCTAACATCCAATGCTTTTCAGTTAAGAGCGAGAAACGTGTGGGCTTTGTGAACAATGTAGCTTCGTTTGAGGTGAAAAGTGACTGCGTTTACCTGAAACGAAGTCTTACTTGAAGAAAGACACAGAGCCTGTCATTTAACTCCGTTTCTGAAGGGAAACACACGGCAGAGTCCTCATCCATGAAACACATTCTTCTTTAGAGCAAGAAGCACGCTCTTGCTTTCTAGAGTCTCTAATACAGAGGGAAACGTGAGTGTGCTCAGAACAAAAGAACTGTGTTTCCTACACACACAGACCATATCTAGTTCAACTCTGTTTCTGAAACTGATAGAAACCACAGGTCCTCTAACATCCAATGCTTTTCAGTTAAGAGCGAGAAACGTGTGAGCTTTGTGAACAATGTGGCTTCGTTTGAGCTCAAAAGTGACTGCGTTTACCTGAAACAAAGTCTTGCTTGTAGGAAGGCACAGAGCCTGTCATTTAACTCCGTTTCTGAAGGGAAACACACGACACAGGTCTCATCCATGAAACACAATCTGCTTTAGAGCAAGAAGCACGCTCTTGCTTTCTAGAGTCTCTAATAAAGAGGGAAACGTGAGTGTGTGCAGAACAAAAGAACTGTGTTTCCTACACACCGACCAAATCAAGTTCAACTCTGTTTCTGAAACTGATACAAACCACAGGTTGTCTAACATCCAATGCTTTTCAGGTAAGAGCGAGAAACGTGTGAGCTTCGTGAACAATGTAGCTTTGTTTGAGCTGAAATGTGACTGCGTTTACCTGAAAAGAAGTCTTGCTTGTAGGAAGACACACGCCTGGCATTTAACTCCGTTTCTGAAGGGAAACACACGGCACAGTTCTCATCCATGAAACACACTCTGCTTTAGAGCAAGAAGCACGCTCTTGCTTTCTAGAGTCTCTAATACAGAGGGAAACGTGAGTGTGCTCAGAACAAAAGAACTGTGTTTCCTACACACACAGACCATATCTAGTTCAACTCTGTTTCTGAAACTGATACAAACCACAGGTCCTCTAACATCCAATGCTTTTCAGGTAAGAGCGAAAAACGTGTGAGCTTCGTGAACAATGTAGCTTCGTTTGAGCTGAAAAGTGACTGTGTTTACCTGAAACGAAGTCTTGCTTGTAGGATGACACACGCCTGGCATTTAACTCTGTTTCTGAAGGGAAACACACGGCACAGTTCTCTTCCATGAAACACACTCTGCTTTAGAGCAAGAAGCACGCTCTTGCTTTCTAGAGTCTCTAATACAGAGGGAAACGTGAGTGTGCTCAAAACAAAAGAACTGTGTTTCCTCCACACACACACCATATCTAGTTCAACTCTGTTTCTGAAACTGATACAAACCACAGGTCCTCTAACATCCAATGCTTTTCAGTTAAGAGCGAGAAACGTGTGGGCTTTGTGAACAATATAGCTTCGTTTGAGGTGAAAAGTGACTGCGTTTACCTGAAAAGAAGTCTTGCTTAAAGAAGACACAGAGACTGGCATTTAACTCCGTTTCTGAAGGGAAACACACGGCACAGTTCTCATCCATGAAACACACTCTGCTTTAGAGCAAGAGGCACGCTCTTGCTTTCTAGAATCTCTAATACAGAGGGAAACGTGAGTGTGCTCAGAACAAAAGAACTGTGTTTCCTACACACACAGACCATATCTAGTTCAACTCTGTTTCTGAAACTGATACAAACCACAGGTCCTCTAACATCCAATGCTTTTCAGTTAAGAGCAAGAAACGTGTGAGCTTCGTGAACAATGTAGCTTCGTTTGAGCTGAAAAGTGACTGCGTTTACCTGAAACGAAGTATTGCTTGTAGGAAGACACACGTCTGGCATTTAACTCCGTTTCTGAAGGGAAACACACGGCACAATCCTCATCCATGAAACACATTCTGCTTTAGAGCAAGAAGCACGCTCTTGCTTTCCAGAATCTCTAATACAGAGGGAAACGTGAGTGTGCTCAGAACAAAAGAACTGTGTTTCCTACAGACACAGACCATATCTAGTTCAACTCTGTTTCTGAAACTGATGCAAACCACAGGTCCTCTAACATCCAATGCTTTTCAGTTAAGAGCGAGAAACGTGTGAGCTTCGTGAACAATGTAGCTTCGTTTGAGCTGAAAAGTGACTGCGTTTACCTGAAACAAAGTCTTGCTTGTAGGAAGACACACTTCTGGCATTTACTCCGTTTCTGAAGGGAAACACACGGCACAGTTCTCATCCATGAAACACGTTCTGCTTTAGAGCAAGAAGCAGGCTTTTGCTTTCTAGAGTCTCTAATACAGAGGGAAACGTGAGTGTGCTCAGAACAAAAGAACTGTGTTTCCTACACACGGACCATATCTAGTTCAACTCTGTTTCTGAAACTGATACAAAACACAGGTCCTCTAACATACAATTCTTTTCAGTTAAGAGCGAGAAACGTGTGGGATTTGTGAACAATGTAGCTTCGTTTGAGGTGAAAAGTGACTGCGTTTACCTGAAACGAAGTCTTGCTTGAAGAAAGACACAGAGCCTGTCATTTAACTCCGTTTCTGAAGGGAAACACACGGCCCATTCTCATCCATGAAACACACTCTGCATTAGAGCAAGAAGCACGCTCTTGCTTTCTAGAGTCTCTAATACAGAGGGAAACGTGAGTGTGCGCAGAACAAAAGAACTGTGTTTCCTACACACGGAATATATCTAGTTCAACTCTGTTTCTCAAATTGATACAAACCACAGGTACTCTAACATAAAATTCTTTTCAGTTAAGAGCGAGAAACATGTGTGCTTTGTGAACAATGTAGCTTCGTTTGAGGTGAAAAGTGACTGCGTTTACCTGAAACGAAGTCTTGCTTGAAGAAAGACACAGAGCCTGGCATTTAACTCCGTTTCTGAAGGGAAACACACGGCACAGTTCTCATCCGTGAAACACACTCTGCTTTAGAGCAAGAGGCACGCTCTTCGCTCTAGAATCTCTAATACAGAGGGAAATGTGAGTGTGCTCAGAACAAAAGAACTGTGTTTCCTACACACACAGACCATATCTAGTTCAACTCTGTTTCTGAAACTGATACAAAGCACAGGTCCTCTAACATCCAATGCTTTTCAGTTAAGAGCTAGAAACGTGTGAGCTTCGTGAACAATGTAGCTTCGTTTGAGGTGAAAAGTGACTGCGTTTACCTGAAACGAAGTCTTCCTTGTAGGAAGACACACTACTGGCATTAACTCCGTTTCTGAAGGGAAACACACGGCACAGTTCTCATCCATGAAACACATTCTGCTTTAGAGCAAGAAGCACGCTTTTGCTTTCTAGAGTCTCATTTACAGAGGGAAACGTGAGTGTGCTCAGAACAAAAGAACTGTGTTTCCTACACACGGACCATATCTAGTTCAACTCTGTTTCTGAAACTGGTACAAACCACAGGTCCTCTAACATAAAATTCTTTTCAGTTAACAGCGAGAAATTTGTGGGCTTTGTGAACAATGTAGCTTCGTTTGAAGTGAAAAGTGACAGCATTTACCTGAAACGAAGTCTTCCTTGAAGAAAGACACAGAGCCTGTCATTTAACTCCGTTTCTGAAGGGAAACACACAGCACAGTTCTCATCCATGAAACACAATCTGCTTTAGAGTAAGAAGCACGCTCTTGCTTTCTAGAGTCTCTAATAAAGAGGGAAACGTGAGTGTGCGCAGAACAAAAGAACTGTGTTTCCTACACACGGACCATATCAAGTTCAACTCTGTTTCTGAAACTGATACAAACCACAGGTTGTCTAACATCCAATGCTTTTCAGGTAAGAGCGAGAAACGTGTGAGCTTCGTGAACAATGTAGCTTCGTTTGAAGTGAAAAGTGACGACATTTACATGAAACGAAGTCTTCCTTGAAGAAAGACACAGATCCTGGCACTTAACTCCGTTTCTGAAGGGAAACACACGGCACAGTTCTCATCCATGAAACACACTCTGCTTTAGAGCAAGAAGCACGCTCTTGCTTTCTAGAGTCTCTAATACAGAGGGAAATGTGAGTGTGCTCAGAACAAAAGAACTGTGTTTCCTACACACACAGACCATATCTAGTTTAACTCTGTTTCTGAAACTGATACAAACCACAGGTCCTCTAACATCCAATGCTTTTCAGTTAAGAGCGAGAAACGTGTGAGCTTCGTGAACAATGTAGCTTCGTTTGAGCTGAAAAGTGACTGCGTTTACCTGAAACGAAGTCTTGCTTGTAGGAACACACGCCTGGCATTTAACTCCGTTTCTGAAGGGAAACACATGGCACAGTTCTCTTCCATGAAACACACTCTGCTTTAGAGCAAGAAGCACGCTCTTGCTTTCTAGCGTCTCTAATACAGAGGGAAACGTGAGTGTGCTCAGAACAAAAGAAATGTGTTTCCTACACACACAGACCATATCTAGTTCAACTCTGTTTCTGAAACTGATACAAACCACAGGTCCTCTAACATCCAATGCTTTTCAGTTAAGAGCGAGAAACGTGTGGGCTTTGTGAACAATGTAGCTTCGTTTGAGGTGAAAAGTGACTGCGTTTACCTGAAACGAAGTCTTACTTGAAGAAAGACACAGAGCCTGTCATTTAACTCCGTTTCTGAAGGGAAACACACGGCAGAGTCCTCATCCATGAAACACATTCTTCTTTAGAGCAAGAAGCACGCTCTTGCTTTCTAGAGTCTCTAATACAGAGGGAAACGTGAGTGTGCTCAGAACAAAAGAACTGTGTTTCCTACACACACAGACCATATCTAGTTCAACTCTGTTTCTGAAACTGATAGAAACCACAGGTCCTCTAACATCCAATGCTTTTCAGTTAAGAGCGAGAAACGTGTGAGCTTTGTGAACAATGTGGCTTCGTTTGAGCTCAAAAGTGACTGCGTTTACCTGAAACAAAGTCTTGCTTGTAGGAAGGCACAGAGCCTGTCATTTAACTCCGTTTCTGAAGGGAAACACACGACACAGGTCTCATCCATGAAACACAATCTGCTTTAGAGCATGAAGCACGCTCTTGCTTTCTAGAGTCTCTAATAAAGAGGGAAACGTGAGTGTGTGCAGAACAAAAGAACTGTGTTTCCTACACACCGACCAAATCAAGTTCAACTCTGTTTCTGAAACTGATACAAACCACAGGTTGTCTAACATCCAATGCTTTTCAGGTAAGAGCGAGAAACGTGTGAGCTTCGTGAACAATGTAGCTTTGTTTGAGCTGAAATGTGACTGCGTTTACCTGAAAAGAAGTCTTGCTTGTAGGAAGACACACGCCTGGCATTTAACTCCGTTTCTGAAGGGAAACACACGGCACAGTTCTCATCCATGAAACACACTCTGCTTTAGAGCAAGAAGCACGCTCTTGCTTTCTAGAGTCTCTAATACAGAGGGAAACGTGAGCGTGCTCAGAACAAAAGAACTGTGTTTCCTACACACACAGACCATATCTAGTTCAACTCTGTTTCTGAAACTGATACAAACCACAGGTCCTCTAACATCCAATGCTTTTCAGGTAAGAGCGAAAAACGTGTGAGCTTCGTGAACAATGTAGCTTCGTTTGAGCTGAAAAGTGACTGTGTTTACCTGAAACGAAGTCTTGCTTGTAGGATGACACACGCCTGGCATTTAACTCTGTTTCTGAAGGGAAACACACGGCACAGTTCTCTTCCATGAAACACACTCTGCTTTAGAGCAAGAAGCACGCTCTTGCTTTCTAGAGTCTCTAATACAGAGGGAAACGTGAGTGTGCTCAAAACAAAAGAACTGTGTTTCCTCCACACACAGACCATATCTAGTTCAACTCTGTTTCTGAAACTGATACAAACCACAGGTCCTCTAACATCCAATGCTTTTCAGTTAAGAGCGAGAAACGTGTGGGCTTTGTGAACAATATAGCTTCGTTTGAGGTGAAAAGTGACTGCGTTTACCTGAAAAGAAGTCTTGCTTAAAGAAGACACAGAGACTGGCATTTAACTCCGTTTCTGAAGGGAAACACACGGCACAGTTCTCATCCATGAAACAAACTCTGCTTTAGAGCAAGAGGCACGCTCTTGCTTTCTAGAATCTCTAATACAGAGGGAAACGTGAGTGTGCTCAGAACAAAAGAACTGTGTTTCCTACACACACAGACCATATCTAGTTCAACTCTGTTTCTGAAACTGATACAAACCACAGGTCCTCTAACATCCAATGCTTTTCAGTTAAGAGCAAGAAACGTGTGAGCTTCGTGAACAATGTAGCTTCGTTTGAGCTGAAAAGTGACTGCGTTTACCTGAAACGAAGTATTGCTTGTAGGAAGACACACGTCTGGCATTAACTCCGTTTCTGAAGGGAAACACACGGCACAGTTCTCATCCATGAAACACATTCTGCTTTAGAGCAAGAAGCACGCTTTTGCTTTCTAGAGTCTCTAATACAGAGGGAAACGTGAGTGTGCTCAGAACAAAAGAACTGTGTTTCCTACACACGGACCATATCTAGTTCAACTCTGTTTCTGAAACTGATACAAACCACAGGTCCTCTAACATAAAATTATTTTCAGTTAAGAGCGAGAAACGTGTGGGCTTTGTGAACAATGTAGCTTCGTTTGAGGTGAAAAGTGACTGCGTTTACATGCAACGAAGTCTTCCTTGAAGAAAGACACAGAGCTTGTCATTTAACTCCGTTTCTGAAGGGAAACACACGGCACAGTCCTCATCCATGAAACACATTCTTCTTTAGAGCAAGAAGCACGCTCTTGCTTTCTAGTTTCTCTAATACAGAGGGAAACGTGAGTGTGCTCAGAACAAAAGAACTGTGTTTCCTACACACACAGACCATATCTAGTTCAACTCTGTTTCTGAAACTGATACAAACCACAGGTCCTCTAACATCCAATAATTTTCAGTTAAGAGCGAGAAACGTGTGAGCATTGTGAACAATGTAGCTTCGTTTGAGCTCAAAAGTGACTGCGTTTACCTGAAACGAAGTCTTGCTTGTGGGAAGGCACAGAGCCTGTCATTTAACTCCGTTTCTGAAGGGAAACACACGACACAGTTCTCATCCATGAAACACAATCTGCTTTAGAGCAAGAAGCACGCTCTTGCTTTCTAGAGTCTCTAATAAAGAGGGAAACGTGAGTGTGCTCAGAACAAAAGAACTGTGTTTCCTACACACGGACCATATCTAGTTCAACTCTGTTTCTGAAACTGGTACAAACCACAGGTCCTCTAACATAAAATTCTTTTCAGTTAACAGCGAGAAATTTGTGGGCTTTGTGAACAATGTAGCTTCGTTTGAAGTGAAAAGTGACTGCATTTACCTGAAACGAAGTCTTCCTTGAAGAAAGACACAGAGCCTGTCATTTAACTCCGTTTCTGAAGGGAAACACACAGCACAGTTCTCATCCATGAAACACAATCTGCTTTAGAGTAAGAAGCACGCTCTTGCTTTCTAGAGTCTCTAATAAAGAGGGAAACGTGAGTGTGCGCAGAACAAAAGAACTGTGTTTCCTACACACGGACCATATCAAGTTCAACTCTGTTTCTGAAACTGATACAAACCACAGGTCCTCTAACATCCAATGCTTTTCAGTTAAGAGCGAGAAACCTGTGAGCTTCGTGAACAATGTAGCTTCGTTTGAGCTGAAAAGTGACTGTGTTTACCTGAAACGAAGTCTGGCTTGTA
Source organism: Onychomys leucogaster (assembly GCA_949786385.1). Taxonomy (NCBI): domain Eukaryota; kingdom Metazoa; phylum Chordata; class Mammalia; order Rodentia; family Cricetidae; genus Onychomys; species Onychomys leucogaster. Next base: position 322,784 of record CATKUP010000298.1, on the reverse strand, counting down.
GGAACACACGCCTGGCATTTAACTCCGTTTCTGAAGGGAAACACACGGCACAGTTCTCTTCCATGAAACACACTCTGCTTTAGAGCAAGAAGCACGCTCTTGCTTTCTAGAGTCTCTAATACAGAGGGAAACGTGAGTGTGCTCAGAACAAAAGAAATGTGTTTCCTACACACACAGACCATATCTAGTTCAACTCTGTTTCTGAAACTGATACAAACCACAGGTCCTCTAACATCCAATGCTTTTCAGTTAAGAGCGAGAAACGTGTAGGCTTTGTGAACAATGTAGCTTCGTTTGAGGTGAAAAGTGACTGCGTTTACCTGAAACGAAGTCTTCCTTGAAGAAAGACACAGAGCCTGTCATTTAACTCCGTTTCTGAAGGGAAACACACGGCAGAGTCCTCATCCATGAAACACATTCTTCTTTAGAGCAAGAAGCACGCTCTTGCTTTCTAGAGTCTCTAATACAGAGGGAAACGTGAGTGTGCTCAGAACAAAAGAACTGTGTTTCCTACACACACAGACCATATCTAGTTCAACTCTGTTTCTGAAACTGATACAAACCACAGGTCCTCTAACATCCAATGCTTTTCAGTTAAGAGCGAGAAACGTGTGAGCTTCGTGAACAATGTAGCTTCGTTTGAGCTCAAAAGTGACTGCGTTTACCTGAAACAAAGTCTTGCTTGTAGGAAGGCACAGAGCCTGTCATTTAACTCCGTTTCTGAAGGGAAACACACGGCACAGTTCTCATCCATGAAACACAATCTGCTTTAGAGCAAGAAGGACGCTCTTGCTTTCTAGAGTCTCTAATAAAGAGGGAAACGTGAGTGTGTGCAGAACAAAAGAACTGTGTTTCCTACACACCGACCAAATCAAGTTCAACTCTGTTTCTGAAACTGATACAAACCACAGGTTGTCTAACATCCAATGCTTTTCAGGTAATAGCGAGAATCGTGTGAGCTTCGTGAACAATGTAGCTTCGTTTGAGCTGAAAAGTGACTGCGTTTACCTGAAAAGAAGTCTTGCTTAAAGAAAGACACAGAGCCTGGCATTTAACTCCGTTTCTGAAGGGAAACACACGGCACAGTTCTCATCTATGAAACACACTCTGCTTTAGAACAAGAGGCACGCTCTTGCTTTCTAGAATCTCTAATACAGAGGGAAACGTGAGTGTGCTCAGAACAAAAGAACTGTGTTTCCTACACACACAGACCATATCTAGTTAAACTCTATTTCTGAAACTGATACAAACCACAGGTCCTCTAACATCCAATGCTTTTCAGTTAAGAGCGAGAAACATGTGAGCTTCGTGAACAATGTAGCTTCGTTTGAGCTGAAAAGTGACTGCGTTTACCTGAAACGAAGTCTTGCTTGTAGGAAGACACACGTCTGGCATTAACTCCGTTTCTGAAGGGAAACACACGGCACAGTTCTCATCCATGAAACACATTCTGCTTTAGAGCAAGAAGCACGCTTTTGCTTTCTAGAGTCTCTAATACAGAGGGAAACGTGAGTGTGCTCAGAACAAAAGAACTGTGTTTCCTACACACGGACCATATCTAGTTCAACTCTGTTTCTGAAACTGATACAAACCACAGGTCCTCTAACATAAAATTCTTTTCAGTTAAGAGCGAGAAACGTGTGGGCTTTGTGAACAATGTAGCTTCGTTTGAGGTGAAAAGTGACTGCGTTTACCTGCAACGAAGTCGTGCTTGTAGGAAGACACAGAGCCTGTCATTTAACTCCGTTTCTGAAGGGAAACACACGGCACAGTCCTCATCCATGAAACACATTCTTCTTTAGAGCAAGAAGCACGCTCTTGCTTTCTAGTTTCTCTAATACAGAGGGAAACGTGAGTGTGCTCAGAACAAAAGAACTGTGTTTCCTACACACACAGACCATATCTAGTTCAACTCTGTTTCTGAAACTGATACAAACCACAGGTCCTCTAACATCCAACAATTTTCAGTTAAGAGCGAGAAACGTGTGAGCATTGTGAACAATGTAGCTTCGTTTGAGCTCAAAAGTGACTGCGTTTACCTGAAACGAAGTCTTGCTTGTGGGAAGGCACAGAGCCTGTCATTTAACTCCGTTTCTGAAGGGAAACACATGACACAGTTCTCATCCATGAAACACAATCTGCTTTAGAGCAAGAAGCACGCTCTTGCTTTCTAGAGTCTCTAATAAAGAGGGAAACGTGAGTGTGCTCAGAACAAAAGAACTGTGTTTCCTACACACGGACCATATCTAGTTCAACTCTGTTTCTGAAACTGGTACAAACCACAGGTTCTCTAACATAAAATTCTTTTCAGTTAACAGCGAGAAATTTGTGGGCTTTGTGAACAATGTAGCTTCGTTTGAAGTGAAAAGTGACTGCATTTACCTGTAACGAAGTCTTCCTTGAAGAAAGACACAGAGCCTGTCATTTAACTCCGTTTCTGAAGGGAAACACACAGCACAGTTCTCATCCATGAAACACAATCTGCTTTAGAGTAAGAAGCACCCTCTTGCTTTCTAGAGTCTCTAATAAAGAGGGAAACGTGAGTGTGCGCAGAACAAAAGAACTGTGTTTCCTACACACGGACCATATCAAGTTCAACTCTGTTTCTGAAACTGATACAAACCACAGGTTGTCTAACATCCAATGCTTTTCAGGTAAGAGCGAGAAACGTGTGAGCTTCGTGAACAATGTAGCTTCGTTTGAAGTGAAAAGTGACGACATTTACATGAAACGAAGTCTTCCTTGAAGAAAGACACAGATCCTGGCACTTAACTCCGTTTCTGAAGGGAAACACACGGCACAGTTCTCATCCATGAAACACACTCTGCTTTAGAGCAAGAAGCACGCTCTTGCTTTCTAGAGTCTCTAATACAGAGGGAAACATGAGTGTGCTCAGAACAAAAGAACTGTGTTTCCTACACACACAGACCATATCTAGTTCAACTCTGTTTCTGAAACTGATACAAACCACAGGTCCTCTAACATCCAATGCTTTTCAGTTAAGAGCGAGAAACCTGTGAGCTTCGTGAACAATGTAGCTTCGTTTGAGCTGAAAAGTGACTGCGTTTACCTGAAACGAAGTCTTGCTTGTAGGAACACACGCCTGGCATTTAACTCCGTTTCTGAAGGGAAACACATGGCACAGTTCTCTTCCATGAAACACACTCTGCTTTAGAGCAAGAAGCACGCTCTTGCTTTCTAGAGTCTATAATACAGAGGGAAACGTGAGTGTGCTCAGAACAAAAGAAATGTGTTTCCTACACACACAGACCATATCTAGTTCAACTCTGTTTCTGAAACTGATACAAACCACAGGTCCTCTAACATCCAATGCTTTTCAGTTAAGAGCGAGAAACCTGTGAGCTTCGTGAACAATGTAGCTTCGTTTGAGCTGAAAAGTGACTGCGTTTACCTGAAACGAAGTCTTGCTTGTAGGAACACACGCCTGGCATTTAACTCCGTTTCTGAAGGGAAACACACGGCACAGTTCTCTTCCATGAAACACACTCTGCTTTAGAGCAAGAAGCACGCTCTTGCTTTCTAGAGTCTCTAATACAGAGGGAAACGTGAGTGTGCTCAGAACAAAAGAAATGTGTTTCCTACACACACAGACCATATCTAGTTCAACTCTGTTTCTGAAACTGATACAAACCACAGGTCCTCTAACATCCAATGCTTTTCAGTTAAGAGCGAGAAACGTGTGGGCTTTGTGAACAATGTAGCTTCGTTTGAGGTGAAAAGTGACTGCGTTTACCTGAAACGAAGTCTTCCTTGAAGAAAGACACAGAGCCTGTCATTTAACTCCGTTTCTGAAGGGAAACACACGGCAGAGTCCTCATCCATGAAACACATTCTTCTTTAGAGCAAGAAGCACGCTCTTGCTTTCTAGAGTCTCTAATACAGAGGGAAACGTGAGTGTGCTCAGAACAAAAGAACTGTGTTTCCTACACACACAGACCATATCTAGTTCAACTCTGTTTCTGAAACTGATACAAACCACAGGTCCTCTAACATCCAATGCTTTTCAGTTAAGAGCGAGAAACGTGTGAGCTTTGTGAACAATGTAGCTTCGTTTGAGCTCAAAAGTGACTGCGTTTACCTGAAACAAAGTCTTGCTTGTAGGAAGGCACAGAGCCTGTCATTTAACTCCGTTTCTGAAGGGAAACACACGGCACAGTTCTCATCCATGAAACACAATCTGCTTTAGAGCAAGAAGGACGCTCTTGCTTTCCTGAGTCTCTAATAAAGAGGGAAACGTGAGTGTGCGCAGAACAAAAGAACTGTGTTTCCTACACACGGACCATATCAAGTTCAACTCTGTTTCTGAAACTGATACAAACCACAGGTTGTCTAACATCCAATGCTTTTCAGGTAAGAGCGAGAAACGTGTGAGCTTCGTGAACAATGTAGCTTCGTTTGAAGTGAAAAGTGACGACATTTACATGAAACGAAGTCTTCCTTGAAGAAAGACACAGATCCTGGCACTTAACTCCGTTTCTGAAGGGAAACACACGGCACAGTTCTCATCCATGAAACACACTCTGCTTTAGAGCAAGAAGCACGCTCTTGCTTTCTAGAGTCTCTAATACAGAGGGAAACATGAGTGTGCTCAGAACAAAAGAACTGTGTTTCCTACACACACAGACCATATCTAGTTCAACTCTGTTTCTGAAACTGATACAAACCACAGGTCCTCTAACATCCAATGCTTTTCAGTTAAGAGCGAGAAACCTGTGAGCTTCGTGAACAATGTAGCTTCGTTTGAGCTGAAAAGTGACTGCGTTTACCTGAAACGAAGTCTTGCTTGTAGGAACACACGCCTGGCATTTAACTCCGTTTCTGAAGGGAAACACATGGCACAGTTCTCTTCCATGAAACACACTCTGCTTTAGAGCAAGAAGCACGCTCTTGCTTTCTAGAGTCTATAATACAGAGGGAAACGTGAGTGTGCTCAGAACAAAAGAAATGTGTTTCCTACACACACAGACCATATCTAGTTCAACTCTGTTTCTGAAACTGATACAAACCACAGGTCCTCTAACATCCAATGCTTTTCAGTTAAGAGCGAGAAACCTGTGAGCTTCGTGAACAATGTAGCTTCGTTTGAGCTGAAAAGTGACTGCGTTTACCTGAAACGAAGTCTTGCTTGTAGGAACACACGCCTGGCATTTAACTCCGTTTCTGAAGGGAAACACACGGCACAGTTCTCTTCCATGAAACACACTCTGCTTTAGAGCAAGAAGCACGCTCTTGCTTTCTAGAGTCTCTAATACAGAGGGAAACGTGAGTGTGCTCAGAACAAAAGAAATGTGTTTCCTACACACACAGACCATATCTAGTTCAACTCTGTTTCTGAAACTGATACAAACCACAGGTCCTCTAACATCCAATGCTTTTCAGTTAAGAGCGAGAAACGTGTGGGCTTTGTGAACAATGTAGCTTCGTTTGAGGTGAAAAGTGACTGCGTTTACCTGAAACGAAGTCTTCCTTGAAGAAAGACACAGAGCCTGTCATTTAACTCCGTTTCTGAAGGGAAACACACGGCAGAGTCCTCATCCATGAAACACATTCTTCTTTAGAGCAAGAAGCACGCTCTTGCTTTCTAGAGTCTCTAATACAGAGGGAAACGTGAGTGTGCTCAGAACAAAAGAACTGTGTTTCCTACACACACAGACCATATCTAGTTCAACTCTGTTTCTGAAACTGATACAAACCACAGGTCCTCTAACATCCAATGCTTTTCAGTTAAGAGCGAGAAACGTGTGAGCTTTGTGAACAATGTAGCTTCGTTTGAGCTCAAAAGTGACTGCGTTTACCTGAAACAAAGTCTTGCTTGTAGGAAGGCACAGAGCCTGTCATTTAACTCCGTTTCTGAAGGGAAACACACGGCACAGTTCTCATCCATGAAACACAATCTGCTTTAGAGCAAGAAGGACGCTCTTGCTTTCCTGAGTCTCTAATAAAGAGGGAAACGTGAGTGTGTGCAGAACAAAAGAACTGTGTTTCCTACACACCGACCAAATCAAGTTCAACTCTGTTTCTGAAACTGATACAAACCACAGGTTGTCTAACATCCAATGCTTTTCAGGTAAGAGCGAGAAACGTGTGAGCTTCGTGAACAATGTGGCTTCGTTTGAGCTGAAAAGTGACTGCGTTTACCTGAAACGAAGTCTTGCTTGTGGGAAGGCACAGAGCCTGTCATTTAACTCCGTTTCTGAAGGGAAACACATGACACAGTTCTCATCCATGAAACACAATCTGCTTTAGAGCAAGAAGCACGCTCTTGCTTTCTAGAGTCTCTAATAAAGAGGGAAACGTGAGTGTGCTCAGAACAAAAGAACTGTGTTTCCTACACACGGACCATATCTAGTTCAACTCTGTTTCTGAAACTGGTACAAACCACAGGTTCTCTAACATAAAATTCTTTTCAGTTAACAGCGAGAAATTTGTGGGCTTTGTGAACAATGTAGCTTCGTTTGAACTGAAAAGTGACTGCATTTACCTGAAACGAAGTCTTCCTTGAAGAAAGACACAGAGCCTGTCATTTAACTCCGTTTCGGAAGGGAAACACACAGCACAGTTCTCATCCATGAAACACAATCTGCTTTAGAGTAAGAAGCACCCTCTTGCTTTCTAGAGTCTCTAATAAAGAGGGAAACGTGAGTGTGCTCAGAACAAAAGAACTGTGTTTCCTACACACGGACCATATCAAGTTCAACTCTGTTTCTGAAACTGATACAAACCACAGGTTGTCTAACATCCAATGCTTTTCAGGTAAGAGCGAGAAACGTGTGAGCTTCGTGAACAATGTAGCTTCGTTTGAAGTGAAAAGTGACGACATTTACATGAAACGAAGTCTTCCTTGAAGAAAGACACAGATCCTGGCACTTAACTCCGTTTCTGAAGGGAAACACACGGCACAGTTCTCATCCATGAAACACACTCTGCTTTAGAGCAAGAAGCACGCTCTTGCTTTCTAGAGTCTCTAATACAGAGGGAAACATGAGTGTGCTCAGAACAAAAGAACTGTGTTTCCTACACACACAGACCATATCTAGTTCAACTCTGTTTCTGAAACTGATACAAACCACAGGTCCTCTAACATCCAATGCTTTTCAGTTAAGAGCGAGAAACCTGTGAGCTTCGTGAACAATGTAGCTTCGTTTGAGCTGAAAAGTGACTGCGTTTACCTGAAACGAAGTCTTGCTTGTAGGAACACACGCCTGGCATTTAACTCCGTTTCTGAAGGGAAACACACGGCACAGTTCTCTTCCATGAAACACACTCTGCTTTAGAGCAAGAAGCACGCTCTTGCTTTCTAGAGTCTCTAATACAGAGGGAAACGTGAGTGTGCTCAGAACAAAAGAAATGTGTTTCCTACACACACAGACCATATCTAGTTCAACTCTGTTTCTGAAACTGATACAAACCACAGGTCCTCTAACATCCAATGCTTTTCAGTTAAGAGCGAGAAACCTGTGAGCTTCGTGAACAATGTAGCTTCGTTTGAGCTGAAAAGTGACTGCGTTTACCTGAAACGAAGTCTTGCTTGTAGGAACACACGCCTGGCATTTAACACCGTTTCTGAAGGGAAACACACGGCACAGTTCTCTTCCATGAAACACACTCTGCTTTAGAGCAAGAAGCACGCTCTTGCTTTCTAGAGTCTCTAATACAGAGGGAAACGTGAGTGTGCTCAGAACAAAAGAAATGTGTTTCCTACACACACAGACCATATCTAGTTCAACTCTGTTTCTGAAACTGATACAAACCACAGGTCCTCTAACATCCAATGCTTTTCAGTTAAGAGCGAGAAACGTGTGGGCTTTGTGAACAATGTAGCTTCGTTTGAGGTGAAAAGTGACTGCGTTTACCTGAAACGAAGTCTTCCTTGAAGAAAGACACAGAGCCTGTCATTTAACTCCGTTTCTGAAGGGAAACACACGGCAGAGTCCTCATCCATGAAACACATTCTTCTTTAGAGCAAGAAGCACGCTCTTGCTTTCTAGAGTCTCTAATACAGAGGGAAACATGAGTGTGCTCAGAACAAAAGAACTGTGTTTCCTACACACACAGACCATATCTAGTTCAACTCTGTTTCTGAAACTGATACAAACCACAGGTCCTCTAACATCCAATGCTTTTCAGTTAAGAGCGAGAAACGTGTGAGCTTTGTGAACAATGTAGCTTCGTTTGAGCTCAAAAGTGACTGCGTTTACCTGAAAAAAAGTCTTGCTTGTAGGAAGGCACAGAGCCTGTCATTTAACTCCGTTTCTGAAGGGAAACACACGGCACAGTTCTCATCCATGAAACACAATCTGCTTTAGAGCAAGAAGGACGCTCTTGCTTTCCTGAGTCTCTAATAAAGAGGGAAACGTGAGTGTGTGCAGAACAAAAGAACTGTGTTTCCTACACACCGACCAAATCAAGTTCAACTCTGTTTCTGAAACTGATACAAACCACAGGTTGTCTAACATCCAATGCTTTTCAGGTAAGAGCGAGAAACGTGTGAGCTTCGTGAACAATGTAGCTTCGTTTGAGCTGAAAAGTGACTGCGTTTACCTGAAACGAAGTCTTGCTTGTAGGAAAACACGCCTGGCATTTCACTCCGATTCTGAAGGGAATCACACGGCACAGTTCTCTTCCATGAAACACACTCTCCTTTAGAGCAAGAAGCATGCTCTTGCTTTCTAGAGTCTCTAATACAGAGGGAAACGTGAGTGTGCTCAGAACAAAAGAAATGTGTTTCCTACACACTCAGACCATCTCTAGTTCAACTCTGTTTCTGAAACTGATACAAACCACAGGTCCTCTAACATCCAATGCTTTTCAGTAAAGAGCGAGAAACGTGTGGGCTTTGTGAACAATGTTGCTTCATTTGAGGTGAAAAGTGACTGCGTTTACCTGAAACGAAGTCTTCCTTGAAGAAAGACACAGAGCCTGTCATTTAACACCGTTTCTGAAGGGAAACACATGGCACAGTCCTCATCCATGAAACACATTCTTCTTTAGAGCAAGAAGCACGCTCTTGCTTTCTAGAGTCTCTAATACAGAGGGAAACGTGAGTGTGCTCAGAACAAAAGAACTGTGTTTCCTACACACACAGACCATATCTAGTTCAACTCTGTTTCTGAAACTGATACAAACAACAGGTCCTCTAACATCCAATGCTTTCAGTTAAGAGCGAGAAACGTGTGAGCTTCGTGAACAATGTAGCACGTTTGAGCTGAAAAGTGACTGCGTTTACCTGAAAAGAAGTCTTGCTTGTAGGAAGACACACGCCTGGCATTTAACTCCGTTTCTGAAGGGAAACACACGGCACAGTTCTCATCCATGAAACACACTCTGCTTTAGAGCAAGATGCACGCTCTTGCTTTCTAGAGTCTCTAATACAGAGGGAAACGTGAGTGTGCTCAGAACAAAAGAACTGTGTTTCCTACACACACAGACCATATCTAGTTCAACTCTGTTTCTGAAACTGATAAAAACCACAGGTCCTCTAACATCCAATGCTTTTCAGGTAAGAGCGAAAAACGTGTGAGCTTCGTGAACAATGTAGCTTCGTTTGAGCTGAAAAGTGACTGTGTTTACCTGAAACGAAGTCTTGCTTGTAGGATGACACACGCCTGGCATTTAACTCTGTTTCTGAAGGGAAACACACGGCACAGTTCTCTTCCATGAAACACACTCTGCTTTAGAGCAAGAAGCACGCTCTTGCTTTCTAGAGTCTCTAATACAGAGGGAAACGTGAGTGTGCTCAAAACAAAAGAACTGTGTTTCCTCCACACACAGACCATATCTAGTTCAACTCTGTTTCTGAAACTGATACAAACCACAGGTCCTCTAACATCCAATGCTTTTCAGTTAAGAGCGAGAAACGTGTGGGCTTTGTGAACAATATAGCTTTGTTTGAGGTGAAAAGTGACTGCGTTTACCTGAAAAGAAGTCTTGCTTAAAGAAAGACACAGAGACTGGCATTTAACTCCGTTTCTGAAGGGAAACACACGGCACAGTTCTCATCCATGAAACACACTCTGCTTTAGAGCAAGAGGCACGCTCTTGCTTTCTAGAATCTCTAATACAGAGGGAAACGTGAGTGTGCTCAGAACAAAAGAACTGTGTTTCCTACACACACAGACCATATCTAGTTCAACTCTGTTTCTGAAACTGATACAAACCACAGGTCCTCTAACATCCAATGCTTTTCAGTTAAGAGCGAGAAACGTGTGAGCTTCGTGAACAATGTAGCTTCGTTTGAGCTGAAAAGTGACTGCGTTTACCTGAAACGAAGTATTGCTTGTAGGAAGACACACGTCTGGCATTAACTCCGTTTCTGAAGGGAAACACACGGCACAGTTCTCATCCATGAAACACATTCTGCTTTAGAGCAAGAAGCACGCTTTTGCTTTCTAGAGTCTCTAATACAGAGGGAAACGTGAGTGTGATCAGAACAAAAGAACTGTGTTTCCTACACACGGACCATATCTAGTTGAACTCTGTTTCTGAAACTGATACAAACCACAGGTCCTCTAACATAAAATTCTTTTCAGTTAAGAGCGAGAAACGTGTGGGCTTTGTGCACAATGTAGCTTCGTTTGAGGTGAAAAGTGACTGCGTTTACCTGCAACGAAGTCTTCCTTGAAGAAAGACACAGAGCCTGTCATTTAACTCCGTTTCTGAAGGGAAACACACAGCACAGTTCTCTTCCATGAAACACAATCTGCTTTAGAGTAAGAAGCACGCTCTTGCTTTCTAGAGTCTCTAATAAAGTGGGAAACGTGAGTGTGCGCAGAACAAAAGAACTGTGTTTCCTACACACGGACCATATCAAGTTCAACACTGTTTCTGAAACTGATACAAACCACAGGTTGTCTAACATCCAATGCTTTTCAGGTAAGAGCGAGAAACGTGTGAGCTTCGTGAACAATGTAGCTTCGTTTGAAGTGAAAAGTGACGACATTTACATGAAACGAAGTCTTCCTTGAAGAAAGACACAGATCCTGGCACTTAACTCCGTTTCTGAAGGGAAACACACGGCACAGTTCTCATCCATGAAACACACTCTGCTTTAGAGCAAGAAGCACGCTCTTGCTTTCTAGAGTCTCTAATACAGAGGGAAACATGAGTGTGCTAAGAACAAAAGAAATGTGTTTCCTACACACACAGACCATATCTAGTTCAACTCTGTTTCTGAAACTGATACAAACCACAGGTCCTCTAACATCCAATAATTTTCAGTTAAGAGCGAGAAACGTGTGAGCATTGTGAACAATGTAGCTTCGTTTGAGCTCAAAAGTGACTGCGTTTACCTGAAACGAAGTCTTGCTTGTGGGAAGGCACAGAGCCTGTCATTTAACTCCGTTTCTGAAGGGAAACACACGACACAGTTCTCATCCATGAAACACAATCTGCTTTAGAGCAAGAAGCACGCTCTTGCTTTCTAGAGTCTCTAATAAAGAGGGAAACGTGAGTGTGCTCAGAACAAAAGAACTGTGTTTCCTACACACGGACCATATCTAGTTCAACTCTGTTTCTGAAACTGGTACAAACCACAGGTCCTCTAACATAAAATTCTTTTCTGTTAACAGCGAGAAATTTGTGGGCTTTGTGAACAATGTAGCTTCGTTTGAAGTGAAAAGTGACTGCATTTACCTGAAACGAAGTCTTCCTTGAAGAAAGACACAGAGCCTGTCATTTAACTCCGTTTCTGAAGGGAAACACACAGCACAGTTCTCATCCATGAAACACAATCTGCTTTAGAGTAAGAAGCACGCTCTTGCTTTCTAGAGTCTCTAATAAAGAGGGAAACGTGAGTGTGCGCAGAACAAAAGAACTGTGTTTCCTACACACGGACCATATCAAGTTCAACTCTGTTTCTGAAACTGATACAAACCACAGGTCCTCTAACATCCAATGCTTTTCAGTTAAGAGCGAGAAACGTGTGAGCTTTGTGAACAATGTAGCTTCGTTTGAGCTGAAAAGTGACTGCGTTTACCTGAAACGAAGTCTTGCTTGTAGGAACACACGCCTGGCATTTAACTCCGTTTCTGAAGGGAAACACACGGCACAGTTCTCTTCCATGAAACACACTCTGCTTTAGAGCAAGAAGCACGCTCTTGCTTTCTAGAGTCTCTAATACAGAGGGAAACGTGAGTGTGCTCAGAACAAAAGAAATGTGTTTCCTACACACACAGACCATATCTAGTTCAACTCTGTTTCTGAAACTGATACAAACCACAGGTCCTCTAACATCCAATGCTTTTCAGTTAAGAGCGAGAAACCTGTGAGCTTCGTGAACAATGTAGCTTCGTTTGAGCTGAAAAGTGACTGCGTTTACCTGAAACGAAGTCTTGCTTGTAGGAACACACGCCTGGCATTTAACTCCGTTTCTGATGGGAAACACACGGCACAGTTCTCTTCCATGAAACACACTCTGCTTTAGAGCAAGAAGCACGCTCTTGCGTTCTAGAGTCTCTAATACAGAGGGAAACGTGAGTGTGCTCAGAACAAAAGAAATGTGTTTCCTACACACACAGACCATATCTAGTTCAACTCTGTTTCTGAAACTGATACAAACCACAGGTCCTCTAACATCCAATGCTTTTCAGTTAAGAGCGAGAAACGTGTAGGCTTTGTGAACAATGTAGCTTCGTTTGAGGTGAAAAGTGACTGCGTTTACCTGAAACGAAGTCTTCCTAGAAGAAAGACACAGAGCCTGTCATTTAACTCCGTTTCTGAAGGGAAACACACGGCAGAGCCCTCATCCATGAAACACATTCTTCTTTAGAGCAAGAAGCACGCTCTTGCTTTCTAGAGTCTCTAATACAGAGGGAAACGTGAGTGTGCTCAGAACAAAAGAACTGTATTTCCTACACACACAGACCATATCTAGTTCAACTCTGTTTCTGAAACTGATACAAACCACAGGTCCTCTAACATCCAATGCTTTTCAGTTAAGAGCGAGAAACGTGTGAGCTTTGTGAACAATGTAGCTTCGTTTGAGCTCAAAAGTGACTGCGTTTACCTGAAACAAAGTCTTGCTTGTAGGAAGGCACAGAGCCTGTCATTTAACTCCGTTTCTGAAGGGAAACACACGGCACAGTTCTCATCCATGAAACACAATCTGCTTTAGAGCAAGAAGGACGCTCTTGCTTTCTAGAGTCTCTAATAAAGAGGGAAACGTGAGTGTGTGCAGAACAAAAGAACTGTGTATCCTACACACCGACCAAATCAAGTTCAACTCTGTTTCTGAAACTGATGCAAACCACAGGTTGTCTAACATCCAATGCTTTTCAGGTAATAGCGAGAATCGTGTGAGCTTCGTGAACAATGTAGCTTCGTTTGAGCTGAAAAGTGACTGCGTTTACCTGAAAAGAAGTCTTGCTTAAAGAAAGACACAGAGCCTGGCATTTAACTCCGTTTCTGAAGGGAAACACACGGCACAGTTCTCATCCATGAAACACACTCTGCTTTAGAACAAGAGGCACGCTCTTGCTTTCTAGAATCTCTAATACAGAGGGAAACGTGAGTGTGCTCAGAACAAAAGAACTGTGTTTCCTACACACACAGACCATATCTAGTTCAACTCTGTTTCTGAAACTGATACAAACCACAGGTCCTCTAACATCCAATGCTTTTCAGTTAAGAGCGAGAAACATGTGAGCTTCGTGAACAATGTAGCTTCGTTTGAGCTGAAAAGTGACTGCGTTTACCTGAAACGAAGTCTTGCTTGTAGGAAGACACACGTCTGGCATTAACTCCGTTTCTGAAGGGAAACACACGGCACAGTTCTCATCCATGAAACACATTCTGCTTTAGAGCAAGAAGCACGCTTTTGCTTTCTAGAGTCTCTAATACAGAGGGAAACGTGAGTGTGCTCAGAACAAAAGAACTGTGTTTCCTACACACGGACCATATCTAGTTCAACTCTGTTTCTGAAACTGATACAAACCACAGGTCCTCTAACATAAAATTCTTTTCAGTTAAGAGCGAGAAACGTGTGGGCTTTGTGAACAATGTAGCTTCGTTTGAGGTGAAAAGTGACTGCGTTTACCTGCAACGAAGTCGTGCTTGTAGGAAGACACAGAGCCTGTCATTTAACTCCGTTTCTGAAGGGAAACACACGGCACAGTCCTCATCCATGAAACACATTCTTCTTTAGAGCAAGAAGCACGCTCTTGCTTTCTAGTTTCTCTAATACAGAGGGAAACGTGAGTGTGCTCAGAACAAAAGAACTGTGTTTCCTACACACACAGACCATATCTAGTTCAACTCTGTTTCTGAAACTGATACAAACCACAGGTCCTCTAACATCCAATAATTTTCAGTTAAGAGCGAGAAACGTGTGAGCATTGTGAACAATGTAGCTTCGTTTGAGCTCAAAAGTGACTGCGTTTACCTGAAACGAAGTCTTGCTTGTGGGAAGGCACAGAGCCTGTCATTTAACTCCGTTTCTGAAGGGAAACACATGACACAGTTCTCATCCATGAAACACAATCTGCTTTAGAGCAAGAAGCACGCTCTTGCTTTCTAGAGTCTCTAATAAAGAGGGAAACGTGAGTGTGCTCAGAACAAAAGAACTGTGTTTCCTACACACACAGACCATATCTAGTTCAACTCTGTTTCTGAAACTGATACAAACCACAGGTCCTCTAACATCCAATGCTTTTCAGTTAAGAGCGAGAAACCTGTGAGCTTCGTGAACAATGTAGCTTCGTTTGAGCTGAAAAGTGACTGCGTTTACCTGAAACGAAGTCTTGCTTGTAGGAACACACGCCTGGCATTTAACTCCGTTTCTGAAGGGAAACACACGGCACAGTTCTCTTCCATGAAACACACTCTGCTTTAGAGCAAGAAGCACGCTCTTGCTTTCTAGAGTCTCTAATACAGAGGGAAACGTGAGTGTGCTCAGAGCAAAAGAAATGTGTTTCCTACACACACAGACCATATCTAGTTCAACTCTGTTTCTGAAACTGATACAAACCATAGGTCCTCTAACATCCAATGCTTTTCAGTTAAGAGCGAGAAACGTATGGGCTTTGTGAACAATGTAGCTTCGTTTGAGGTGAAAAGTGACTGCGTTTACCTGAAACGTAGTCTTCCTTGAAGAAAGACACAGAGCCTGTCATTTAACTCCGTTTCTGAAGGGAAACACACGGCAGAGTCCTCATCCATGAAACACATTCTTCTTTAGAGCAAGAAGCACGCTCTTGCTTTCTAGAGTCTCTAATACAGAGGGAAACGTGAGTGTGCTCAGAACAAAAGAACTGTGTTTCCTACACACACAGACCATATCTAGTTCAACTCTGTTTCTGAAACTGATACAAACCACAGGTCCTCTAACATCCAATGCTTTTCAGTTAAGAGCGAGAAACGTGTGAGCTTTGTGAACAATGTAGCTTCGTTTGAGCTCAAAAGTGACTGCGTTTACCTGAAACAAAGTCTTGCTTGTAGGAAGGCACAGAGCCTGTCATTTAACTCCGTTTCTGAAGGGAAACACACGGCACAGTTCTCATCCATGAAACACAATCTGCTTTAGAGCAAGAAGGACGCTCTTGCTTTCCTGAGTCTCTAATAAAGAGGGAAACGTGAGTGTGTGCAGAACAAAAGAACTGTGTTTCCTACACACCGACCAAATCAAGTTCAACTCTGTTTCTGAAACTGATACAAA
Organism: Onychomys leucogaster; assembly: GCA_949786385.1. Lineage (NCBI taxonomy): Eukaryota > Metazoa > Chordata > Mammalia > Rodentia > Cricetidae > Onychomys > Onychomys leucogaster. The sequence goes on along the minus strand of CATKUP010000298.1, from coordinate 307,114 downwards.
CCACAGGTTGTCTAACATCCAATGCTTTTCAGGTAAGAGCGAGAAACGTGTGAGCTTTGTGAACAATGTAGCTTCGTTTGAGCTGAAAAGTGACTGCGTTTACCTGAAACGAAGTCTTGCTTGTGGGAAGGCACAGAGCCTGTCATTTAACTCCGTTTCTGAAGGGAAACACATGACACAGTTCTCATCCATGAAACACAATCTGCTTTAGAGCAAGAAGCACGCTCTTGCTTTCTAGAGTCTCTAATAAAGAGGGAAACGTGAGTGTGCTCAGAACAAAAGAACTGTGTTTCCTACACACGGACCATATCTAGTTCAACTCTGTTTCTGAAACTGGTACAAACCACAGGTTCTCTAACATAAAATTCTTTTCAGTTAACAGCGAGAAATTTGTGGGCTTTGTGAACAATGTAGCTTCGTTTGAAGTGAAAAGTGACTGCATTTACCTGAAACGAAGTCTTCCTTGAAGAAAGACACAGAGCCTGTCATTTAACTCCGTTTCTGAAGGGAAACACACAGCACAGTTCTCATCCATGAAACACAATCTGCTTTAGAGTAAGAAGCACCCTCTTGCTTTCTAGAGTCTGTAATAAAGAGGGAAACGTGAGTGTGCGCAGAACAAAAGAACTGTGTTTCCTACACACGGACCATATCTAGTTCAACTCTGTTTCTGAAACTGATACAAACCACAGGTCCTCTAACATAAAATTCTTTTCAGTTAAGAGCGAGAAACGTGTGGGCTTTGTGAACAATGTAGCTTCGTTTGAGGTGAAAAGTGACTGCGTTTACCTGCAACGAAGTCGTGCTTGTAGGAAGACACAGAGCCTGTCATTTAACTCCGTTTCTGAAGGGAAACACACGGCACAGTCCTCATCCATGAAACACATTCTTCTTTAGAGCAAGAAGCACGCTCTTGCTTTCTAGTTTCTCTAATACAGAGGGAAACGTGAGTGTGCTCAGAACAAAAGAACTGTGTTTCCTACACACACAGACCATATCTAGTTCAACTCTGTTTCTGAAACTGATACAAACCACAGGTCCTCTAACATCCAATAATTTTCAGTTAAGAGCGAGAAACGTGTGAGCATTGTGAACAATGTAGCTTCGTTTGAGCTCAAAAGTGACTGCGTTTACCTGAAACGAAGTCTTGCTTGTGGGAAGGCACAGAGCCTGTCATTTAACTCCGTTTCTGAAGGGAAACACATGACACAGTTCTCATCCATGAAACACAATCTGCTTTAGAGCAAGAAGCACGCTCTTGCTTTCTAGAGTCTCTAATAAAGAGGGAAACGTGAGTGTGCTCAGAACAAAAGAACTGTGTTTCCTACACACACAGACCATATCTAGTTCAACTCTGTTTCTGAAACTGATACAAACCACAGGTCCTCTAACATCCAATGCTTTTCAGTTAAGAGCGAGAAACCTGTGAGCTTCGTGAACAATGTAGCTTCGTTTGAGCTGAAAAGTGACTGCGTTTACCTGAAACGAAGTCTTGCTTGTAGGAACACACGCCTGGCATTTAACTCCGTTTCTGAAGGGAAACACACGGCACAGTTCTCTTCCATGAAACACACTCTGCTTTAGAGCAAGAAGCACGCTCTTGCTTTCTAGAGTCTCTAATACAGAGGGAAACGTGAGTGTGCTCAGAGCAAAAGAAATGTGTTTCCTACACACACAGACCATATCTAGTTCAACTCTGTTTCTGAAACTGATACAAACCATAGGTCCTCTAACATCCAATGCTTTTCAGTTAAGAGCGAGAAACGTATGGGCTTTGTGAACAATGTAGCTTCGTTTGAGGTGAAAAGTGACTGCGTTTACCTGAAACGTAGTCTTCCTTGAAGAAAGACACAGAGCCTGTCATTTAACTCCGTTTCTGAAGGGAAACACACGGCAGAGTCCTCATCCATGAAACACATTCTTCTTTAGAGCAAGAAGCACGCTCTTGCTTTCTAGAGTCTCTAATACAGAGGGAAACGTGAGTGTGCTCAGAACAAAAGAACTGTGTTTCCTACACACACAGACCATATCTAGTTCAACTCTGTTTCTGAAACTGATACAAACCACAGGTCCTCTAACATCCAATGCTTTTCAGTTAAGAGCGAGAAACGTGTGAGCTTTGTGAACAATGTAGCTTCGTTTGAGCTCAAAAGTGACTGCGTTTACCTGAAACAAAGTCTTGCTTGTAGGAAGGCACAGAGCCTGTCATTTAACTCCGTTTCTGAAGGGAAACACACGGCACAGTTCTCATCCATGAAACACAATCTGCTTTAGAGCAAGAAGGACGCTCTTGCTTTCCTGAGTCTCTAATAAAGAGGGAAACGTGAGTGTGTGCAGAACAAAAGAACTGTGTTTCCTACACACCGACCAAATCAAGTTCAACTCTGTTTCTGAAACTGATACAAACCACAGGTTGTCTAACATCCAATGCTTTTCAGGTAAGAGCGAGAAACGTGTGAGCTTTGTGAACAATGTAGCTTCGTTTGAGCTGAAAAGTGACTGCGTTTACCTGAAACGAAGTCTTGCTTGTGGGAAGGCACAGAGCCTGTCATTTAACTCCGTTTCTGAAGGGAAACACATGACACAGTTCTCATCCATGAAACACAATCTGCTTTAGAGCAAGAAGCACGCTCTTGCTTTCTAGAGTCTCTAATAAAGAGGGAAACGTGAGTGTGCTCAGAACAAAAGAACTGTGTTTCCTACACACGGACCATATCTAGTTCAACTCTGTTTCTGAAACTGGTACAAACCACAGGTTCTCTAACATAAAATTCTTTTCAGTTAACAGCGAGAAATTTGTGGGCTTTGTGAACAATGTAGCTTCGTTTGAAGTGAAAAGTGACTGCATTTACCTGAAACGAAGTCTTCCTTGAAGAAAGACACAGAGCCTGTCATTTAACTCCGTTTCTGAAGGGAAACACACAGCACAGTTCTCATCCATGAAACACAATCTGCTTTAGAGTAAGAAGCACCCTCTTGCTTTCTAGAGTCTGTAATAAAGAGGGAAACGTGAGTGTGCGCAGAACAAAAGAACTGTGTTTCCTACACACGGACCATATCAAGTTCAACTCTGTTTCTGAAACTGATACAAACCACAGGTTGTCTAACATCCAATGCTTTTCAGGTAAGAGCGAGAAACGTGTGAGCTTCGTGAACAATGTAGCTTCGTTTGAAGTGAAAAGTGACGACATTTACATGAAACGAAGTCTTCCTTGAAGAAAGACACAGATCCTGGCACTTAACTCCGTTTCTGAAGGGAAACACACGGCACAGTTCTCATCCATGAAACACACTCTGCTTTAGAGCAAGAAGCACGCTCTTGCTTTCTAGAGTCTCTAATACAGAGGGAAACATGAGTGTGCTCAGAACAAAAGAACTGTGTTTCCTACACACACAGACCATATCTAGTTCAACTCTGTTTCTGAAACTGATACAAACCACAGGTCCTCTAACATCCAATGCTTTTCAGTTAAGAGCGAGAAACCTGTGAGCTTCGTGAACAATGTAGCTTCGTTTGAGCTGAAAAGTGACTGCGTTTACCTGAAACGAAGTCTTGCTTGTAGGAACACACGCCTGGCATTTAACTCCGTTTCTGAAGGGAAACACACGGCACAGTTCTCTTCCATGAAACACACTCTGCTTTAGAGCAAGAAGCACGCTCTTGCTTTCTAGAGTCTCTAATACAGAGGGAAACGTGAGTGTGCTCAGAACAAAAGAAATGTGTTTCCTACACACACAGACCATATCTAGTTCAACTCTGTTTCTGAAACTGATACAAACCACAGGTCCTCTAACATCCAATGCTTTTCAGTTAAGAGCGAGAAACCTGTGAGCTTCGTGAACAATGTAGCTTCGTTTGAGCTGAAAAGTGACTGCGTTTACCTGAAACGAAGTCTTGCTTGTAGGAACACACGCCTGGCATTTAACTCCGTTTCTGAAGGGAAACACACGGCACAGTTCTCTTCCATGAAACACACTCTGCTTTAGAGCAAGAAGCACGCTCTTGCTTTCTAGAGTCTCTAATACAGAGGGAAACGTGAGTGTGCTCAGAACAAAAGAAATGTGTTTCCTACACACACAGACCATATCTAGTTCAACTCTGTTTCTGAAACTGATACAAACCACAGGTCCTCTAACATCCAATGCTTTTCAGTTAAGAGCGAGAAACGTGTGGGCTTTGTGAACAATGTAGCTTCGTTTGAGGTGAAAAGTGACTGCGTTTACCTGAAACGATGTCTTCCTTGAAGAAAGACACAGAGCCTGTCATTTAACTCCGTTTCTGAAGGGAAACACACGGCAGAGTCCTCATCCATGAAACACATTCTTCTTTAGAGCAAGAAGCACGCTCTTGCTTTCTAGAGTCTCTAATACAGAGGGAAACGTGAGTGTGCTCAGAACAAAAGAACTGTGTTTCCTACACACACAGACCATATCTAGTTCAACTCTGTTTCTGAAACTGATACAAACCACAGGTCCTCTAACATCCAATGCTTTTCAGTTAAGAGCGAGAAACGTGTGAGCTTTGTGAACAATGTAGCTTCGTTTGAGCTCAAAAGTGACTGCGTTTACCTGAAACAAAGTCTTGCTTGTAGGAAGGCACAGAGCCTGTCATTTAACTCCGTTTCTGAAGGGAAACACACGGCACAGTTCTCATCCATGAAACACAATCTGCTTTAGAGCAAGAAGGACGCTCTTGCTTTCCTGAGTCTCTAATAAAGAGGGAAACGTGAGTGTGTGCAGAACAAAAGAACTGTGTTTCCTACACACCGACCAAATCAAGTTCAAATCTGTTTCTGAAACTGATACAAACCACAGGTTGTCTAACATCCAATGCTTTTCAGGTAAGAGCGAGAAACGTGTGAGCTTCGTGAACAATGTAGCTTCGTTTGAGCTGAAAAGTGACTGCGTTTACCTGAAACGAAGTCTTGCTTGTAGGAACACACGCCTGGCATTTCACTCCGATTCTGAAGGGAATCACACGGCACAGTTCTCTTCCATGAAACACACTCTCCTTTAGAGCAAGAAGCATGCTCTTGCTTTCTAGAGTCTCTAATACAGAGGGAAACGTGAGTGTGCTCAGAACAAAAGAAATGTGTTTCCTACACCCTCAGACCATCTCTAGTTCAACTCTGTTTCTGAAACTGATACAAACCACAGGTCCTCTAACATCCAATGCTTTTCAGTAAAGAGCGAGAAACGTGTGGGCTTTGTGAACAATGTTGCTTCGTTTGAGGTGAAAAGTGACTGCGTTTACCTGAAACGAAGTCTTCCTTGAAGAAAGACACAGAGCCTGTCATTTAACACCGTTTCTGAAGGGAAACACATGGCACAGTCCTCATCCATGAAACACATTCTTCTTTAGAGCAAGAAGCACGCTCTTGCTTTCTAGAGTCTCTAATACAGAGGGAAAAGTGAGTGTGCTCAGAACAAAAGAACTGTGTTTCCTACACACACAGACCATATCTAGTTCAACTCTGTTTCTGAAACTGATACAAACAACAGGTCCTCTAACATCCAATGCTTTCAGTTAAGAGCGAGAAACGTGTGAGCTTCGTGAACAATGTAGCTTCGTTTGAGCTGAAAAGTGACTGCGTTTACCTGAAAAGAAGTCTTGCTTGTAGGAAGACACACGCCTGGCATTTAACTCCGTTTCTGAAGGGAAACACACGGCACAGTTCTCATCCATGAAACACACTCTGCTTTAGAGCAAGAAGCACGCTCTTGCTTTCTAGAGTCTCTAATACAGAGGGAAACGTGAGTGTGCTCAGAACAAAAGAACTGTGTTTCCTACACACACAGACCATATCTAGTTCAACTCTGTTTCTGAAACTGATACAAACCACAGGTCCTCTAACATCCAATGCTTTTCAGGTAAGAGCGAAAAACGTGTGAGCTTCGTGAACAATGTAGCTTCGTTTGAGCTGAAAAGTGACTGTGTTTACCTGAAACGAAGTCTTGCTTGTAGGATGACACACGCCTGGCATTTAACTCTGTTTCTGAAGGGAAACACACGGCACAGTTCTCTTCCATGAAACACACTCTGCTTTAGAGCAAGAAGCACGCTCTTGCTTTCTAGAGTCTCTAATACAGAGGGAAACGTGAGTGTGCTCAAAACAAAAGAACTGTGTTTCCTCCACACACAGACCATATCTAGTTCAACTCTGTTTCTGAAACTGATACAAACCACAGGTCCTCTAACATCCAATGCTTTTCAGTTAAGAGCGAGAAACGTGTGGGCTTTGTGAACAATATAGCTTCGTTTGAGGTGAAAAGTGACTGCGTTTACCTGAAAAGAAGTCTTGCTTAAAGAAAGACACAGAGACTGGCATTTAACTCCGTTTCTGAAGGGAAACACACGGCACAGTTCTCATCCATGAAACACACTCTGCTTTAGAGCAAGAGGCACGCTCTTGCTTTCTAGAATCTCTAATACAGAGGGAAACGTGAGTGTGCTCAGAACAAAAGAACTGTGTTTCCTACACACACAGACCATATCTAGTTCAACTCTGTTTCTGAAACTGATACAAACCACAGGTCCTCTAACATCCAATGCTTTTCAGTTAAGAGCGAGAAACGTGTGAGCTTCGTGAACAATGTAGCTTCGTTTGAGCTGAAAAGTGACTGCGTTTACCTGAAACGAAGTATTGCTTGTAGGAAGACACACGTCTGGCATTAACTCCGTTTCTGAAGGGAAACACACGGCACAGTTCTCATCCATGAAACACATTCTGCTTTAGAGCAAGAAGCACGCTTTTGCTTTCTAGAGTCTCTAATACAGAGGGAAACGTGAGTGTGATCAGAACAAAAGAACTGTGTTTCCTACACACGGACCATATCTAGTTCAACTCTGTTTCTGAAACTGATACAAACCACAGGTCCTCTAACATAAAATTCTTTTCAGTTAAGAGCGAGAAACGTGTGGGCTTTGTGAACAATGTAGCTTCGTTTGAGGTGAAAAGTGACTGCGTTTACCTGCAACGAAGTCTTCCTTGAAGAAAGACACAGAGCCTGTCATTTAACTCCGTTTCTGAAGGGAAACACACAGCACAGTTCTCTTCCATGAAACACAATCTGCTTTAGAGTAAGAAGCACGCTCTTGCTTTCTAGAGTCTCTAATAAAGTGGGAAACGTGAGTGTGCGCAGAACAAAAGAACTGTGTTTCCTACACACGGACCATATCAAGTTCAACACTGTTTCTGAAACTGATACAAACCACAGGTTGTCTAACATCCAATGCTTTTCAGGTAAGAACGAGAAACGTGTGAGCTTCGTGAACAATGTAGCTTCGTTTGAAGTGAAAAGTGACGACATTTACATGAAACGAAGTCTTCCTTGAAGAAAGACACAGATCCTGGCACTTAACTCCGTTTCTGAAGGGAAACACACGGCACAGTTCTCATCCATGAAACACACTCTGCTTTAGAGCAAGAAGCACGCTCTTGCTTTCTAGACTCTCTAATACAGAGGGAAACGTGAGTGTGCTCAGAACAAAAGAAATGTGTTTCCTACACACACAGACCATATCTAGTTCAACTCTGTTTCTGAAACTGATACAAACCACAGGTCCTCTAACATCCAATAATTTTCAGTTAAGAGCGAGAAACGTGTGAGCATTGTGAACAATGTAGCTTCGTTTGAGCTCAAAAGTGACTGCGTTTACCTGAAACGAAGTCTTGCTTGTGGGAAGGCACAAAGCCTGTCATTTAACTCCGTTTCTGAAGGGAAACACACGACACAGTTCTCATCCATGAAACACAATCTGCTTTAGAGCAAGAAGCACGCTCTTGCTTTCTAGAGTCTCTAATAAAGAGGGAAACGTGAGTGTGCTCAGAACAAAAGAACTGTGTTTCCTACACACGGACCATATCTAGTTCAACTCTGTTTCTGAAACTGGTACAAACCACAGGTCCTCTAACATAAAATTCTTTTCAGTTAACAGCGAGAAATTTGTGGGCTTTGTGAACAATGTAGCTTCGTTTGAAGTGAAAAGTGACTGCATTTACCTGAAACGAAGTCTTCCTTGAAGAAAGACACAGAGCCTGTCATTTAACTCCGTTTCTGAAGGGAAACACACAGCACAGTTCTCATCCATGAAACACAATCTGCTTTAGAGTAAGAAGCACGCTCTTGCTTTCTAGAGTCTCTAATAAAGAGGGAAACGTGAGTGTGCGCAGAACAAAAGAACTGTGTTTCCTACACACGGACCATATCAAGTTCAACTCTGTTTCTGAAACTGATACAAACCACAGGTCCTCTAACATCCAATGCTTTTCAGTTAAGAGCGAGAAACATGTGAGCTTTGTTAACAATGTAGCTTCGTTTGAGCTGAAAAGTGACTGCGTTTACCTGAAACGAAGTCTTGCTTGTAGGAACACACGCCTGGCATTTAACTCCGTTTCTGAAGGGAAACACACGGCACAGTTCTCTTCCATGAAACACACTCTGCTTTAGAGCAAGAAGCACGCTCTTGCTTTCTAGAGTCTCTAATACAGAGGGAAACGTGAGTGTGCTCAGAACAAAAGAAATGTGTTTCCTACACACACAGACCATATCTAGTTCAACTCTGTTTCTGAAACTGATACAAACCACAGGTCCTCTAACATCCAATGCTTTTCAGTTAAGAGCGAGAAACCTGTGAGCTTCGTGAACAATGTAGCTTCGTTTGAGCTGAAAAGTGACTGCGTTTACCTGAAACGAAGTCTTGCTTGTAGGAACACACGCCTGGCATTTAACTCCGTTTCTGAAGGGAAACACACGGCACAGTTCTCTTCCATGAAACACACTCTGCTTTAGAGCAAGAAGCACGCTCTTGCTTTCTAGAGTCTCTAATACAGAGGGAAACGTGAGTGTGCTCAGAACAAAAGAAATGTGTTTCCTACACACACAGACCATATCTAGTTCAACTCTGTTTCTGAAACTGATACAAACCACAGGTCCTCTAACATCCAATGCTTTTCAGTTAAGAGCGAGAAACGTGTAGGCTTTGTGAACAATGTAGCTTCGTTTGAGGTGAAAAGTGACTGCGTTTACCTGAAACGAAGTCTTCCTTGAAGAAAGACACAGAGCCTGTCATTTAACTCCGTTTCTGAAGGGAAACACACGGCAGAGCCCTCATCCATGAAACACATTCTTCTTTAGAGCAAGAAGCACGCTCTTGCTTTCTAGAGTCTCTAATACAGAGGGAAACGTGAGTGTGCTCAGAACAAAAGAACTGTGTTTCCTACACACACAGACCATATCTAGTTCAACTCTGTTTCTGAAACTGATACAAACCACAGGTCCTCTAACATCCAATAATTTTCAGTTAAGAGCGAGAAACGTGTGAGCATTGTGAACAATGTAGCTTCGTTTGAGCTCAAAAGTGACTGTGTTTACCTGAAACGAAGTCTTGCTTGTGGGAAGGCACAGAGCCTGTCATTTAACTCCGTTTCTGAAGGGAAACACATGACACAGTTCTCATCCATGAAACACAATCTGCTTTAGAGCAAGAAGCACGCTCTTGCTTTCTAGAGTCTCTAATAAAGAGGGAAACGTGAGTGTGCTCAGAACAAAAGAACTGTGTTTCCTACACACGGACCATATCTAGTTCAACTCTGTTTCTGAAACTGGTACAAACCACAGGTTCTCTAACATAAAATTCTTTTCAGTTAACAGCGAGAAATTTGTGGGCTTTGTGAACAATGTAGCTTCGTTTGAAGTGAAAAGTGACTGCATTTACCTGAAACGAAGTCTTCCTTGAAGAAAGACACAGAGCCTGTCATTTAACTCCGTTTCTGAAGGGAAACACACAGCACAGTTCTCATCCATGAAACACAATCTGCTTTAGAGTAAGAAGCACCCTCTTGCTTTCTAGAGTCTCTAATAAAGAGGGAAACGTGAGTGTGCGCAGAACAAAAGAACTGTGTTTCCTACACACGGACCATATCAAGTTCAACTCTGTTTCTGAAACTGATACAAACCACAGGTTGTCTAACATCCAATGCTTTTCAGGTAAGAGCGAGAAACGTGTGAGCTTCGTGAACAATGTAGCTTCGTTTGAAGTGAAAGGTGACGACATTTACATGAAACGAAGTCTTCCTTGAAGAAAGACACAGATCCTGGCACTTAACTCCGTTTCTGAAGGGAAACACACGGCACAGTTCTCATCCATGAAACACACTCTGCTTTAGAGCAAGAAGCACGCTCTTGCTTTCTAGAGTCTCTAATACAGAGGGAAACATGAGTGTGCTCAGAACAAAAGAACTGTGTTTCCTACACACACAGACCATATCTAGTTCAACTCTGTTTCTGAAACTGATACAAACCACAGGTCCTCTAACATCCAATGCTTTTCAGTTAAGAGCGAGAAACCTGTGAGCTTCGTGAACAATGTAGCTTCGTTTGAGCTGAAAAGTGACTGCGTTTACCTGAAACGAAGTCTTGCTTGTAGGAACACACGCCTGGCATTTAACTCCGTTTCTGAAGGGAAACACACGGCACAGTTCTCTTCCATGAAACACACTCTGCTTTAGAGCAAGAAGCACGCTCTTGCTTTCTAGAGTCTATAATACAGAGGGAAACGTGAGTGTGCTCAGAACAAAAGAAATGTGTTTCCTACACACACAGACCATATCTAGTTCAACTCTGTTTCTGAAACTGATACAAACCACAGGTCCTCTAACATCCAATGCTTTTCAGTTAAGAGCGAGAAACCTGTGAGCTTCGTGAACAATGTAGCTTCGTTTGAGCTGAAAAGTGACTGCGTTTACCTGAAACGAAGTCTTGCTTGTAGGAACACACGCCTGGCATTTAACTCCGTTTCTGAAGGGAAACACACGGCACAGTTCTCTTCCATGAAACACACTCTGCTTTAGAGCAAGAAGCACGCTCTTGCTTTCTAGAGTCTCTAATACAGAGGGAAACGTGAGTGTGCTCAGAACAAAAGAAATGTGTTTCCTACACACACAGACCATATCTAGTTCAACTCTGTTTCTGAAACTGATACAAACCACAGGTCCTCTAACATCCAATGCTTTTCAGTTAAGAGCGAGAAACCTGTGAGCTTCGTGAACAATGTAGCTTCGTTTGAGCTGAAAAGTGACTGCGTTTACCTGAAACGAAGTCTTGCTTGTAGGAACACACGCCTGGCATTTAACTCCGTTTCTGAAGGGAAACACACGGCACAGTTCTCTTCCATGAAACACACTCTGCTTTAGAGCAAGAAGCACGCTCTTGCTTTCTAGAGTCTCTAATACAGAGGGAAACGTGAGTGTGCTCAGAAGAAAAGAACTGTGTTTCCTACACACACAGACCATATCTAGTTCAACTCTGTTTCTGAAACTGATACAAACCACAGGTCCTCTAACATCCAATGCTTTTCAGTTAAGAGCGAGAAACGTGTGAGCTTTGTGAACAATGTAGCTTCGTTTGAGCTCAAAAGTGACTGCGTTTACCTGAAACAAAGTCTTGCTTGTAGGAAGGCACAGAGCCTGTCATTTAACTCCGTTTCTGAAGGGAAACACACGGCACAGTTCTCATCCATGAAACACAATCTGCTTTAGAGCAAGAAGGACGCTCTTGCTTTCCTGAGTCTCTAATAAAGAGGGAAACGTGAGTGTGTGCAGAACAAAAGAACTGTGTTTCCTACACACCGACCAAATCAAGTTCAACTCTGTTTCTGAAACTGATACAAACCACAGGTTGTCTAACATCCAATGCTTTTCAGGTAAGAGCGAGAAACGTGTGAGCTTCGTGAACAATGTAGCTTCGTTTGAGCTGAAAAGTGACTGCGTTTACCTGAAACGAAGTCTTGCTTGTGGGAAGGCACAGAGCCTGTCATTTAACTCCGTTTCTGAAGGGAAACACATGACACAGTTCTCATCCATGAAACACAATCTGCTTTAGAGCAAGAAGCACGCTCTTGCTTTCTAGAGTCTCTAATAAAGAGGGAAACGTGAGTGTGCTCAGAACAAAAGAACTGTGTTTCCTACACACGGACCATATCTAGTTCAACTCTGTTTCTGAAACTGGTACAAACCACAGGTTCTCTAACATAAAATTCTTTTCAGTTAACAGCGAGAAATTTGTGGGCTTTGTGAACAATGTAGCTTCGTTTGAAGTGAAAAGTGACTGCATTTACCTGAAACGAAGTCTTCCTTGAAGAAAGACACAGAGCCTGTCATTTAACTCCGTTTCTGAAGGGAAACACACAGCACAGTTCTCATCCATGAAACACAATCTGCTTTAGAGTAAGAAGCACCCTCTTGCTTTCTAGAGTCTCTAATAAAGAGGGAAACGTGAGTGTGCGCAGAACAAAAGAACTGTGTTTCCTACACACGGACCATATCAAGTTCAACTCTGTTTCTGAAACTGATACAAACCACAGGTTGTCTAACATCCAATGCTTTTCAGGTAAGAGCGAGAAACGTGTGAGCTTCGTGAACAATGTAGCTTCGTTTGAAGTGAAAAGTGACGACATTTACATGAAACGAAGTCTTCCTTGAAGAAAGACACAGATCCTGGCACTTAACTCCGTTTCTGAAGGGAAACACACGGCACAGTTCTCATCCATGAAACACACTCTGCTTTAGAGCAAGAAGCACGCTCTTGCTTTCTAGACTCTCTAATACAGAGGGAAACATGAGTGTGCTCAGAACAAAAGAACTGTGTTTCCTACACACACAGACCATATCTAGTTCAACTCTGTTTCTGAAACTGATACAAACCACAGGTCCTCTAACATCCAATGCTTTTCAGTTAAGAGCGAGAAACCTGTGAGCTTCGTGAACAATGTAGCTTCGTTTGAGCTGAAAAGTGACTGCGTTTACCTGAAACGAAGTCTTGCTTGTAGGAACACACGCCTGGCATTTACCTCCGTTTCTGAAGGGAAACACACGGCACAGTTCTCTTCCATGAAACACACTCTGCTTTAGAGCAAGAAGCACGCTCTTGCTTTCTAGAGTCTCTAATACAGAGGGAAACGTGAGTGTGCTCAGAACAAAAGAAATGTGTTTCCTACACACACAGACCATATCTAGTTCAACTCTGTTTCTGAAACTGATACAAACCACAGGTCCTCTAATATCCAATGCTTTTCAGTTAAGAGCGAGAAACCTGTGAGCTTCGTGAACAATGTAGCTTCGTTTGAGCTGAAAAGTGACTGCGTTTACCTGAAACGAAGTCTTGCTTGTAGGAACACACGCCTGGCATTTAACTCCGTTTCTGAAGGGAAACACACGGCACAGTTCTTTTCCATGAAACACACTCTGCTTTAGAGCAAGAAGCACGCTCTTGCTTTCTAGAGTCTCTAATACAGAGGGAAATGTGAGTGTGCTCAGAACAAAAGAACTGTGTTTCCTACACACATGGACCATATCTAGTTCAACTCTGTTTCTGAAACTGATACAAACCACAGGTCCTCTAACATCCAATGCTTTTCAGTTAAGAGCGAGAAACGTGTGAGCTTTGTGAACAATGTAGCTTCGTTTGAGCTCAAAAGTGACTGCGTTTACCTGAAACAAAGTCTTGCTTATAGGAAGGCACAGAGCCTGTCATTTAACTCCGTTTCTGAAGGGAAACACACGGCACAGTTCTCATCCATGAAACACAATCTGCTTTAGAGCAAGAAGGACGCTCTTGCTTTCCTGAGTCTCTAATAAAGAGGGAAACGTGAGTGTGTGCAGAACAAAAGAACTGTGTTTCCTACACACCGACAAAATCAAGTTCAACTCTGTTTCTGAAACTGATACAAACCACAGGTTGTCTAACATCCAATGCTTTTCAGGTAAGAGCGAGAAACGTGTGAGCTTCGTGAACAATGTAGCTTCGTTTGAGCTGAAAAGTGACTGCGTTTACCTGAAACGAAGTCTTGCTTGTAGGAACACACGCCTGGCATTTCACTCCGATTCTGAAGGGAATCACACGGCACAGTTCTCTTCCATGAAACACACTCTCCTTTAGAGCAAGAAGCATGCTCTTGCTTTCTAGAGTCTCTAATACAGAGGGAAACGTGAGTGTGCTCAGAACAAAAGAAATGTGTTTCCTACACACTCAGACCATCTCTAGTTCAACTCTGTTTCTGAAACTGATACAAACCACAGGTCCTCTAACATCCAATGCTTTTCAGTAAAGAGCGAGAAACGTGTGGGCTTTGTGAACAATGTTGCTTCGTTTGAGGTGAAAAGTGACTGCGTTTACCTGAAACGAAGTCTTCCTTGAAGAAAGACACAGAGCCTGTCATTTAACACCGTTTCTGAAGGGAAACACATGGCACAGTCCTCATCCATGAAACACATTCTTCTTTAGAGCAAGAAGCACGCTCTTGCTTTCTAGAGTCTCTAATACAGAGGGAAACGTGAGTGTGCTCAGAACAAAAGAACTGTGTTTCCTACACACACAGACCATATCTAGTTCAACTCTGTTTCTGAAACTGATACAAACAACAGGTCCTCTAACATCCAATGCTTTCAGTTAAGAGCGAGAAACGTGTGAGCTTCGTGAACAATGTAGCTTCGTTTGAGCTGAAAAGTGACTGCGTTTACCTGAAAAGAAGTCTTGCTTGTAGGAAGACACACGCCTGGCATTTAACTCCGTTTCTGAAGGGAAACACACGGCACAGTTCTCATCCATGAAACACACTCTGCTTTAGAGCAAGAAGCACGCTCTTGCTTTCTAGAGTCTCTAATACAGAGGGAAACGTGAGTGTGCTCAGAACAAAAGAACTGTGTTTCCTACACACACAGACCATATCTAGTTCAACTCTGTTTCTGAAACTGATACAAACCACAGGTCCTCTAACATCCAATGCTTTTCAGGTAAGAGCGAAAAACGTGTGAGCTTCGTGAACAATGTAGCTTCGTTTGAGCTGAAAAGTGACTGTGTTTACCTGAAACGAAGTCTTGCTTGTAGGATGACACACGCCTGGCATTTAACTCTGTTTCTGAAGGGAAACACACGGCACAGTTCTCTTCCATGAAACACACTCTGCTTTAGAGCAAGAAGCACGCTCTTGCTTTCTAGAGTCTCTAATACAGAGGGAAACGTGAGTGTGCTCAAAACAAAAGAACTGTGTTTCCTCCACACACAGACCATATCTAGTTCAACTCTGTTTCTGAAACTGATACAAACCACAGGTCCTCTAACATCCAATGCTTTTCAGTTAAGAGCGAGAAACGTGTGGGCTTTGTGAACAATATAGCTTCGTTTGAGGTGAAAAGTGACTGCGTTTACCTGAAAAGAAGTCTTGCTTAAAGAAAGACACAGAGACTGGCATTTAACTCCGTTTCTGAAGGGAAACACACGGCACAGTTCTCATCCATGAAACACACTCTGCTTTAGAGCAAGAGGCACGCTCTTGCTTTCTAGAATCTCTAATACAGAGGGAAACGTGAGTGTGCTCAGAACAAAAGAACTGTGTTTCCTACACACACAGACCATATCTAGTTCAACTCTGTTTCTGAAACTGATACAAACCACAGGTCCTCTAACATCCAATGCTTTTCAGTTAAGAGCGAGAAACGTGTGAGCTTCGTGAACAATGTAGCTTCGTTTGAGCTGAAAAGTGACTGCGTTTACCTGAAACGAAGTATTGCTTGTAGGAAGACACACGTCTGGCATTAACTCCGTTTCTGAAGGGAAACACACGGCACAGTTCTCATCCATGAAACACATTCTGCTTTAGAGCAAGAAGCACGCTTTTGCTTTCTAGAGTCTCTAATACAGAGGGAAACGTGAGTGTGATCAGAACAAAAGAACTGTGTTTCCTACACACGGACCATATCTAGTTCAACTCTGTTTCTGAAACTGATACAAACCACAGGTCCTCTAACATAAAATTCTTTTCAGTTAAGAGCGAGAAACGTGTGGGCTTTGTGAACAATGTAGCTTCGTTTGAGGTGAAAAGTGACTGCGTTTACCTGCAACGAAGTCTTCCTTGAAGAAAGACACAGAGCCTGTCATTTAACTCCGTTTCTGAAGGGAAACACACAGCACAGTTCTCTTCCATGAAACACAATCTGCTTTAGAGTAAGAAGCACGCTCTTGCTTTCTAGAGTCTCTAATAAAGTGGGAAACGTGAGTGTGCGCAGAACAAAAGAACTGTGTTTCCTACACACGGACCATATCAAGTTCAACACTGTTTCTGAAACTGATACAAACCACAGGTTGTCTAACATCCAATGCTTTTCAGGTAAGAGCGAGAAACGTGTGAGCTTCGTGAACAATGTAGCTTCGTTTGAAGTGAAAAGTGACGACATTTACATGAAACGAAGTCTTCCTTGAAGAAAGACACAGATCCTGGCACTTAACTCCGTTTCTGAAGGGAAACACACGGCACAGTTCTCATCCATGAAACACACTCTGCTTTAGAGCAAGAAGCACGCTCTTGCTTTCTAGAGTCTCTAATACAGAGGGAAACGTGAGTGTGCTCAGAACAAAAGAACTGTGTTTCCTACACACACAGACCATATCTAGTTCAACTCTGTTTCTGAAACTGATACAAACCACAGGTAATCTAACATCCAATGCTTTTCAGTTAAGAGCGAGAAACCTGTGAGCTTCGTGAACCATGTAGCTTCGTTTGAGCTGAAAAGTGACTGTGTTTACCTGAAACGAAGTCTTGCTTGTAGGAACACACGCCTGGCATTTAACTCCGTTTCTGAAGGGAAACACACGGCACAATTCTCTTCCATGAAACACACTCTGCTTTAGAGCAAGAAGTACACTCTTGCTTTCTAGAGTCTCTAATACAGAGGGAAACGTGAGTGTGCTCAGAACAAAAGAAATGTGTTTCCTACACACACAGACCATATCTAGTTCAACTCTGTTTCTGAAACTGATACAAACCACAGGTCCTCTAACATCCAATAATTTTCAGTTAAGAGCGAGAAACGTGTGGGCTTTGTGAACAATGTAGCTTCGTTTGAGGTGAAATTTGACTGCGTTTACCTGAAATGAAGTCTTCCTTGAAGAAAGACACAGAGCCTGTCATTTAACTCCATTTCTGAAGGGAAACACACGGCAGAGTCCTCATCCATGAAATACATTCTTCTTTAGAGCAAGAAGCACGCTCTTGCTTTCTAGAGTCTCTAATAAAGAGTGAAACGTGAGTGTGTGCATAACAAAAGAACTGTGTTTCCTACACACACAGACCATATCTAGTTCAACTCTGTTTCTGAAACTGATACAAACCACAGGTCCTCTTACATCCAATGCTTTTCAGGTAAGAGCGAAAAACGTGTGAGCTTCGTGAACAATGTAGCTTCGTTTGAGCTGAAAAGTGACTGAGTTTACCTGAAACGAAGTCTTGCTTGTAGGATGACACACGCCTGGCATTTAACTCTGTTTCTAAAGGGAAACACACGGCACAGTTGTCTTCCATGAAACACACTCTGCTTTAGAGCAAGAAGCACGCTCTTGCTTTCTAGAGTCTCTAATACAGAGGGAAACGTGAGTGTGCTCAAAACAAAAGAACTGTGTTTCCTCCACACACAGACCATATCTAGTTCAACTCTGTTTCTGAAACTGATACAAACCACAGGTCCTCTAACATCCAATGCTTTTCAGTTAAGAGCGAGAAACGTGTGAGCTTTGTGAACAATGTAGCTTCGTTTGAGGTGAAAAGTGACTGCGTTTACCTGAAACGAAGTCTTCCTTGAAGAAAGACACAGAGCCTGTCATTTAACTCCGTTTCTGAAGGGAAAGACACGGTACAGTTCTCATCCATGAAACACAATCTGCTTTAGAGCAAGAAGGACGCTCTTGCTTTCTATTGTCTCTAATAAAGAGGGAAACGTGAGTGTGCTCAGAACAAAAGAACTGTGTTTCCTACACACCGACCAAATCAAGTTCAACTCTGTTTCTGAAACTGATACAAACCACAGGTTGTCCAACATCCAATGCTTTTCAGGTAAGAGCGAGAATTGTGTGAGCTTCGTGAACAATGTAGCTTCGTTTGAGCTGAAAAGTGACTGCGTTTACCTGAAAAGAAGTCATGCTTGTAGGAAGACACACGCCTGGCATTTAACTCCGTTTCTGAAGGGAAACACACGGCACAGTTCTCATCCATGAAACACACTCTGCTTTAGAGCAAGAAGCACGCTCTTGCTTTCTAGAGTCTCTAATACAGAGGGAAACGTGAGTGTGCTCAGAACAAAAGAACTGTGTTTCCTACACACACAGACCATATCTAGTTCAACTCTGTTTCTGAAACTGATACAAACCACAGGTCCTCTAACATCCAATAATTTTCAGTTAAGAGCGAGAAACGTGTGAGCATTGTGAACAATGTAGCTTCGTATGAGCTCAAAAGTGACTGCGTTTACCTGAAACGAAGTCTTGCTTGTGGGAAGGCACAGAGCCTGTCATTTAACTCCGTTTCTGAAGGGAAACACACGACACAGTTCTCATCCATGAAACACAATCTGCTTTAGAGCAAGAAGCACGCTCTTGCTTTCTAGAGTCTCTAATAAAGAGGGAAACGTGAGTGTGCTCAGAACAAAAGAACTGTGTTTCCTACACACACAGACCATATCTAGTTCAACTCTGTTTCTGAAACTGAAACAAACCACAGGTCCTCTAACATCCAATGCTTTTCAGTTAAGAGCGAGAAACGTGTGAGCTTCGTGAACAATGTAGCTTCGTTTGAGGTGAAAAGTGACTGCGTTTACCTGAAACGAAGTCTTGCTTGTAGGAAGACACAGTTCTGGCATTAACTCCGTTTCTGAAGGGAAACACACGGCACAGTTCTCATCCATGAAACACAATCTGCTTTAGAGCAAGAAGCACGCTTTTGCTCTCTAGAGTCTCTAATACAGAGGGAAACGTGAGTGTGCTCAGAACAAAAGAACTGTGTTTCCTACACACGGACCATATCTAGTTCAACTCTGTTTCTGAAACTGGTACAAACCACAGGTCCTCTAACATAAAATTCTTTTCAGTTAAGAGCGAGAAATTTGTGGGCTTTGTGAACAATGTAGCTTCGTTTGAAGTGAAAAGTGACTGCGTTTTCCTGAAACGAAATCTTGCTTGTAGGAACACACGCCTGGCATTTAACTCCGATTCTGAAGGGAAACACACGGCACAGTTCTCTTCCATGAAACACACTCTGCTTTAGAGCAAGAAGCATGCTCTTGCTTTCTAGAGTCTCTAATACAGAGGGAAACGTGAGTGTGCTCAGAACAAAAGAAATGTGTTTCCTACACACTCAGACCATCTCTAGTTCAACTCTGTTTCTGAAACTGATACAAACCACAGGTCCTCTAACATCCAATGCTTTTCAGTTAAGAGCGAGAAACGTGTGGGCTTTGTGAACAATGTAGCTTCGTTTGTGGTGAAAAGTGACTGCGTTTACCTGAAACGAAGTCTTCCTTGAAGAAAGACACAGAGCCTGTCATTTAACTCCGTTTCTGAAGGGAAACACATGGCACAGTCCTCATCCATGAAACACATTCTTCTTTAGAGCAAGAAGCACGCTCTTGCTTTCTAGAGTCTCTAATACAGAGGGAAACGTGAGTGTGCTCAGAACAAAAGAACTGTGTTTCCTACACACACAGACCATATCTAGTTCAACTCTGTTTCTGAAACTGATACAAACCACAGGTCCTCTGACATCCAATGCTTTTCAGTTAAGAGGGAGAAACGTGTGAGCTTTGTGAACAATGTAGCTTCGTTTGAGCTCAAAAGTGACTGCGTTTACCTGAAAGGAAGTCTTGCTTGTAGGAAGGCACAGAGCCTGTCATTTAACTCCGTTTCTGAAGGGAAACACAGGGCACAGTTCTCATCCATGAAACACAATCTGCTTTAGAGCAAGAAGCACGTTCTTGCTTTCTAGGGTCTCTAATAAAGAGGGAAACGTGAGTGTGCGCAGAACAAAAGAACTGTGTTTCCTACACACCGACGATATCAAGTTCAACTCTGTTTCTGAAACTGATACAAACCACAGGTCCTCTAACATAAAATTCTTTTCAGTTAAGAGCGAGAAACATGCGGGCTTTGTTAACAATGTAGCTTCGTTTGAGGTGAAAAGTGACTGCGTTTACCTGAAACGAAGTCTTGCTTGAAGAAAGACACAGAGCCTGGCATTTAACTCCGTTTCTGAAGGGAAACACACGGCACAGTTCTCATCCATGAAACACACTCTGCTTTAGAGCAAGAGGCACGCTCTTCGCTCTAGAATCTCTAATACAGAGGGAAACGTGAGTGTGCTCAGAACAAAGGAACTGTGTTTCCTACACACACAGACCATTTCTAGTTCAACTCTGTTTCTGAAACTGATACAAACCACAGGTCCTCTAACATCCAATAATTTTCAGTTAAGAGCGAGAAACGTGTGAGCATTGTGAACAATGTAGCTTCGTTTGAGCTCAAAAGTGACTGCGTTTACCTGAAACGAAGTCTTGCTTGTGGGAAGGCACAGAGCCTGTCATTTAACTCCGTTTCTGAAGGGAAACACATGACACAGTTCTCATCCATGAAACACAATCTGCTTTAGAGCAAGAAGCACGCTCTTGCTTTCTAGAGTCTCTAATAAAGAGGGAAACGTGAGTGTGCTCAGAACAAAAGAACTGTGTTTCCTACACACACAGACCATATCTAGTTCAACTCTGTTTCTGAAACTGATACAAACCACAGGTCCTCTAACATCCAATGCTTTTCAGTTAAGAGCGAGAAACGTGTGAGCTTTGTGAACAATGTAGCTTCGTTTGAGGTGAAAAGTGACTGCGTTTACCTGAAACGAAGTCTTCCTTGAAGAAAGACACAGAGCCTGTCATTTAACTCCGTTTCTGAAGGGAAACACACGGCAGAGTCATCATCCATGAAACACATTCTTCTTTAGAGCAAGAAGCACGCTCTTGCTTTCTAGAGTCTCTAATACAGAGGGAAACGTGAGTGTGCTCAGAACAAAAGAACTGTGTGTCCTACACACACAGACCATATCTAGTTCAACTCTGTTTCTGAAACTGATACAAACCACAGGTCCTCTAACATCCAATGCTTTTCAGTTAAGAGCGAGAAACGTGTGAGCTTCGTGAACAATGTAGCTTCGTTTGAGCTGAAAAGTGACTGCGTTTACCTGAAAAGAAGTCTTGATTGTAGGAAGACACACGCCTGGCATTTAACTCCGTTTCTGAAGGGAAACACACGGCACAGTTCTCATCCATGAAACACATTCTGCTTTAGAGCAAGAAGCACGCTCTTGCTTTCTAGAGTCTCTAATACAGAGGGAAACGTGAGTGTGCTCAGAAAAAAAGAACTGTGTTCCCTACACAAGGACCATATCTAGTTCAAATCTGTTTCTGAAACTGGTACAAACCCCAGGTCCTCTAACATCCAATGCTTTTCAGTTAAGAACTAGAAACGCGTGAACTTCGTGAACAATGTAGCTTCGTTTGAGGTGAAAAGTGACTGCGTTTACCTGAAACGAAGTCTTGCTTGTAGGAAGACACACTTCTGGCATTAACTCCGTTTCTGAAGGGAAACACACGGCACAGTTCTCATCCATGAAACACATTCTGCTTTAGAGCAAGAAGCACGCTTTTGCTTTCTAGAGTCTCTAATACAGAGGGAAACGTGAGTGTGCTCAGAACAAAAGAACTGTGTTTCCTACACACGGACCATATCTAGTTCAACTCTGTTTCTGAAACTGGTACAAACCACAGGTCCTCTAACATAAAATTCTTTTCAGTTAAGAGCGAGAAATTTGTGGGCTTTGTGAACAATGTAGCTTCGTTTGAAGTGAAAAGTGACTGCGTTTTCCTGAAACGAAATCTTGCTTGTAGGAACACACGCCTGGCATTTAACTCCGATTCTGAAGGGAAACACACGGCACAGTTCTCTTCCATGAAACACACTCTGCTTTAGAGCAAGAAGCATGCTCTTGCTTTCTAGAGTCTCTAATACAGAGGGAAACGTGAGTGTGCTCAGAACAAAAGTAATGTGTTTCCTACACACTCAGACCATCTCTAGTTCAACTCTGTTTCTGAAACTGATACAAACCACAGGTCCTCTAACATCCAATGCTTTTCAGTTAAGAGCGAGAAACGTGTGGGCTTTGTGAACAATGTAGCTTCGTTTGTGGTGAAAAGTGACTGCGTTTACCTGAAACGAAGTCTTCCTTGAAGAAAGACACAGAGCCTGTCATTTAACTCCGTTTCTGAAGGGAAACACACGGCACAGTTCTCATCCATGAAACACACTCTGCTTTAGAGCAAGAGGCACGCTCTTGCTTTCTAGAATCTCTAATACAGAGGGAAACGTGAGTGTGCTCAGAACAAAAGAACTGTGTTTCCTACACACACAGACCATATCTAGTTCAACTCTGTTTCTGAAACTGATACAAACCACAGGTCCTCTAACATCCAATGCTTTTCAGTTAAGAGCGAGAAACGTGTGAGCTTCGTGAACAATGTAGCTTCGTTTGAGCTGAAAAGTGACTGCGTTTACCTGAAACGAAGTATTGCTTGTAGGAAGACACACGTCTGGCATTAACTCCGTTTCTGAAGGGAAACACACGGCACAGTTCTCATCCATGAAACACATTCTGCTTTAGAGCAAGAAGCACGCTTTTGCTTTCTAGAGTCTCTAATACAGAGGGAAACGTGAGTGTGATCAGAACAAAAGAACTGTGTTTCCTACACACGGACCATATCTAGTTCAACTCTGTTTCTGAAACTGATACAAACCACAGGTCCTCTAACAT
Source organism: Onychomys leucogaster (assembly GCA_949786385.1). Taxonomy (NCBI): domain Eukaryota; kingdom Metazoa; phylum Chordata; class Mammalia; order Rodentia; family Cricetidae; genus Onychomys; species Onychomys leucogaster. The sequence continues at coordinate 284,439 of CATKUP010000298.1, read as the reverse complement.
AAAATTCTTTTCAGTTAAGAGCGAGAAACGTGTGGGCTTTGTGAACAATGTAGCTTCGTTTGAGGTGAAAAGTGACTGCGTTTACCTGCAACGAAGTCTTCCTTGAAGAAAGACACAGAGCCTGTCATTTAACTCTGTTTCTGAAGGGAAACACACAGCACAGTTCTCTTCCATGAAACACAATCTGCTTTAGAGTAAGAAGCACGCTCTTGCTTTCTAGAGTCTCTAATAAAGTGGGAAACGTGAGTGTGCGCAGAACAAAAGAACTGTGTTTCCTACACACGGACCATATCAAGTTCAACACTGTTTCTGAAACTGATACAAACCACAGGTTGTCTAACATCCAATGCTTTTCAGGTAAGAGCGAGAAACGTGTGAGCTTCGTGAACAATGTAGCTTCGTTTGAAGTGAAAAGTGACGACATTTACATGAAACGAAGTCTTCCTTGAAGAAAGACAAAGATCCTGGCACTTAACTCCGTTTCTGAAGGGAAACACACGGCACAGTTCTCATCCATGAAACACACTCTGCTTTAGAGCAAGAAGCACGCTCTTGCTTTCTAGAGTCTCTAATACAGAGGGAAACGTGAGTGTGCTCAGAACAAAAGAACTGTGTTTCCTACACACACAGACCATATCTAGTTCAACTCTGTTTCTGAAACTGATACAAACCACAGGTAATCTAACATCCAATGCTTTTCAGTTAAGAGCGAGAAACCTGTGAGCTTCGTGAACCATGTAGCTTCGTTTGAGCTGAAAAGTGACTGTGTTTACCTGAAACGAAGTCTTGCTTGTAGGAACACACGCCTGGCATTTAACTCCGTTTCTGAAGGGAAACACACGGCACAATTCTCTTCCATGAAACACACTCTGCTTTAGAGCAAGAAGTACACTCTTGCTTTCTAGAGTCTCTAATACAGAGGGAAACGTGAGTGTGCTCAGAACAAAAGAAATGTGTTTCCTACACACACAGACCATATCTAGTTCAACTCTGTTTCTGAAACTGATACAAACCACAGGTCCTCTAACATCCAATAATTTTCAGTTAAGAGCGAGAAACGTGTGGGCTTTGTGAACAATGTAGCTTCGTTTGAGGTGAAATTTGACTGCGTTTACCTGAAATGAAGTCTTCCTTGAAGAAAGACACAGAGCCTGTCATTTAACTCCATTTCTGAAGGGAAACACACGGCAGAGTCCTCATCCATGAAATACATTCTTCTTTAGAGCAAGAAGCACGCTCTTGCTTTCTAGAGTCTCTAATAAAGAGTGAAACGTGAGTGTGTGCATAACAAAAGAACTGTGTTTCCTACACACACAGACCATATCTAGTTCAACTCTGTTTCTGAAACTGATACAAACCACAGGTCCTCTTACATCCAATGCTTTTCAGGTAAGAGCGAAAAACGTGTGAGCTTCGTGAACAATGTAGCTTCGTTTGAGCTGAAAAGTGACTGAGTTTACCTGAAACGAAGTCTTGCTTGTAGGATGACACACGCCTGGCATTTAACTCTGTTTCTAAAGGGAAACACACGGCACAGTTGTCTTCCATGAAACACACTCTGCTTTAGAGCAAGAAGCACGCTCTTGCTTTCTAGAGTCTCTAATACAGAGGGAAACGTGAGTGTGCTCAAAACAAAAGAACTGTGTTTCCTCCACACACAGACCATATCTAGTTCAACTCTGTTTCTGAAACTGATACAAACCACAGGTCCTCTAACATCCAATGCTTTTCAGTTAAGAGCGAGAAACGTGTGAGCTTTGTGAACAATGTAGCTTCGTTTGAGGTGAAAAGTGACTGCGTTTACCTGAAACGAAGTCTTCCTTGAAGAAAGACACAGAGCCTGTCATTTAACTCCGTTTCTGAAGGGAAAGACACGGCACAGTTCTCATCCATGAAACACAATCTGCTTTAGAGCAAGAAGGACGCTCTTGCTTTCTATTGTCTCTAAAAAAGAGGGAAACGTGAGTGTGCTCAGAACAAAAGAACTGTGTTTCCTACACACCGACCAAATCAAGTTCAACTCTGTTTCTGAAACTGATACAAACCACAGGTTGTCCAACATCCAATGCTTTTCAGGTAAGAGCGAGAATTGTGTGAGCTTCGTGAACAATGTAGCTTCGTTTGAGCTGAAAAGTGACTGCGTTTACCTGAAAAGAAGTCATGCTTGTAGGAAGACACACGCCTGGCATTTAACTCCGTTTCTGAAGGGAAACACACGGCACAGTTCTCATCCATGAAACACACTCTGCTTTAGAGCAAGAAGCACGCTCTTGCTTTCTAGAGTCTCTAATACAGAGGGAAACGTGAGTGTGCTCAGAACAAAAGAACTGTGTTTCCTACACACACAGACCATATCTAGTTCAACTCTGTTTCTGAAACTGATACAAACCACAGGTCCTCTAACATCCAATAATTTTCAGTTAAGAGCGAGAAACGTGTGAGCATTGTGAACAATGTAGCTTCGTATGAGCTCAAAAGTGACTGCGTTTACCTGAAACGAAGTCTTGCTTGTGGGAAGGCACAGAGCCTGTCATTTAACTCCGTTTCTGAAGGGAAACACACGACACAGTTCTCATCCATGAAACACAATCTGCTTTAGAGCAAGAAGCACGCTCTTGCTTTCTAGAGTCTCTAATACAGAGGGAAACGTGAGTGTGCTCAGAACAAAAGAACTGTGTTTCCTACACACACAGACCATATCTAGTTCAACTCTGTTTCTGAAACTGAAACAAACCACAGGTCCTCTAACATCCAATGCTTTTCAGTTAAGAGCGAGAAACGTGTGAGCTTCGTGAACAATGTAGCTTCGTTTGAGGTGAAAAGTGACTGCGTTTACCTGAAACGAAGTCTTGCTTGTAGGAAGACACACTTCTGGCATTAACTCCGTTTCTGAAGGGAAACACACGGCACAGTTCTCATCCATGAAACACAATCTGCTTTAGAGCAAGAAGCACGCTTTTGCTCTCTAGAGTCTCTAATACAGAGGGAAACGTGAGTGTGCTCAGAACAAAAGAACTGTGTTTCCTACACACGGACCATATCTAGTTCAACTCTGTTTCTGAAACTGGTACAAACCACAGGTCCTCTAACATAAAATTCTTTTCAGTTAAGAGCGAGAAATTTGTGGGCTTTGTGAACAATGTAGCTTCGTTTGAAGTGAAAAGTGACTGCGTTTTCCTGAAACGAAATCTTGCTTGTAGGAACACACGCCTGGCATTTAACTCCGATTCTGAAGGGAAACACACGGCACAGTTCTCTTCCATGAAACACACTCTGCTTTAGAGCAAGAAGCATGCTCTTGCTTTCTAGAGTCTCTAATACAGAGGGAAACGTGAGTGTGCTCAGAACAAAAGAAATGTGTTTCCTACACACTCAGACCATCTCTAGTTCAACTCTGTTTCTGAAACTGATACAAACCACAGGTCCTCTAACATCCAATGCTTTTCAGTTAAGAGCGAGAAACGTGTGGGCTTTGTGAACAATGTAGCTTCGTTTGTGGTGAAAAGTGACTGCGTTTACCTGAAACGAAGTCTTCCTTGAAGAAAGACACAGAGCCTGTCATTTAACTCCGTTTCTGAAGGGAAACACATGGCACAGTCCTCATCCATGAAACACATTCTTCTTTAGAGCAAGAAGCACGCTCTTGCTTTCTAGAGTCTCTAATACAGAGGGAAACGTGAGTGTGCTCAGAACAAAAGAACTGTGTTTCCTACACACACAGACCATATCTAGTTCAACTCTGTTTCTGAAACTGATACAAACCACAGGTCCTCTGACATCCAATGCTTTTCAGTTAAGAGGGAGAAACGTGTGAGCTTTGTGAACAATGTAGCTTCGTTTGAGCTCAAAAGTGACTGCGTTTACCTGAAAGGAAGTCTTGCTTGTAGGAAGGCACAGAGCCTGTCATTTAACTCCGTTTCTGAAGGGAAACACAGGGCACAGTTCTCATCCATGAAACACAATCTGCTTTAGAGCAAGAAGCACGTTCTTGCTTTCTAGGGTCTCTAATAAAGAGGGAAACGTGAGTGTGCGCAGAACAAAAGAACTGTGTTTCCTACACACCGACGATATCAAGTTCAACTCTGTTTCTGAAACTGATACAAACCACAGGTCCTCTAACATAAAATTCTTTTCAGTTAAGAGCGAGAAACATGCGGGCTTTGTTAACAATGTAGCTTCGTTTGAGGTGAAAAGTGACTGCGTTTACCTGAAACGAAGTCTTGCTTGAAGAAAGACACAGAGCCTGGCATTTAACTCCGTTTCTGAAGGGAAACACACGGCACAGTTCTCATCCATGAAACACACTCTGCTTTAGAGCAAGAGGCACGCTCTTCGCTCTAGAATCTCTAATACAGAGGGAAACGTGAGTGTGCTCAGAACAAAGGAACTGTGTTTCCTACACACACAGACCATTTCTAGTTCAACTCTGTTTCTGAAACTGATACAAACCACAGGTCCTCTAACATCCAATAATTTTCAGTTAAGAGCGAGAAACGTGTGAGCATTGTGAACAATGTAGCTTCGTTTGAGCTCAAAAGTGACTGCGTTTACCTGAAACGAAGTCTTGCTTGTGGGAAGGCACAGAGCCTGTCATTTAACTCCGTTTCTGAAGGGAAACACATGACACAGTTCTCATCCATGAAACACAATCTGCTTTAGAGCAAGAAGCACGCTCTTGCTTTCTAGAGTCTCTAATAAAGAGGGAAACGTGAGTGTGCTCAGAACAAAAGAACTGTGTTTCCTACACACACAGACCATATCTAGTTCAACTCTGTTTCTGAAACTGATACAAACCACAGGTCCTCTAACATCCAATGCTTTTCAGTTAAGAGCGAGAAACGTGTGAGCTTTGTGAACAATGTAGCTTCGTTTGAGGTGAAAAGTGACTGCGTTTACCTGAAACGAAGTCTTCCTTGAAGAAAGACACAGAGCCTGTCATTTAACTCCGTTTCTGAAGGGAAACACACGGCAGAGTCATCATCCATGAAACACATTCTTCTTTAGAGCAAGAAGCACGCTCTTGCTTTCTAGAGTCTCTAATACAGAGGGAAACGTGAGTGTGCTCAGAACAAAAGAACTGTGTGTCCTACACACACAGACCATATCTAGTTCAACTCTGTTTCTGAAACTGATACAAACCACAGGTCCTCTAACATCCAATGCTTTTCAGTTAAGAGCGAGAAACGTGTGAGCTTCGTGAACAATGTAGCTTCGTTTGAGCTGAAAAGTGACTGCGTTTACCTGAAAAGAAGTCTTGATTGTAGGAAGACACACGCCTGGCATTTAACTCCGTTTCTGAAGGGAAACACACGGCACAGTTCTCATCCATGAAACACATTCTGCTTTAGAGCAAGAAGCACGCTCTTGCTTTCTAGAGTCTCTAATACAGAGGGAAACGTGAGTGTGCTCAGAAAAAAAGAACTGTGTTCCCTACACAAGGACCATATCTAGTTCAAATCTGTTTCTGAAACTGGTACAAACCCCAGGTCCTCTAACATCCAATGCTTTTCAGTTAAGAACTAGAAACGCGTGAACTTCGTGAACAATGTAGCTTCGTTTGAGGTGAAAAGTGACTGCGTTTACCTGAAACGAAGTCTTGCTTGTAGGAAGACACACTTCTGGCATTAACTCCGTTTCTGAAGGGAAACACACGGCACAGTTCTCATCCATGAAACACATTCTGCTTTAGAGCAAGAAGCACGCTTTTGCTTTCTAGAGTCTCTAATACAGAGGGAAACGTGAGTGTGCTCAGAACAAAAGAACTGTGTTTCCTACACACGGACCATATCTAGTTCAACTCTGTTTCTGAAACTGGTACAAACCACAGGTCCTCTAACATAAAATTCTTTTCAGTTAAGAGCGAGAAATTTGTGGGCTTTGTGAACAATGTAGCTTCGTTTGAAGTGAAAAGTGACTGCGTTTTCCTGAAACGAAATCTTGCTTGTAGGAACACACGCCTGGCATTTAACTCCGATTCTGAAGGGAAACACACGGCACAGTTCTCTTCCATGAAACACACTCTGCTTTAGAGCAAGAAGCATGCTCTTGCTTTCTAGAGTCTCTAATACAGAGGGAAACGTGAGTGTGCTCAGAACAAAAGTAATGTGTTTCCTACACACTCAGACCATCTCTAGTTCAACTCTGTTTCTGAAACTGATACAAACCACAGGTCCTCTAACATCCAATGCTTTTCAGTTAAGAGCGAGAAACGTGTGGGCTTTGTGAACAATGTAGCTTCGTTTGTGGTGAAAAGTGACTGCGTTTACCTGAAACGAAGTCTTCCTTGAAGAAAGACACAGAGCCTGTCATTTAACTCCGTTTCTGAAGGGAAACACACGGCACAGTTCTCATCCATGAAACACACTCTGCTTTAGAGCAAGAGGCACGCTCTTGCTTTCTAGAATCTCTAATACAGAGGGAAACGTGAGTGTGCTCAGAACAAAAGAACTGTGTTTCCTACACACACAGACCATATCTAGTTCAACTCTGTTTCTGAAACTGATACAAACCACAGGTCCTCTAACATCCAATGCTTTTCAGTTAAGAGCGAGAAACGTGTGAGCTTCGTGAACAATGTAGCTTCGTTTGAGCTTAAAAGTGACTGCGTTTACCTGAAACGAAGTATTGCTTGTAGGAAGACACACGTCTGGCATTAACTCCGTTTCTGAAGGGAAACACACGGCACAGTTCTCATCCATGAAACACATTCTGCTTTAGAGCAAGAAGCACGCTTTTGCTTTCTAGAGTCTCTAATACAGAGGGAAACGTGAGTGTGATCAGAACAAAAGAACTGTGTTTCCTACACACGGACCATATCTAGTTCAACTCTGTTTCTGAAACTGATACAAACCACAGGTCCTCTAACATAAAATTCTTTTCAGTTAAGAGCGAGAAACGTGTGGGCTTTGTGAACAATGTAGCTTCGTTTGAGGTGAAAAGTGTCTGCGTTTACCTGCAACGAAGTCTTCCTTGAAGAAAGACACAGAGCCTGTCATTTAACTCCGTTTCTGAAGGGAAACACACAGCACAGTTCTCTTCCATGAAACACAATCTGCTTTAGAGTAAGAAGCACGCTCTTGCTTTCTAGAGTCTCTAATAAAGTGGGAAACGTGAGTGTGCGCAGAACAAAAGAACTGTGTTTCCTACACACGGACCATATCAAGTTCAACACTGTTTCTGAAACTGATACAAACCACAGGTTGTCTAACATCCAATGCTTTTCAGGTAAGAGCGAGAAACGTGTGAGCTTCGTGAACAATGTAGCTTCGTTTGAAGTGAAAAGTGACGACATTTACATGAAACGAAGTCTTCCTTGAAGAAAGACACAGATCCTGGCACTTAACTCCGTTTCTGAAGGGAAACACACGGCACAGTTCTCATCCATGAAACACACTCTGCTTTAGAGCAAGAAGCACGCTCTTGCTTTCTAGAGTCTCTAATACAGAGGGAAACGTGAGTGTGCTCAGAACAAAAGAACTGTGTTTCCTACACACACAGACCATATCTAGTTCAACTCTGTTTCTGAAACTGATACAAACCACAGGTAATCTAACATCCAATGCTTTTCAGTTAAGAGCGAGAAACCTGTGAGCTTCGTGAACCATGTAGCTTCGTTTGAGCTGAAAAGTGACTGTGTTTACCTGAAACGAAGTCTTGCTTGTAGGAACACACGCCTGGCATTTAACTCCGTTTCTGAAGGGAAACACACGGCACAATTCTCTTCCATGAAACACACTCTGCTTTAGAGCAAGAAGTACACTCTTGCTTTCTAGAGTCTCTAATACAGAGGGAAACGTGAGTGTGCTCAGAACAAAAGAAATGTGTTTCCTACACACACAGACCATATCTAGTTCAACTCTGTATCTGAAACTGATACAAACCACAGGTCCTCTAACATCCAATAATTTTCAGTTAAGAGCGAGAAACGTGTGGGCTTTGTGAACAATGTAGCTTCGTTTGAGGTGAAATTTGACTGCGTTTACCTGAAATGAAGTCTTCCTTGAAGAAAGACACAGAGCCTGTCATTTAACTCCATTTCTGAAGGGAAACACACGGCAGAGTCCTCATCCATGAAATACATTCTTCTTTAGAGCAAGAAGCACGCTCTTGCTTTCTAGAGTCTCTAATAAAGAGTGAAACGTGAGTGTGTGCATAACAAAAGAACTGTGTTTCCTACACACACAGACCATATCTAGTTCAACTCTGTTTCTGAAACTGATACAAACCACAGGTCCTCTTACATCCAATGCTTTTCAGGTAAGAGCGAAAAACGTGTGAGCTTCGTGAACAATGTAGCTTCGTTTGAGCTGAAAAGTGACTGAGTTTACCTGAAACGAAGTCTTGCTTGTAGGATGACACACGCCTGGCATTTAACTCTGTTTCTAAAGGGAAACACACGGCACAGTTGTCTTCCATGAAACACACTCTGCTTTAGAGCAAGAAGCACGCTCTTGCTTTCTAGAGTCTCTAATACAGAGGGAAACGTGAGTGTGCTCAAAACAAAAGAACTGTGTTTCCTCCACACACAGACCATATCTAGTTCAACTCTGTTTCTGAAACTGATACAAACCACAGGTCCTCTAACATCCAATGCTTTTCAGTTAAGAGCGAGAAACGTGTGAGCTTTGTGAACAATGTAGCTTCGTTTGAGGTGAAAAGTGACTGCGTTTACCTGAAACGAAGTCTTCCTTGAAGAAAGACACAGAGCCTGTCATTTAACTCCGTTTCTGAAGGGAAAGACACGGCACAGTTCTCATCCATGAAACACAATCTGCTTTAGAGCAAGAAGGACGCTCTTGCTTTCTATTGTCTCTAAAAAAGAGGGAAACGTGAGTGTGCTCAGAACAAAAGAACTGTGTTTCCTACACACCGACCAAATCAAGTTCAACTCTGTTTCTGAAACTGATACAAACCACAGGTTGTCCAACATCCAATGCTTTTCAGGTAAGAGCGAGAATTGTGTGAGCTTCGTGAACAATGTAGCTTCGTTTGAGCTGAAAAGTGACTGCGTTTACCTGAAAAGAAGTCATGCTTGTAGGAAGACACACGCCTGGCATTTAACTCCGTTTCTGAAGGGAAACACACGGCACAGTTCTCATCCATGAAACACACTCTGCTTTAGAGCAAGAAGCACGCTCTTGCTTTCTAGAGTCTCTAATACAGAGGGAAACGTGAGTGTGCTCAGAACAAAAGAACTGTGTTTCCTACACACACAGACCATATCTAGTTCAACTCTGTTTCTGAAACTGATACAAACCACAGGTCCTCTAACATCCAATAATTTTCAGTTAAGAGCGAGAAACGTGTGAGCATTGTGAACAATGTAGCTTCGTATGAGCTCAAAAGTGACTGCGTTTACCTGAAACGAAGTCTTGCTTGTGGGAAGGCACAGAGCCTGTCATTTAACTCCGTTTCTGAAGGGAAACACATGGCACAGTCCTCATCCATGAAACACATTCTTCTTTAGAGCAAGAAGCACGCTCTTGCTTTCTAGAGTCTCTAATACAGAGGGAAACGTGAGTGTGCTCAGAACAAAAGAACTGTGTTTCCTACACACACAGACCATATCTAGTTCAACTCTGTTTCTGAAACTGATACAAACCACAGGTCCTCTGACATCCAATGCTTTTCAGTTAAGAGGGAGAAACGTGTGAGCTTTGTGAACAATGTAGCTTCGTTTGAGCTCAAAAGTGACTGCGTTTACCTGAAAGGAAGTCTTGCTTGTAGGAAGGCACAGAGCCTGTCATTTAACTCCGTTTCTGAAGGGAAACACAGGGCACAGTTCTCATCCATGAAACACAATCTGCTTTAGAGCAAGAAGCACGTTCTTGCTTTCTAGGGTCTCTAATAAAGAGGGAAACGTGAGTGTGCTCAGAACAAAAGAACTGTGTTTCCTACACACACAGACCATATCTAGTTCAACTCTGTTTCTGAAACTGATACAAACCACAGGTCCTCTAACATCCAATGCTTTTCAGTTAAGAGCGAGAAACGTGTGAGCTTTGTGAACAATGTAGCTTCGTTTGAGGTGAAAAGTGACTGCGTTTACCTGAAACGAAGTCTTCCTTGAGGAAAGACACAGAGCCTGTCATTTAACTCCGTTTCTGAAGGGAAACACACGGCAGAGTCATCATCCATGAAACACATTCTTCTTTAGAGCAAGAAGCACGCTCTTGCTTTCTAGAGTCTCTAATACAGAGGGAAACGTGAGTGTGCTCAGAACAAAAGAACTGTGTGTCCTACACACACAGACCATATCTAGTTCAACTCTGTTTCTGAAACTGATACAAACCACAGGTCCTCTAACATCCAATGCTTTTCAGGTAAGAGCGAGAAACGTGTGAGCTTCGTGAACAATGTAGCTTCGTTTGAGCTGATAAGTGACTGCGTTTACCTGAAAAGAAGTCTTGATTGTAGGAAGACACACGCCTGGCATTTAACTCCGTTTCTGAAGGGAAACACACGGCACAGTTCTCATCCATGAAACACATTCTGCTTTAGAGCAAGAAGCACGCTCTTGCTTTCTAGAGTCTCTAATACAGAGGGAAACGTGAGTGTGCTCAGAAAAAAAGAACTGTGTTCCCTACACAAGGACCATATCTAGTTCAAATCTGTTTCTGAAACTGGTACAAACCCCAGGTCCTCTAACATCCAATGCTTTTCAGTTAAGAACTAGAAACGCGTGAACTTCGTGAACAATGTAGCTTCGTTTGAGGTGAAAAGTGACTGCGTTTACCTGAAACGAAGTCTTGCTTGTAGGAAGACACACTTCTGGCATTAACTCCGTTTCTGAAGGGAAACACACGGCACAGTTCTCATCCATGAAACACATTCTGCTTTAGAGCAAGAAGCACGCTTTTGCTTTCTAGAGTCTCTAATACAGAGGGAAACGTGAGTGTGCTCAGAACAAAAGAACTGTGTTTCCTACACACGGACCATATCTAGTTCAACTCTGTTTCTGAAACTGGTACAAACCACAGGTCCTCTAACATAAAATTCTTTTCAGTTAAGAGCGAGAAATTTGTGGGCTTTGTGAACAATGTAGCTTCGTTTGAAGTGAAAAGTGACTGCGTTTTCCTGAAACGAAATCTTGCTTGTAGGAACACACGCCTGGCATTTAACTCCGATTCTGAAGGGAAACACACGGCACAGTTCTCTTCCATGAAACACACTCTGCTTTAGAGCAAGAAGCATGCTCTTGCTTTCTAGAGTCTCTAATACAGAGGGAAACGTGAGTGTGCTCAGAACAAAAGTAATGTGTTTCCTACACACTCAGACCATCTCTAGTTCAACTCTGTTTCTGAAACTGATACAAACCACAGGTCCTCTAACATCCAATGCTTTTCAGTTAAGAGCGAGAAACGTGTGGGCTTTGTGAACAATGTAGCTTCGTTTGTGTTGAAAAGTGACTGCGTTTACCTGAAACGAAGTCTTCCTTGAAGAAAGACACAGAGCCTGTCATTTAACTCCGTTTCTGAAGGGAAACACACGGCACATTCCTCATCCATGAAACACATTCTTCTTTAGAGCAAGAAGCACGCTCTTGCTTTCTAGAGTCTCTAATACAGAGGGAAACGTGAGTGTGCTCAGAACAAAAGAACTGTGTTTCCTACACACACAGACCATATCTAGTTCAACTCTGTTTCTGAAACTGATACAAACCACAGGTCCTCTAACATCCAATGCTTTTCAGTTAAGAGCGAGAAACGTGTGAGCTTTGTGAACAATGTAGCTTCGTTTGAGCTCAAAAGTGACTGCGTTTACCTGAAAGGAAGTCTTGCTTGTAGGAAGGCACAGAGCCTGTCATTTAACTCCGTTTCTGAAGGGAAACACACGGCACAGTTCTCATCCATGAAACACAATCTGCTTTAGAGCAAGAAGCACGCTCTTGCTTTCTAGAGTCTCTAATAAAGAGGGAAACGTGAGTGTGCGCAGAACAAAAGAACTGTGTTTCCTACACACCGAACATATCAAGTTCAACTCTGTTTCTGAAATTGATACAAACCACCGGTCCTCTAACATAAAATTCTTTTCAGTTAAGAGCGAGAAACATGCGTGCTTTGTGAACAATGTAGCTTCGTTTGAGGTGAAAAGTGACTGCGTTTACCTGAAACGAAGTCTTGCTTGAAGAAAGACACAGAGCCTGGCATTTAACTCCGTTTCTGAAGGGAAACACACGGCACAGTTCTCATCCATGAAACACACTCTGCTTTAGAGCAAGAGGCACGCTCTTCGCTCTAGAATCTCTAATACAGAGGGAAACGTGAGTGTGCTCAAAAAAAAGAACTGTGTTTCCTACACACACAGACCATATCTAGTTCAACTCTGTTTCTGAAACTGATACAAACCACAGGTCCTCTAACATCCAATGCTTTTCAGTTAAGAGCGAGAAACGTGTGAGCTTCGTGAACAATGTAGCTTCGTTTGAGCTGAAAAGTGACTGCGTTTACCTGAAACGAAGTCTTGCTTGTAGGAAGACACACTTCTGGCATTAACTCCGTTTCTGAAGGGAAACACACGGCACAGTTCTCATCCTTGAAACACATTCTGCTTTAGGGCAAGATGCACGCTCTTGCTTTCTAGAGTCTCTAATACAGAGGGAAACGTGAGTGTGCTCAGAACAAAAGAACTGTGTTTCCTACACACGGACCATATCTAGTTCAAATCTGTTTCTGAAACTGGTACAAACCCCAGGTCCTCTAACATAAAATTCTTTTCAGTTAAGAGCGAGAAATTTGTGGGCTTTGTGAACAATGTACCTTCGTTTGAAGTGAAAAGTGACTGCGTTTACCTGAAACGAAGTCTTCCTTGAAGAAAGACACAGAGCCTGTCATTTAACTCCGTTTCTGAAGGGAAACACACGGCACAGTTCTCATCCATGAAACACAATCTGCTTTAGAGCAAGAAGCACGCTCTTGCTTTCTAGAGTCTATAATAAAGAGGGAAACGTGAGTGTGCGCAGAACAAAAGAACTGTGTTTCCTACACACGGACCATATCAAGTTCAACTCTGTTTCTGAAACTGATACAAACCACAGGTTGTCTAACATCCAATGCTTTTCAGGTAAGAACGAGAAATGTGTGAGCTTCGTGAACAATGTAGCTTCGTTTGAAGTGAAAAGTGACTGCGTTTACCTGAAAAGAAGTCTTGCTTGTAGGAACACACTTCTGGCATTAACTCCGTTTCTGAAGGGAAACACACGGCACAGTTCTCATCCATGAAACACAATCTGCTTTAGAGGAAGAAGCACGCTTTTGCTTTCTAGAGTCTCTAATACAGAGGGAAACGTGAGTGTGCTCAGAACAAAAGAACTGTGTTTCCTACACACGGACCATATCTAGTTCAACTCTGTTTCTGAAACTGGTACAAACCACAGGTCCTCTTACATCCAATGCTTTTCAGTTAAGAGCGAGAAACGTGTGGGCTTTGTGAACAATGTAGCTTCGTTTGTGGTGAAAAGTGACTGCGTTTACCTGAAACGAAGTCTTCCTTGAAGAAAGACACAGAGCCTGTCATTTAACTCCGTTTCTGAAGGGAAACACATGGCACAGTCCTCATCCATGAAACACAATCTGCTTTAGAGCAAGAAGCACGCTCTTGCTTTCTAGAGTCTCTAATAAAGAGGGAAACGTGAGTGTGCGCTGAACAAAAGAACTGTGTTTCCTACACACCGACCATATCAAGTTCAACTCTGTTTCTGAAATTGATACAAACCACAGGTCCTCTAACATAAAATTCTTTTCAGTTAAGAGCGAGAAACATGCGGGCTTTGTGAACAATGTAGCTTCGTTTGAGGTGAAAAGTGACTGCGTTTACCTGAAACGAAGTCTTGCTTGAAGAAAGACACAGAGCCTGGCATTTAACTCCATTTCTGAAGGGAAACACACGGCACAGTTCTCATTCATGAAACACACTCTGCTTTAGAGCAAGAGGCACGCTCTTCGCTCTAGAATCTCTAATACAGAGGGAAACGTGAGTGTGCTCAAACAAAAGAACTGTGTTTCCTACACACACAGACCATATCTAGTTCAACTCTGTTTCTGAAACTGATACAAACCACAGGTCCTCTAACATCCAATGCTTTTCAGTTAAGAGCGAGAAACGTGTGAGCTTCGTGAACAATGTAGCTTCGTTTGAGCTCAAAAGTGACTGCGTTTACCTGAAACAAAGTCTTGCTTGTAGGAAGGCACAGAGCCTGTCATTTAACTCCGTTTCTGAAGGGAAACACACGGCACAGTTCTCATCCATGAAACACAATCTGCTTTAGAGCAAGAAGGACGCTCTTGCTTTCCTGAGTCTCTAATAAAGAGGGAAACGTGAGTGTGTGCAGAACAAAAGAACTGTGTTTCCTACACACCGACCAAATCAAGTTCAACTCTGTTTCTGAAACTGATACAAACCACAGGTTGTCTAACATCCAATGCTTTTCAGGTAAGAGCGAGAAACGTGTGAGCTTCGTGAACAATGTAGCTTCGTTTGAGCTGAAAAGTGACTGCGTTTACCTGAAACGAAGTCTTGCTTGTGGGAAGGCACAGAGCCTGTCATTTAACTCCGTTTCTGAAGGGAAACACATGACACAGTTCTCATCCATGAAACACAATCTGCTTTAGAGCAAGAAGCACGCTCTTGCTTTCTAGAGTCTCTAATAAAGAGGGAAACGTGAGTGTGCTCAGAACAAAAGAACTGTGTTTCCTACACACGGACCATATCTAGTTCAACTCTGTTTCTGAAACTGGTACAAACCACAGGTTCTCTAACATAAAATTCTTTTCAGTTAACAGCGAGAAATTTGTGGGCTTTGTGAACAATGTAGCTTCGTTTGAAGTGAAAAGTGACTGCATTTACCTGAAACGAAGTCTTCCTTGAAGAAAGACACAGAGCCTGTCATTTAACTCCTTTTCTGAAGGGAAACACACAGCACAGTTCTCATCCATGAAACACAATCTGCTTTAGAGTAAGAAGCACCCTCTTGCTTTCTAGAGTCTCTAATAAAGAGGGAAACGTGAGTGTGCGCAGAACAAAAGAACTGTGTTTCCTACACACGGACCATATCAAGTTCAACTCTGTTTCTGAAACTGATACAAACCACAGGTTGTCTAACATCCAATGCTTTTCAGGTAAGAGAGAGAAACGTGTGAGCTTCGCGAACAATGTAGCTTCGTTTGAAGTGAAAAGTGACGACATTTACATGAAACGAAGTCTTCCTTGAAGAAAGACACAGATCCTGGCACTTAACTCCGTTTCTGAAGGGAAACACACGGCACAGTTCTCATCCATGAAACACACTCTGCTTTAGAGCAAGAAGCACGCTCTTGCTTTCTAGAGTCTCTAATACAGAGGGAAACATGAGTGTGCTCAGAACAAAAGAACTGTGTTTCCTACACACACAGACCATATCTAGTTCAACTCTGTTTCTGAAACTGATACAAACCACAGGTCCTCTAACATCCAATGCTTTTCAGTTAAGAGCGAGAAACCTGTGAGCTTCGTGAACAATGTAGCTTCGTTTGAGCTGAAAAGTGACTGCGTTTACCTGAAACGAAGTCTTGCTTGTAGGAACACACGCCTGGCATTTACCTCCGTTTCTGAAGGGAAACACACGGCACAGTTCTCTTCCATGAAACACACTCTGCTTTAGAGCAAGAAGCACGCTCTTGCTTTCTAGAGTCTCTAATACAGAGGGAAACGTGAGTGTGCTCAGAACAAAAGAAATGTGTTTCCTACACACACAGACCATATCTAGTTCAACTCTGTTTCTGAAACTGATACAAACCACAGGTCCTCTAACATCCAATGCTTTTCAGTTAAGAGCGAGAAACGTGTGGGCTTTGTGAACAATGTAGCTTCGTTTTAGGTGAAAAGTGACTGCGTTTACCTGAAACGAAGTCTTCCTTGAAGAAAGACACAGAGCCTGTCATTTAACTCCGTTTCTGAAGGGAAACACACGGCAGAGTCCTCATCCATGAAACACATTCTTCTTTAGAGCAAGAAGCACGCTCTTGCTTTCTAGAGTCTCTAATACAGAGGGAAACGTGAGTGTGCTCAGAACAAAAGAACTGTGTTTCCTACACACACAGACCATATCTAGTTCAACTCTGTTTCTGAAACTGATACAAACCACAGGTCCTCTAACATCCAATGCTTTTCAGTTAAGAGCGAGAAACGTGTGAGCTTTGTGAACAATGTAGCTTCGTTTGAGCTCAAAAGTGACTGCGTTTACCTGAAACAAAGTCTTGCTTGTAGGAAGGCACAGAGCCTGTCATTTAACTCCGTTTCTGAAGGGAAACACACGGCACAGTTCTCATCCATGAAACACAATCTGCTTTAGAGCAAGAAGGACGCTCTTGCTTTCCTGAGTCTCTAATAAAGAGGGAAACATGAGTGTGTGCAGAACAAAAGAACTGTGTTTCCTACACACCGACCAAATCAAGTTCAACTCTGTTTCTGAAACTGATACAAACCACAGGTTGTCTAACATCCAATGCTTTTCAGGTAAGAGCGAGAAACGTGTGAGCTTCGTGAACAATGTAGCTTCGTTTGAGCTGAAAAGTGACTGCGTTTACCTGAAACGAAGTCTTGCTTGTAGGAACACACGCCTGGCATTTCACTCCGATTCTGAAGGGAATCACACGGCACAGTTCTCTTCCATGAAACACACTCTCCTTTAGAGCAAGAAGCATGCTCTTGCTTTCTAGAGTCTCTAATACAGAGGGAAACGTGAGTGTGCTCAGAACAAAAGAAATGTGTTTCCTACACACTCAGACCATCTCTAGTTCAACTCTGTTTCTGAAACTGATACAAACCACAGGTCCTCTAACATCCAATGCTTTTCAGTAAAGAGCGAGAAACGTGTGGGCTTTGTGAACAATGTTGCTTCGTTTGAGGTGAAAAGTGACTGCGTTTACCTGAAACGAAGTCTTCCTTGAAGAAAGACACAGAGCCTGTCATTTAACACCGTTTCTGAAGGGAAACACATGGCACAGTCCTCATCCATGAAACACATTCTTCTTTAGAGCAAGAAGCACGCTCTTGCTTTCTAGAGTCTCTAATACAGAGGGAAACGTGAGTGTGCTCAGAACAAAAGAACTGTGTTTCCTACACACACAGACCATATCTAGTTCAACTCTGTTTCTGAAACTGATACAAACAACAGGTCCTCTAACATCCAATGCTTTCAGTTAAGAGCGAGAAACGTGTGAGCTTCGTGAACAATGTAGCTTCGTTTGAGCTGAAAAGTGACTGCGTTTACCTGAAAAGAAGTCTTGCTTGTAGGAAGACACACGCCTGGCATTTAACTCCGTTTCTGAAGGGAAACACACGGCACAGTTCTCATCCATGAAACACACTCTGCTTTAGAGCAAGAAGCACGCTCTTGCTTTCTAGAGTCTCTAATACAGAGGGAAACGTGAGTGTGCTCAGAACAAAAGAACTGTGTTTCCTACACACACAGACCATATCTAGTTCAACTCTGTTTCTGAAACTGATACAAACCACAGGTCCTCTAACATCCAATGCTTTTCAGGTAAGAGCGAAAAACGTGTGAGCTTCTTGAACAATGTAGCTTCGTTTGAGCTGAAAAGTGACTGTGTTTACCTGAAACGAAGTCTTGCTTGTAGGATGACACACGCCTGGCATTTAACTCTGTTTCTGAAGGGAAACACACGGCACAGTTCTCTTCCATGAAACACACTCTGCTTTAGAGCAAGAAGCACGCTCTTGCTTTCTAGAGTCTCTAATACAGAGGGAAACGTGAGTGTGCTCAAAACAAAAGAACTGTGTTTCCTCCACACACAGACCATATCTAGTTCAACTCTGTTTCTGAAACTGATACAAACCACAGGTCCTCTAACATCCAATGCTTTTCAGTTAAGAGCGAGAAACGTGTGGGCTTTGTGAACAATATAGCTTCGTTTGAGGTGAAAAGTGACTGCGTTTACCTGAAAAGAAGTCTTGCTTAAAGAAAGACACAGAGACTGGCATTTAACTCCGTTTCTGAAGGGAAACACACGGCACAGTTCTCATCCATGAAACACACTCTGCTTTAGAGCAAGAGGCACGCTCTTGCTTTCTAGAATCTCTAATACAGAGGGAAACGTGAGTGTGCTCAGAACAAAAGAACTGTGTTTCCTACACACACAGACCATATCTAGTTCAACTCTGTTTCTGAAACTGATACAAACCACAGGTCCTCTAACATCCAATGCTTTTCAGTTAAGAGCGAGAAACGTGTGAGCTTCGTGAACAATGTAGCTTCGTTTGAGCTGAAAAGTGACTGCGTTTACCTGAAACGAAGTATTGCTTGTAGGAAGACACACGTCTGGCATTAACTCCGTTTCTGAAGGGAAACACACGGCACAGTTCTCATCCATGAAACACATTCTGCTTTAGAGCAAGAAGCACGCTTTTGCTTTCTAGAGTCTCTAATACAGAGGGAAACGTGAGTGTGATCAGAACAAAAGAACTGTGTTTCCTACACACGGACCATATCTAGTTCAACTCTGTTTCTGAAACTGATACAAACCACAGGTCCTCTAACATAAAATTCTTTTCAGTTAAGAGCGAGAAACGTGTGGGCTTTGTGAACAATGTAGCTTCGTTTGAGGTGAAAAGTGACTGCGTTTACCTGCAACGAAGTCTTCCTTGAAGAAAGACACAGAGCCTGTCATTTAACTCCGTTTCTGAAGGGAAACACACAGCACAGTTCTCTTCCATGAAACACAATCTGCTTTAGAGTAAGAAGCACGCTCTTGCTTTCTAGAGTCTCTAATAAAGTGGGAAACGTGAGTGTGCGCAGAACAAAAGAACTGTGTTTCCTACACACGGACCATATCAAGTTCAACACTGTTTCTGAAACTGATACAAACCACAGGTTGTCTAACATCCAATGCTTTTCAGGTAAGAGCGAGAAACGTGTGAGCTTCGTGAACAATGTAGCTTCGTTTGAAGTGAAAAGTGACGACATTTACATGAAACGAAGTCTTCCTTGAAGAAAGACACAGATCCTGGCACTTAACTCCGTTTCTGAAGGGAAACACACGGCACAGTTCTCATCCATGAAACACACTCTGCTTTAGAGCAAGAAGCACGCTCTTGCTTTCTAGAGTCTCTAATACAGAGGGAAACGTGAGTGTGCTCAGAACAAAAGAACTGTGTTTCCTACACACACAGACCATATCTAGTTCAACTCTGTTTCTGAAACTGATACAAACCACAGGTAATCTAACATCCAATGCTTTTCAGTTAAGAGCGAGAAACCTGTGAGCTTCGTGAACCATGTAGCTTCGTTTGAGCTGAAAAGTGACTGTGTTTACCTGAAACGAAGTCTTGCTTGTAGGAACACACGCCTGGCATTTAACTCCGTTTCTGAAGGGAAACACACGGCACAATTCTCTTCCATGAAACACACTCTGCTTTAGAGCAAGAAGTACACTCTTGCTTTCTAGAGTCTCTAATACAGAGGGAAACGTGAGTGTGCTCAGAACAAAAGAAATGTGTTTCCTACACACACAGACCATATCTAGTTCAACTCTGTTTCTGAAACTGATACAAACCACAGGTCCTCTAACATCCAATAATTTTCAGTTAAGAGCGAGAAACGTGTGGGCTTTGTGAACAATGTAGCTTCGTTTGAGGTGAAATTTGACTGCGTTTACCTGAAATGAAGTCTTCCTTGAAGAAAGACACAGAGCCTGTCATTTAACTCCATTTCTGAAGGGAAACACACGGCAGAGTCCTCATCCATGAAATACATTCTTCTTTAGAGCAAGAAGCACGCTCTTGCTTTCTAGAGTCTCTAATAAAGAGTGAAACGTGAGTGTGTGCATAACAAAAGAACTGTGTTTCCTACACACACAGACCATATCTAGTTCAACTCTGTTTCTGAAACTGATACAAACCACAGGTCCTCTAACATCCAATGCTTTTCAGTTAAGAGCGAGAAACGTGTGGGCTTTGTGAACAATGTAGCTTCGTTTGAGGTGAAAAGTGACTGCGTTTACCTGAAACGAAGTCTTCCTTGAAGAAAGACACAGAGCCTGTCATTTAACTCCGTTTCTGAAGGGAAACACACGGCAGAGTCCTCATCCATGAAACACATTCTTCTTTAGAGCAAGAAGCACGCTCTTGCTTTCTAGAGTCTCTAATACAGAGGGAAACGTGAGTGTGCTCAGAACAAAAGAACTGTGTTTCCTACACACACAGACCATATCTAGTTCAACTCTGTTTCTGAAACTGATACAAACCACAGGTCCTCTAACATCCAATGCTTTTCAGTTAAGAGCGAGAAACGTGTGAGCTTTGTGAACAATGTAGCTTCGTTTGAGCTCAAAAGTGACTGCGTTTACCTGAAACAAAGTCTTGCTTGTAGGAAGGCACAGAGCCTGTCATTTAACTCCGTTTCTGAAGGGAAACACACGGCACAGTTCTCATCCATGAAACACAATCTGCTTTAGAGCAAGAAGGACGCTCTTGCTTTCCTGAGTCTCTAATAAAGAGGGAAACGTGAGTGTGTGCAGAACAAAAGAACTGTGTTTCCTACACACCGACCAAATCAAGTTCAACTCTGTTTCTGAAACTGTTACAAACCACAGGTTGTCTAACATCCAATGCTTTTCAGGTAAGAGCGAGAAACGTGTGAGCTTCGTGAACAATGTAGCTTCGTTTGAGCTGAAAAGTGACTGCGTTTACCTGAAACGAAGTCTTGCTTGTAGGAACACACGCCTGGCATTTCACTCCGATTCTGAAGGGAATCACACGGCACAGTTCTCTTCCATGAAACACACTCTCCTTTAGAGCAAGAAGCATGCTCTTGCTTTCTAGAGTCTCTAATACAGAGGGAAACGTGAGTGTGCTCAGAACAAAAGAAATGTGTTTCCTACACACTCAGACCATCTCTAGTTCAACTCTGTTTCTGAAACTGATACAAACCACAGGTCCTCTAACATCCAATGCTTTTCAGTAAAGAGCGAGAAACGTGTGGGCTTTGTGAACAATGTTGCTTCGTTTGAGGTGAAAAGTGACTGCGTTTACCTGAAACGAAGTCTTCCTTGAAGAAAGACACAGAGCCTGTCATTTAACACCGTTTCTGAAGGGAAACACATGGCACAGTCCTCATCCATGAAACACATTCTTCTTTAGAGCAAGAAGCACGCTCTTGCTTTCTAAGTCTCTAATACAGAGGGAAACGTGAGTGTGCTCAGAACAAAAGAACTGTGTTTCCTACACACACAGACCATATCTAGTTCAACTCTGTTTCTGAAACTGATACAAACAACAGGTCCTCTAACATCCAATGCTTTCAGTTAAGAGCGAGAAACGTGTGAGCTTCGTGAACAATGTAGCTTCGTTTGAGCTGAAAAGTGACTGCGTTTACCTGAAAAGAAGTCTTGCTTGTAGGAAGACACACGCCTGGCATTTAACTCCGTTTCTGAAGGGAAACACACGGCACAGTTCTCATCCATGAAACACACTCTGCTTTAGAGCAAGAAGCACGCTCTTGCTTTCTAGAGTCTCTAATACAGAGGGAAACGTGAGTGTGCTCAGAACAAAAGAACTGTGTTTCCTACACACACAGACCATATCTAGTTCAACTCTGTTTCTGAAACTGATACAAACCACAGGTCCTCTAACATCCAATGCTTTTCAGGTAAGAGCGAAAAACGTGTGAGCTTCTTGAACAATGTAGCTTCGTTTGAGCTGAAAAGTGACTGTGTTTACCTGAAACGAAGTCTTGCTTGTAGGATGACACACGCCTGGCATTTAACTCTGTTTCTGAAGGGAAACACACGGCACAGTTCTCTTCCATGAAACACACTCTGCTTTAGAGCAAGAAGCACGCTCTTGCTTTCTAGAGTCTCTAATACAGAGGGAAACGTGAGTGTGCTCAAAACAAAAGAACTGTGTTTCCTCCACACACAGACCATATCTAGTTCAACTCTGTTTCTGAAACTGATACAAACCACAGGTCCTCTAACATCCAATGCTTTTCAGTTAAGAGCGAGAAACGTGTGGGCTTTGTGAACAATGTAGCTTCGTTTGAGGTGAAAAGTGACTGCGTTTACCTGAAAAGAAGTCTTGCTTAAAGAAAGACACAGAGACTGGCATTTAACTCCGTTTCTGAAGGGAAACACACGGCACAGTTCTCATCCATGAAACACACTCTGCTTTAGAGCAAGAGGCACGCTCTTGCTTTCTAGAATCTCTAATACAGAGGGAAACGTGAGTGTGCTCAGAACAAAAGAACTGTGTTTCCTACACACACAGACCATATCTAGTTCAACTCTGTTTCTGAAACTGATACAAACCACAGGTCCTCTAACATCCAATGCTTTTCAGTTAAGAGCGAGAAACGTGTGAGCTTCGTGAACAATGTAGATTCGTTTGAGCTGAAAAGTGACTGCGTTTACCTGAAACGAAGTATTGCTTGTAGGAAGACACACGTCTGGCATTAACTCCGTTTCTGAAGGGAAACACACGGCACAGTTCTCATCCATGAAACACATTCTGCTTTAGAGCAAGAAGCACGCTTTTGCTTTCTAGAGTCTCTAATACAGAGGGAAACGTGAGTGTGATCAGAACAAAAGAACTGTGTTTCCTACACACGGACCATATCTAGTTCAACTCTGTTTCTGAAACTGATACAAACCACAGGTCCTCTAACATAAAATTCTTTTCAGTTAAGAGCGAGAAACGTGTGGGCTTTGTGAACAATGTAGCTTCGTTTGAGGTGAAAAGTGACTGCGTTTACCTGCAACGATGTCTTCCTTGAAGAAAGACACAGAGCCTGTCATTTAACTCCGTTTCTGAAGGGAAACACACAGCACAGTTCTCTTCCATGAAACACAATCTGCTTTAGAGTAAGAAGCACGCTCTTGCTTTCTAGAGTCTCTAATAAAGTGGGAAACGTGAGTGTGCGCAGAACAAAAGAACTGTGTTTCCTACACACGGACCATATCAAGTTCAACACTGTTTCTGAAACTGATACAAACCACAGGTTGTCTAACATCCAATGCTTTTCAGGTAAGAGCGAGAAACGTGTGAGCTTCGTGAACAATGTAGCTTCGTTTGAAGTGAAAAGTGACGACATTTACATGAAACGAAGTCTTCCTTGAAGAAAGACACAGATCCTGGCACTTAACTCCGTTTCTGAAGGGAAACACACGGCACAGTTCTCATCCATGAAACACACTCTGCTTTAGAGCAAGAAGCACGCTCTTGCTTTCTAGAGTCTCTAATACAGAGGGAAACGTGAGTGTGCTGAGAACAAAAGAACTGTGTTTCCTACACACACAGACCATATCTAGTTCAACTCTGTTTCTGAAACTGATACAAACCACAGGTAATCTAACATCCAATGCTTTTCAGTTAAGAGCGAGAAACCTGTGAGCTTCGTGAACCATGTAGCTTCGTTTGAGCTGAAAAGTGACTGTGTTTACCTGAAACGAAGTCTTGCTTGTAGGAACACACGCCTGGCATTTAACTCCGTTTCTGAAGGGAAACACACGGCACAATTCTCTTCCATGAAACACACTCTGCTTTAGAGCAAGAAGTACACTCTTGCTTTCTAGAGTCTCTAATACAGAGGGAAACGTGAGTGTGCTCAGAACAAAAGAAATGTGTTTCCTACACACACAGACCATATCTAGTTCAACTCTGTTTCTGAAACTGATACAAACCACAGGTCCTCTAACATCCAATAATTTTCAGTTAAGAGCGAGAAACGTGTTGGCTTTGTGAACAATGTAGCTTCGTTTGAGGTGAAATTTGACTGCGTTTACCTGAAATGAAGTCTTCCTTGAAGAAAGACACAGAGCCTGTCATTTAACTCCATTTCTGAAGGGAAACACACGGCAGAGTCCTCATCCATGAAATACATTCTTCTTTAGAGCAAGAAGCACGCTCTTGCTTTCTAGAGTCTCTAATAAAGAGTGAAACGTGAGTGTGTGCATAACAAAAGAACTGTGTTTCCTACACACACAGACCATATCTAGTTCAACTCTGTTTCTGAAACTGATACAAACCACAGGTCCTCTTACTTCCAATGCTTTTCAGGTAAGAGCGAAAAACGTGTGAGCTTCGTGAACAATGTAGCTTCGTTTGAGCTGAAAAGTGACTGTGTTTACCTGAAACGAAGTCTTGCTTGTAGGATGACACACGCCTGGCATTTAACTCTGTTTCTGAAGGGAAACACACGGCACAGTTCTCTTCCATGAAACACACTCTGCTTTAGAGCACGAAGCACGCTCTTGCTTTCTAGAGTCTCTAATACAGAGGGAAACGTGAGTGTGCTCAAAACAAAAGAACTGTGTTTCCTTCACACACAGACCATATCTAGTTCAACTCTGTTTCTGAAACTGATACAAACCACAGGTCCTCTAACATCCAATGCTTTTCAGTTAAGAGCGAGAAACGTGTGAGCTTTGTGAACAATGTAGCTTCGTTTGAGGTGAAAAGTGACTGGGTTTACCTGAAACGAAGTCTTCCTTGAAGAAAGACACAGAGCCTGTCATTTAACTCCGTTTCTGAAGGGAAAGACGCGGCACAGTTCTCATCCATGAAACACAATCTGCTTTAGAGCAAGAAGGACGCTCTTGCTTTCTATTGTCTCTAATAAAGAGGGAAACGTGAGTGTGCTCAGAACAAAAGAACTGTGTTTCCTACACACCGACCAAATCAAGTTCAACTCTGTTTCTGAAACTGATACAAACCACAGGTTGTCCAACATCCAATGCTTTTCAGGTAAGAGCGAGAATTGTGTGAGCTTCGTGAACAATGTAGCTTCGTTTGAGCTGAAAAGTGACTGCGTTTACCTGAAAAGAAGTCATGCTTGTAGGAAGACACACGCCTGGCATTTAACTCCGTTTCTGAAGGGAAACACACGGCACAGTTCTCATCCATGAAACACACTCTGCTTTAGAGCAAGAAGCACGCTCTTGCTTTCTAGAGTCTCTAATACAGAGGGAAACGTGAGTGTGCTCAGAACAAAAGAACTGTGTTTCCTACACACACAGACCATATCTAGTTCAACTCTGTTTCTGAAACTGATACAAACCACAGGTCCTCTAACATCCAATAATTTTCAGTTAAGAGCGAGAAACGTGTGAGCATTGTGAACAATGTAGCTTCGTATGAGCTCAAAAGTGACTGCGTTTACCTGAAACGAAGTCTTGCTTGTGGGAAGGCACAGAGCCTGTCATTTAACTCCGTTTCTGAAGGGAAACACACGACACAGTTCTCATCCATGAAACACAATCTGCTTTAGAGTAAGAAGCACGCTCTTGCTTTCTAGAGTCTCTAATAAAGAGGGAAACGTGAGTGTGCTCAGAACAAAAGAACTGTGTTTCCTACACACACAGACCATATCTAGTTCAACTCTGTTTCTGAAACTGATACAAACCACAGGTCCTCTAACATCCAATGCTTTTCAGTTAAGAGCGAGAAACGTGTGAGCTTCGTGAACAATGTAGCTTCGTTTGAGGTGAAAAGTGACTGCGTTTACCTGAAACGAAGTCTTGCTTGTAGGAAGACACACTTCTGGCATTAACTCCGTTTCTGAAGGGAAACACACGGCACAGTTCTCATCCATGAAACACAATCTGCTTTAGAGCAAAAAGCACGCTTTTGCTCTCTAGAGTCTCTAATACAGAGGGAAACGTGAGTGTGCTCAGAACAAAAGAACTGTGTTTCCTACACACGGACCATATCTAGTTCAACTCTGTTTCTGAAACTGGTACAAACCACAGGTCCTCTAACATAAAATTCTTTTCAGTTAAGAGCGAGAAATTTGTGGGCTTTGTGAACAATGTAGCTTCGTTTGAAGTGAAAAGTGACTGCGTTTTCCTGAAACGAAATCTTGCTTGTAGGAACACACGCCTGGCATTTAACTCCGATTCTGAAGGGAAACACACGGCACAGTTCTCTTCCATGAAACACACTCTGCTTTAGAGCAAGAAGCATGCTCTTGCTTTCTAGAGTCTCTAATACAGAGGGAAACGTGATTGTGCTCAGAACAAAAGAAATGTGTTTCCTACACACTCAGACCATCTCTAGTTCAACTCTGTTTCTGAAACTGATACAAACCACAGGTCCTCTAACATCCAATGCTTTTCAGTTAAGAGCGAGAAACGTGTGGGCTTTGTGAACAATGTAGCTTCGTTTGTGGTGAAAAGTGACTGCGTTTACCTGAAACGAAGTCTTCCTTGAAGAAAGACACAGAGCCTGTCATTTAACTCCGTTTCTGAAGGGAAACACATGGCACAGTCCTCATCCATGAAACACATTCTTCTTTAGAGCAAGAAGCACGCTCTTGCTTTCTAGAGTCTCTAATACAGAGGGAAACATGAGTGTGCTCAGAACAAAAGAACTGTGTTTCCTACACACACAGACCATATCTAGTTCAACTCTGTTTCTGAAACTGATACAAACCACAGGTCCTCTAACATCCAATGCTTTTCAGTTAAGAGGGAGAAACGTGTGAGCTTTGTGAACAATGTAGCTTCGTTTGAGCTCAAAAGTGACTGCGTTTACCTGAAACAAAGTCTTGCTTGTAGGAAGGCACAGAGCCTGTCATTTAACTCCGTTTCTGAAGGGAAACACACTGCACAGTTCTCATCCATGAAACACAATCTGCTTTAGAGCAAGAAGCACGTTCTTGCTTTCTAGGGTCTCTAATAAAGAGGGAAACGTGAGTGTGCGCAGAACAAAAGAACTGTGTTTCCTACACACCGACCATATCAAGTTCAACTCTGTTTCTGAAACTGATACAAACCACAGGTCCTCTAACATAAAATTCTTTTCAGTTAAGAGCGAGAAACATGCGGGCTTTGTTAACAATGTAGCTTCGTTTGAGGTGAAAAGTGACTGCGTTTACCTGAAACGAAGTCTTGCTTGAAGAAAGACACAGAGCCTGGCATTTAACTCCGTTTCTGAAGGGAAACACACGGCACAGTTCTCATCCATGAAACACACTCTGCTTTAGAGCAAGAGGCACGCTCTTCGCTCTAGAATCTCTAATACAGAGGGAAACGTGAGTGTGCTCAGAACAAAAGAACTGTGTTTCCTACACACACAGACCATTTCTAGTTCAACTCTGTTTCTGAAACTGATACAAACCACAGGTCCTCTAACATCCAATAATTTTCAGTTAAGAGCGAGAAACGTGTGAGCATTGTGAACAATGTAGCTTCGTTTGAGCTCAAAAGTGACTGCGTTTACCTGAAACGAAGTCTTGCTTGTGGGAAGGCACAGAGCCTGTCATTTAACTCCGTTTCTGAAGGGAAACACATGACACAGTTCTCATCCATGAAACACAATCTGCTTTAGAGCAAGAAGCACGCTCTTGCTTTCTAGAGTCTCTAATAAAGAGGGAAACGTGAGTGTGCTCAGAACAAAAGAACTGTGTTTCCTACACACACAGACCATATCTAGTTCAACTCTGTTTCTGAAACTGATACAAACCACAGGTCCTCTAACATCCAATGCTTTTCAGTTAAGAGCGAGAAACGTGTGAGCTTTGTGAACAATGTAGCTTCGTTTGAGGTGAAAAGTGACTGCGTTTACCTGAAACGAAGTCTTCCTTGAAGAAGGACACAGAGCCTGTCATTTAACTCCGTTTCTGAAGGGAAACACACGGCAGAGTCATCATCCATGAAACACATTCTTCTTTAGAGCAAGAAGCACGCTCTTGCTTTCTAGAGTCTCTAATACAGAGGGAAACGTGAGTGTGCTCAGAACAAAAGAACTGTGTGTCCTACACACACAGACCATATCTAGTTCAACTCTGTTTCTGAAACTGATACAAACCACAGGTCCTCTAACATCCAATGCTTTTCAGGTAAGAGCGAGAAACGTGTGAGCTTCGTCAACAATGTAGCTTCGTTTGAGCTGAAAAGTGACTGCGTTTACCTGAAAAGAAGTCTTGATTGTAGGAAGACACACGCCTGGCATTTAACTCCGTTTCTGAAGGGAAACACACGGCACAGTTCTCATCCATGAAACACATTCTGCTTTAGAGCAAGAAGCACGCTCTTGCTTTCTAGAGTCTCTAATACAGAGGGAAACGTGAGTGTGCTCAGAAAAAAAGAACTGTGTTCCCCACACAAGGACCATATCTAGTTCAAATCTGTTTCTGAAACTGGTACAAACCCCAGGTCCTCTAACATCCAATGCTTTTCAGTTAAGAACTAGAAACGCGTGAACTTCGTGAACAATGTAGCTTCGTTTGAGGTGAAAAGTGACTGCGTTTACCTGAAACGAAGTCTTGCTTGTAGGAAGACACACTTCTGGCATTAACTCCGTTTCTGAAGGGAAACACACGGCACAGTTCTCATCCATGAAACACATTCTGCTTTAGAGCAAGAAGCACGCTTTTGCTTTCTAGAGTCTCTAATACAGAGGGAAACGTGAGTGTGCTCAGAACAAAAGAACTGTGTTTCCTACACACGGACCATATCTAGTTCAACTCTGTTTCTGAAACTGGTACAAACCACAGGTCCTCTAACATAAAATTCTTTTCAGTTAAGAGCGAGAAATTTGTGGGCTTTGTGAACAATGTAGCTTCGTTTGAAGTGAAAAGTGACTGCGTTTTCCTGAAACGAAATCTTGCTTGTAGGAACACACGCCTGGCATTTAACTCCGATTCTGAAGGGAAACACACGGCACAGTTCTCTTCCATGAAACACACTCTGCTTTAGAGCAAGAAGCATGCTCTTGCTTTCTAGAGTCTCTAATACAGAGGGAAACGTGAGTGTGCTCAGAACAAAAGTAATGTGTTTCCTACACACTCAGACCATCTCTAGTTCAACTCTGTTTCTGAAACTGATACAAACCACAGGTCCTCTAACATCCAATGCTTTTCAGTTAAGAGCGAGAAACGTGTGGGCTTTGTGAACAATGTAGCTTCGTTTGTGGTGAAAAGTGACTGCGTTTACCTGAAACGAAGTCTTCCTTGAAGAAAGACACAGAGCCTGTCATTTAACTCCGTTTCTGAAGGGAAACACATGGCACATTCCTCATCCATGAAACACATTCTTCTTTAGAGCAAGAAGCACGCTCTTGCTTTCTAGAGTCTCTAATACAGAGGGAAACGTGAGTGTGCTCAGAACAAAAGAACTGTGTTTCCTACACACACAGACCATATCTAGTTCAACTCTGTTTCTGAAACTGATACAAACCACAGGTCCTCTAACATCCAATGCTTTTCAGTTAAGAGCGAGAAACGTGTGAGCTTTGTGAACAATGTAGCTTCGTTTGAGCTCAAAAGTGACTGCGTTTACCTGAAAGGAAGTCTTGCTTGTAGGAAGGCACAGAGCCTGTCATTTAACTCCGTTTCTGAAGGGAAACACACGGCACAGTTCTCATCCATGAAACACAATCTGCTTTAGAGCAAGAAGCACGCTCTTGCTTTCTAGAGTCTCTAATAAAGAGGGAAACGTGAGTGTGCGCAGAACAAAAGAACTGTGTTTCCTACACACCGAACATATCAAGTTCAACTCTGTTTCTGAAATTGATACAAACCACCGGTCCTCTAACATAAAATTCTTTTCAGTTAAGAGCGAGAAACATGCGGGCTTTGTGAACAATGTAGCTTCGTTTGAGGTGAAAAGTGACTGCGTTTACCTGAAACGAAGTCTTGCTTGAAGAAAGACACAGAGCCTGGCATTTAACTCCGTTTCTGAAGGGAAACACACGGCACAGTTCTCATCCATGAAACACACTCTGCTTTAGAGCAAGAGGCACGCTCTTCGCTCTAGAATCTCTAATACAGAGGGAAACGTGAGTGTGCTCAAACAAAAGAACTGTGTTTCCTACACACACAGACCATATCTAGTTCAACTCTGTTTCTGAAACTGATACAAACCACAGGTCCTCTAACATCCAATGCTTTTCAGTTAAGAGCGAGAAACGTGTGAGCTTCTTGAACAATGTAGCTTCGTTTGAGCTGAAAAGTGACTGCTTTTACCTGAAAGGAAGTCTTGCTTGTAGGAAGACACACTTCTGGCATTAACTCCGTTTCTGAAGGGAAACACACGGCACAGTTCTCATCCTTGAAACACATTCTGCTTTAGGGCAAGATGCACGCTCTTGCTTTCTAGAGTCTCTAATACAGAGGGAAACGTGAGTGTGCTCAGAACAAAAGAACTGTGTTTCCTACACACGGACCATATCTAGTTCAAATCTGTTTCTGAAACTGGTACAAACCCCAGGTCCTCTAACATAAAATTCTTTTCAGTTAAGAGCGAGAAATTTGTGGGCTTTGTGAACAATGTACCTTCGTTTGAAGTGAAAAGTGACTGCGTTTACCTGAAACGAAGTCTTCCTTGAAGAAAGACACAGAGCCTGTCATTTAACTCCGTTTCTGAAGGGAAACACACGGCACAGTTCTCATCCATGAAACACAATCTGCTTTAGAGCAAGAAGCACGCTCTTGCTTTCTAGAGTCTATAATAAAGAGGGAAACGTGAGTGTGCGCAGAACAAAAGAACTGTGTTTCCTACACACGGACCATATCAAGTTCAACTCTGTTTCTGAAACTGATACAAACCACAGGTTGTCTAACATCCAATGCTTTTCAGGTAAGAACGAGAAATGTGTGAGCTTCGTGAACAATGTAGCTTCGTTTGAAGTGAAAAGTGACTGCGTTTACCTGAAAAGAAGTCTTGCTTGTAGGAACACACTTCTGGCATTAACTCCGTTTCTGAAGGGAAACACACGGCACAGTTCTCATCCATGAAACACAATCTGCTTTAGAGGAAGAAGCACGCTTTTGCTTTCTAGAGTCTCTAATACAGAGGGAAACGTGAGTGTGCTCAGAACAAAAGAACTGTGTTTCCTACACACGGACCATATCTAGTTCAACTCTGTTTCTGAAACTGGTACAAACCACAGGTCCTCTAACATAAAATTCTTTTCAGTTAAGAGCGAGAAATTTGTGGGCTTTGTGAACAATGTAGCTTCGTTTAAAGTGAAAAGTGTCTGCGTTTTCCTGAAACGAAATCTTGCTTGTAGGAACACACGCCTGGCATTTAACTCCGATTCTGAAGGGAAACACACGGCACAGTTCTCTTCCATGAAACACACTCTGCTTTAGAGCAAGAAGCATGCTCTTGCTTTCTAGAGTCTCTAATACAGAGGGAAACGTGAGTGTGCTCAGAACAAAAGAAATGTGTTTCCTACACACTCAGACCATCTCTAGTTCAACTCTGTTTCTGAAACTGATACAAACCACAGGTCCTCTTACATCCAATGCTTTTCAGTTAAGAGCGAGAAACGTGTGGGCTTTGTGAACAATGTAGCTTCGTTTGTGGTGAAAAGTGACTGCGTTTACCTGAAACGAAGTCTTGCTTGAAGAAAGACACAGAGCCTGTCATTTAACTCCGTTTCTGAAGGGAAACACATGGCACAGTCCTCATCCATGAAACACAATCTGCTTTAGAGCAAGAAGCACGCTCTTGCTTTCTAGAGTCTCTAATAAAGAGGGAAACGTGAGTGTGCGCAGAACAAAAGAACTGTGTTTCCTACACACCGACCATATCAAGTTCAACTCTGTTTCTGAAATTGATACAAACCACAGGTCCTCTAACATAAAATTCTTTTCAGTTAAGAGCGAGAAACATGCGGGCTTTGTGAACAATGTAGCTTCGTTTGAGGTGAAAAGTGACTGCGTTTACCTGAAACGAAGTCTTGCTTGAAGAAAGACACAGAGCCTGGCATTTAACTCCATTTCTGAAGGGAAACACACGGCACAGTTCTCATCCATGAAACACACTCTGCTTTAGAGCAAGAGGCACGCTCTTCGCTCTAGAATCTCTAATACAGAGGGAAACGTGAGTGTGCTCAAACAAAAGAACTGTGTTTCCTACACACACAGACCATATCTAGTTCAACTCTGTTTCTGAAACTGATACAAACCACAGGTCCTCTAACATCCAATGCTTTTCAGTTAAGAGCGAGAAACGTGTGAGCTTCGTGAACAATGTAGCTTCGTTTGAGCTGAAAAGTGACTGCGTTTACCTGAAACGAAGTCTTGCTTGTAGGAAGACACACTTCTGGCATTAACTCCGTTTCTGAAGGGAAACACACGGCACAGTTCTCATCCATGAAACACATTCTGCTTTAGAGCAAGAAGCACGCTCTTGCTTTCTAGAGTCTCTAATACAGAGGGAAACGTGAGTGTGCTCAGAACAAAAGAACTGTGTTTCCTACACACGGACCATATCTAGTTCAAATCTGTTTCTGAAACTGGTACAAACCCCAGGTCCTCTAACATAAAATTCTTTTCAGTGAAGAGCGAGAAATTTGTGGGCTTTGTGAACAATGTACCTTCGTTTGAAGTGAAAAGTGACTGCGTTTACCTGAGACGAAGTCTTCCTTGAAGAAAGACACAGAGCCTGTCATTTAACTCCGTTTCTGAAGGGAAACACACGACACAGTTCTCATCCATGAAACACAATCTGCTTTAGAGCAAGAAGCACGCTCTTGCTTTCTAGAATCTCTAATAAAGAGGGAAACGTGAGTGTGCTCAGAACAAAAGAACTGTGTTTCCTACACACACAGACCATATCTAGTTCAACTCTGTTTCTGAAACTGATACAAACCACAGGTCCTCTAACATCCAATGCTTTTCAGTTAAGAGCGAGAAACGTGTGAGCTTCGTGAACAATGTAGCTTCGTTTGAGGTGAAAAGTGACTGCGTTTACCTGAAACGAAGTCTTGCTTGTAGGAAGACACACTTCTGGCATTAACTCCGTTTCTGAAGGGAAACACACGGCACAGTTCTCATCCATGAAACACATTCTGCTTTAGAGCAAGAAGCACGCTTTTGCTTTCTAGAGTCTCTAATACAGAGGGAAACGTGAGTGTGCTCAGAACAAAAGAACTGTGTTTCCTACACACGGACCATATCTAGTTCAACTCTGTTTCTGAAACTGGTACAAACCACAGGTCCTCTAACATAAAATTCTTTTCAGTTAAGAGCGAGAAATTTGTGGGCTTTGTGAACAATGTAGCTTCGTTTGAAGTGAAAAGTGACTGCGTTTTCCTGAAACGAAATCTTGCTTGTAGGAACACACGCCTGGCATTTAACTCCGATTCTGAAGGGAAACACACGGCACAGTTCTCTTCCATGAAACACACTCTGCTTTATAGCAAGAAGCATGCTCTTGCTTTCTAGAGTCTCTAATACAGAGGGAAACGTGAGTGTGCTCAGAACAAAAGAAATGTGTTTCCTACACACTCAGACCATATCTAGTTCAACTCTGTTTCTGAAACTGATACAAACCACAGGTCCTCTAACATTCAATGCTTTTCAGTTAAGAGCGAGAAACGTGTGGGCTTTGTGAACAATGTAGCTTCGTTTGTGGTGAAAAGTGACTGCGTTTACCTGAAACGAAGTCTTCCTTGAAGAAAGACACAGAGCCTGTCATTTAACTCCGTTTCTGAAGGGAAACACATGGCACAGTCCTCATCCATGAAACACATTCTTCTTTAGAGCAAGAAGCACACTCTTGCTTTCTAGAGTCTCTAATACAGAGGGAAACGTGAGTGTGCTCAGAACAAAAGAACTGTGTTTCCTACACACACAGACCATATCTAGTTCAACTCTGTTTCTGAAACTGATACAAACCACAGGTCCTCTAACATCCAATGCTTTTCAGTTAAGAGCGAGAAACGTGTGAGCTTTGTGAACAATGTAGCTTCGTTTGAGCTCAAATGTGACTGCGTTTACCTGAAAGGAAGTCTTGCTTGTAGGAAGGCACAGAGCCTGTCATTTAACTCCGTTTCTGAAGGGAAACACACGGCACAGTTCTCATCCATGAAACACAATCTGCTTTAGAGCAAGAAGCACGCTCTTGCTTTCTAGAGTCTCTAATAAAGAGGGAAACGTGAGTGTGCGCAGAACAAAAGAACTGTGTTTCCTACACACCGACCATATCAAGTTCAACTCTGTTTCTGAAACTGATACAAACCACAGGTCCTCTAACATAAAATTCTTTTCAGTTAAGAGCGAGAAACATGCGGGCTTTGTGAACAATGTAGCTTCGTTTGAGGTGAAAAGTGACTGCGTTTACCTGAAACGAAGTCTTGCTTGAAGAAAGACACAGAGCCTGGCATTTAACTCCGTTTCTGAAGGGAAACACACGGCACAGTTCTCATCCATGAAACACACTCTGCTTTAGAGCAAGAGGCACGCTCTTCGCTCTAGAATCTCTAATACAGAGGGAAACGTGAGTGTGCTCAAACAAAAGAACTGTGTTTCCTACACACACAGACCATATCTAGTTCAACTCTGTTTCTGAAACTGATACAAACCACAGGTCCTCTAACATCCAATGCTTTTCAGTTAAGAGCGAGAAACGTGTGAGCTTCGTGAACAATGTAGCTTCGTTTGAGCTGAAAAGTGACTGCGTTTACCTGAAAGGAAGTCTTGCTTGTAGGAAGACACACTTCTGGCATTAACTCCGTTTCTGAAGGGAAACACACGGCACAGTTCTCATCCTTGAAACACATTCTGCTTTAGGGCAAGATGCACGCTCTTGCTTTCTAGAGTCTCTAATACAGAGGGAAACGTGAGTGTGCTCAGAACAAAAGAACAGTGTTTCCTACACACGGACCATATCTAGTTCAAATCTGTTTCTGAAACTGGTACAAACCCCAGGTCCTCTAACATAAAATTCTTTTCAGTTAAGAGCGAGAAATTTGTGGGCTTTGTGAACAATGTACCTTCGTTTGAAGTGAAAAGTGACTGCGTTTACCTGAAACGAAGTCTTCCTTGAAGAAAGACACAGAGCCTGTCATTTAACTCCGTTTCTGAAGGGAAACACACGGCACAGTTCTCATCCATGAAACACAATCTGCTTTAGAGCAAGAAGCACGCTCTTGCTTTCTAGAGTCTATAATAAAGAGGGAAACGTGAGTGTGCGCAGAACAAAAGAACTGTGTTTCCTACACACGGACCATATCAAGTTCAACTCTGTTTCTGAAACTGATACAAACCACAGGTTGTCTAACATCCAATGCTTTTCAGGTAAGAACGAGAAATGTGTGAGCTTCGTGAACAATGTAGCTTCGTTTGAAGTGAAAAGTGACTGCGTTTACCTGAAAAGAAGTCTTGCTTGTAGGAACACACTTCTGGCATTAACTCCGTTTCTGAAGGGAAACACACGGCACAGTTCTCATCCATGAAACACAATCTGCTTTAGAGGAAGAAGCACGCTTTTGCTTTCTAGAGTCTCTAATACAGAGGGAAACGTGAGTGTGCTCAGAACAAAAGAACTGTGTTTCCTACACACGGACCATATCTAGTTCAACTCTGTTTCTGAAACTGGTACAAACCACAGGTCCTCTAACATAAAATTCTTTTCAGTTAAGAGCGAGAAATTTGTGGGCTTTGTGAACAATGTAGCTTCGTTTAAAGTGAAAAGTGTCTGCGTTTTCCTGAAACGAAATCTTGCTTGTAGGAACACACGCCTGGCATTTAACTCCGATTCTGAAGGGAAACACACGGCACAGTTCTCTTCCATGAAACACACTCTGCTTTAGAGCAAGAAGCATGCTCTTGCTTTCTAGAGTCTCTAATACAGAGGGAAACGTGAGTGTGCTCAGAACAAAAGAAATGTGTTTCCTACACACTCAGACCATCTCTAGTTCAACTCTGTTTCTGAAACTGATACAAACCACAGGTCCTCTTACATCCAATGCTTTTCAGTTAAGAGCGAGAAACGTGTGGGCTTTGTGAACAATGTAGCTTCGTTTGTGGTGAAAAGTGACTGCGTTTACCTGAAACGAAGTCTTCCTTGAAGAAAGACACAGAGCCTGTCATTTAACTCCGTTTCTGAAGGGAAACACATGGCACAGTCCTCATCCATGAAACACAATCTGCTTTAGAGCAAGAAGCACGCTCTTGCTTTCTAGAGTCTCTAATAAAGAGGGATACGTGAGTGTGCGCAGAACAAAAGAACTGTGTTTCCTACACACCGACCATATCAAGTTCAACTCTGTTTCTGAAATTGATACAAACCACAGGTCCTCTAACATAAAATTCTTTTCAGTTAAGAGCGAGAAACATGCGGGCTTTGTGAACAATGTAGCTTCGTTTGAGGTGAAAAGTGACTGCGTTTACCTGAAACGAAGTCTTGCTTGAAGAAAGACACAGAGCCTGGCATTTAACTCCATTTCTGAAGGGAAACACACGGCACAGTTCTCATCCATGAAACACACTCTGCTTTAGAGCAAGAGGCACGCTCTTCGCTCTAGAATCTCTAATACAGAGGGAAACGTGAGTGTGCTCAAACAAAAGAACTGTGTTTCCTACACACACAGACCATATCTAGTTCAACTCTGTTTCTGAAACTGATACAAACCACAGGTCCTCTAACATCCAATGCTTTTCAGTTAAGAGCGAGAAACGTGTGAGCTTCGTGAACAATGTAGCTTCGTTTGAGCTGAAAAGTGACTGCGTTTACCTGAAACGAAGTCTTGCTTGTAGGAAGACACACTTCTGGCATTAACTCCGTTTCTGAAGGGAAACACACGGCACAGTTCTCATCCATGAAACACATTCTGCTTTAGAGCAAGAAGCACGCTCTTGCTTTCTAGAGTCTCTAATACAGAGGGAAACGTGAGTGTGCTCAGAACAAAAGAACTGTGTTTCCTACACACGGACCATATCTAGTTCAAATCTGTTTCTGAAACTGGTACAAACCCCAGGTCCTCTAACATAAAATTCTTTTCAGTTAAGAGCGAGAAATTTGTGGGCTTTGTGAACAATGTACCTTCGTTTGAAGTGAAAAGTGACTGCGTTTACCTGAGACGAAGTCTTCCTTGAAGAAAGACACAGAGCCTGTCATTTAACTCCGTTTCTGAAGGGAAACACACGACACAGTTCTCATCCATGAAACACAATCTGCTTTAGAGCAAGAAGCACGCTCTTGCTTTCTAGAATCTCTAATAAAGAGGGAAACGTGAGTGTGCTCAGAACAAAAGAACTGTGTTTCCTACACACACAGACCATATCTAGTTCAACTCTGTTTCTGAAACTGATACAAACCACAGGTCCTCTAACATCCAATGCTTTTCAGTTAAGAGCGAGAAACGTGTGAGCTTCGTGAACAATGTAGCTTCGTTTGAGGTGAAAAGTGACTGCGTTTACCTGAAACGAAGTCTTGCTTGTAGGAAGACACACTTCTGGCATTAACTCCGTTTCTGAAGGGAAACACACGGCACAGTTCTCATCCATGAAACACATTCTGCTTTAGAGCAAGAAGCACGCTTTTGCTTTCTAGAGTCTCTAATACAGAGGGAAACGTGAGTGTGCTCAGAACAAAAGAACTGTGTTTCCTACACACGGACCATATCTAGTTCAACTCTGTTTCTGAAACTGGTACAAACCACAGGTCCTCTAACATAAAATTCTTTTCAGTTAAGAGCGAGAAATTTGTGGGCTTTGTGAACAATGTAGCTTCGTTTGAAGTGAAAAGTGACTGCGTTTTCCTGAAACGAAATCTTGCTTGTAGGAACACACGCCTGGCATTTAACTCCGATTCTGAAGGGAAACACACGGCACAGTTCTCTTCCATGAAACACACTCTGCTTTATAGCAAGAAGCATGCTCTTGCTTTCTAGAGTCTCTAATACAGAGGGAAACGTGAGTGTGCTCAGAACAAAAGAAATGTGTTTCCTACACACTCAGACCATATCTAGTTCAACTCTGTTTCTGAAACTGATACAAACCACAGGTCCTCTAACATTCAATGCTTTTCAGTTAAGAGCGAGAAACGTGTGGGCTTTGTGAACAATGTAGCTTCGTTTGTGGTGAAAAGTGACTGCGTTTACCTGAAACGAAGTCTTCCTTGAAGAAAGACACAGAGCCTGTCATTTAACTCCGTTTCTGAAGGGAAACACATGGCACAGTCCTCATCCATGAAACACATTCTTCTTTAGAGCAAGAAGCACACTCTTGCTTTCTAGAGTCTCTAATACAGAGGGAAACGTGAGTGTGCTCAGAACAAAAGAACTGTGTTTCCTACACACACAGACCATATCTAGTTCAACTCTGTTTCTGAAACTGATACAAACCACAGGTCCTCTAACATCCAATGCTTTTCAGTTAAGAGCGAGAAACGTGTGAGCTTTGTGAACAATGTAGCTTCGTTTGAGCTCAAATGTGACTGCGTTTACCTGAAAGGAAGTCTTGCTTGTAGGAAGGCACAGAGCCTGTCATTTAACTCCGTTTCTGAAGGGAAACACACGGCACAGTTCTCATCCATGAAACACAATCTGCTTTAGAGCAAGAAGCACGCTCTTGCTTTCTAGAGTCTCTAATAAAGAGGGAAACGTGAGTGTGCGCAGAACAAAAGAACTGTGTTTCCTACACACCGACCATATCAAGTTCAACTCTGTTTCTGAAACTGATACAAACCACAGGTCCTCTAACATAAAATTCTTTTCAGTTAAGAGCGAGAAACATGCGGGCTTTGTGAACAATGTAGCTTCGTTTGAGGTGAAAAGTGACTGCGTTTACCTGAAACGAAGTCTTGCTTGAAGAAAGACACAGAGCCTGGCATTTAACTCCGTTTCTGAAGGGAAACACACGGCACAGTTCTCATCCATGAAACACAATCTGCTTTAGAGCAAGAAGCACGCTCTTGCTTTCTAGAGTCTATAATAAAGAGGGAAACGTGAGTGTGCGCAGAACAAAAGAACTGTGTTTCCTACACACGGACCATATCAAGTTCAACTCTGTTTCTGAAACTGATACAAACCACAGGTTGTCTAACATCCAATGCTTTTCAGGTAAGAACGAGAAATGTGTGAGCTTCGTGAACAATGTAGCTTCGTTTGAAGTGAAAAGTGACTGCGTTTACCTGAAAAGAAGTCTTGCTTGTAGGAACACACTTCTGGCATTAACTCCGTTTCTGAAGGGAAACACACGGCACAGTTCTCATCCATGAAACACAATCTGCTTTAGAGGAAGAAGCACGCTTTTGCTTTCTAGAGTCTCTAATACAGAGGGAAACGTGAGTGTGCTCAGAACAAAAGAACTGTGTTTCCTACACACGGACCATATCTAGTTCAACTCTGTTTCTGAAACTGGTACAAACCACAGGTCCTCTAACATAAAATTCTTTTCAGTTAAGAGCGAGAAATTTGTGGGCTTTGTGAACAATGTAGCTTCGTTTAAAGTGAAAAGTGTCTGCGTTTTCCTGAAACGAAATCTTGCTTGTAGGAACACACGCCTGGCATTTAACTCCGATTCTGAAGGGAAACACACGGCACAGTTCTCTTCCATGAAACACACTCTGCTTTAGAGCAAGAAGCATGCTCTTGCTTTCTAGAGTCTCTAATACAGAGGGAAACGTGAGTGTGCTCAGAACAAAAGAAATGTGTTTCCTACACACTCAGACCATCTCTAGTTCAACTCTGTTTCTGAAACTGATACAAACCACAGGTCCTCTTACATCCAATGCTTTTCAGTTAAGAGCGAGAAACGTGTGGGCTTTGTGAACAATGTAGCTTCGTTTGTGGTGAAAAGTGACTGCGTTTACCTGAAACGAAGTCTTCCTTGAAGAAAGACACAGAGCCTGTCATTTAACTCCGTTTCTGAAGGGAAACACATGGCACAGTCCTCATCCATGAAACACAATCTGCTTTAGAGCAAGAAGCACGCTCTTGCTTTCTAGAGTCTCTAATAAAGAGGGATACGTGAGTGTGCGCAGAACAAAAGAACTGTGTTTCCTACACACCGACCATATCAAGTTCAACTCTGTTTCTGAAATTGATACAAACCACAGGTCCTCTAACATAAAATTCTTTTCAGTTAAGAGCGAGAAACATGCGGGCTTTGTGAACAATGTAGCTTCGTTTGAGGTGAAAAGTGACTGCGTTTACCTGAAACGAAGTCTTGCTTGAAGAAAGACACAGAGCCTGGCATTTAACTCCATTTCTGAAGGGAAACACACGGCACAGTTCTCATCCATGAAACACACTCTGCTTTAGAGCAAGAGGCACGCTCTTCGCTCTAGAATCTCTAATACAGAGGGAAACGTGAGTGTGCTCAAACAAAAGAACTGTGTTTCCTACACACACAGACCATATCTAGTTCAACTCTGTTTCTGAAACTGATACAAACCACAGGTCCTCTAACATCCAATGCTTTTCAGTTAAGAGCGAGAAACGTGTGAGCTTCGTGAACAATGTAGCTTCGTTTGAGCTGAAAAGTGACTGCGTTTACCTGAAACGAAGTCTTGCTTGTGGGAAGACACACTTCTGGCATTAACTCCGTTTCTGAAGGGAAACACACGGCACAGTTCTCATCCATGAAACACATTCTGCTTTAGAGCAAGAAGCACGCTCTTGCTTTCTAGAGTCTCTAATACAGAGGGAAACGTGAGTGTGCTCAGAACAAAAGAACTGTGTTTCCTACACACGGACCATATCTAGTTCAAATCTGTTTCTGAAACTGGTACAAACCCCAGGTCCTCTAACATAAAATTCTTTTCAGTTAAGAGCGAGAAATTTGTGGGCTTTGTGAACAATGTACCTTCGTTTGAAGTGAAAAGTGACTGCGTTTACCTGAAACGAAGTCTTCCTTGAAGAAAGACACAGAGCCTGTCATTTAACTCCGTTTCTGAAGGGAAACACACGACACAGTTCTCATCCATGAAACACAATCTGCTTTAGAGCAAGAAGCACGCTCTTGCTTTCTAGAATCTATAATAAAGAGGGAAACGTGAGTGTGCTCAGAACAAAAGAACTGTGTTTCCTACACACACAGACCATATCTAGTTCAACTCTGTTTCTGAAACTGATACAAACCACAGGTCCTCTAACATCCAATGCTTTTCAGTTAAGAGCGAGAAACGTGTGAGCTTCGTGAACAATGTAGCTTCGTTTGAGGTGAAAAGTGACTGCGTTTACCTGAAACGAAGTCTTGCTTGTAGGAAGACACACTTCTGGCATTAACTCCGTTTCTGAAGGGAAACACACGGCACAGTTCTCATCCATGAAACACATTCTGCTTTAGAGCAAGAAGCACGCTTTTGCTTTCTAGAGTCTCTAATACAGAGGGAAACGTGAGTGTGCTCAGAACAAAAGAACTGTGTTTCCTACACACGGACCATATCTAGTTCAACTCTGTTTCTGAAACTGGTACAAACCACAGGTCCTCTAACATAAAATTCTTTTCAGTTAAGAGCGAGAAATTTGTGGGCTTTGTGAACAATGTAGCTTCGTTTGAAGTGAAAAGTGACTGCGTTTTCCTGAAACGAAATCTTCCTTGTAGGAACACACGCCTGGCATTTAACTCCGATTCTGAAGGGAAACACACGGCACAGTTCTCTTCCATGAAACTCACTCTGCTTTATAGCAAGAAGCATGCTCTTGCTTTCTAGAGTCTCTAATACAGAGGGAAACGTGAGTGTGCTCAGAACAAAAGAAATGTGTTTCCTACACACTCAGACCATATCTAGTTCAACTCTGTTTCTGAAACTGATACAAACCACAGGTCCTCTAACATCCAATGCTTTTCAGTTAAGAGCG
The DNA here is from genome assembly GCA_949786385.1 of Onychomys leucogaster. Classification (NCBI taxonomy): domain Eukaryota; kingdom Metazoa; phylum Chordata; class Mammalia; order Rodentia; family Cricetidae; genus Onychomys; species Onychomys leucogaster. The sequence goes on along the minus strand of CATKUP010000298.1, from coordinate 242,907 downwards.
AGAAACGTGTGAGCTTTGTGAACAATGTAGCTTCGTTTGAGCTCAAAAGTGACTGCGTTTACCTGAAAGGAAGTCTTGCTTGTAGGAAGGCACAGAGCCTGTCATTTAACTCCGTTTCTGAAGGGAAACACACGGCACAGTTCTCATCCATGAAACACAATCTGCTTTAGAGCAAGAAGCACGCTCTTGCTTTCTAGAGTCTCTAATAAAGAGGGAAACGTGAGTGTGCGCAGAACAAAAGAACTGTGTTTCCTACACACCGACCATATCAAGTTCAACTCTGTTTCTGAAACTGATACAAACCACAGGTCCTCTAACATAAAATTCTTTTCAGTTAAGAGCGAGAAACATGCGGGCTTTGTGAACAATGTAGCTTCGTTTGAGGTGAAAAGTGACTGTGTTTACCTGAAACGAAGTCTTGCTTGAAGAAAGACACAGAGCCTGGCATTTAACTCCGTTTCTGAAGGGAAACACACGGCACAGTTCTCATCCATGAAACACACTCTGCTTTAGAGCAAGAGGCACGCTCTTCGCTCTAGAATCTCTAATACAGAGGGAAACGTGAGTGTGCTCAAACAAAAGAACTGTGTTTCCTACACACACAGACCATATCTAGTTCAACTCTTTTTCTGAAACTGATACAAACCACAGGTCCTCTAACATCCAATGCTTTTCAGTTAAGAGCGAGAAACGTGTGAGCTTCGTGAACAATGTAGCTTCGTTTGAGCTGAAAAGTGACTGCGTTTACCTGAAACGAAGTCTTGCTTGTAGGAAGACACACTTCTGGCATTAACTCCGTTTCTGAAGGGAAACACATGGCACAGTTCTCATCCATGAAACACATTCTGCTTTAGAGCAAGAAGCACGCTCTTGCTTTCTAGAGTCTCTAATACAGAGGGAAACGTGAGTGTGCTCAGAACAAAAGAACTGTGTTTCCTACAGACGGACCATATCTAGTTCAACTCTGTTTCTGAAACTGATACAAACCACAGGTCCTCTAACATCCAATGCTTTTCAGTTAAGAGCGAGAAACGTGTGAGCTTCGTGAACAATGTAGCTTCGTTTGAGCTGAAAAGTGACTGCGTTTACCTGAAACGAAGTCTTCCTTGAAGAAAGACACAGAGCCTGTCATTTAACTCCGTTTCTGAAGGGAAACACACGGCACAGTTCTCATCCATGAAACACAATCTGCTTTAGAGCAAGAAGCACGCTCTTGCTTTCTAGAGTCTATAATAAAGAGGGAAACGTGAGTGTGCGCAGAACAAAAGAACTGTGTTTCCTACACACGGACCATATCAAGTTCAACTCTGTTTCTGAAACTGATACAAACCACAGGTTGTCTAACATCCAATGCTTTTCAGGTAAGAACGAGAAATGTGTGAGCTTCGTGAACAATGTAGCTTCGTTTGAAGTGAAAAGTGACTGCGTTTACCTGAAAAGAAGTCTTGCTTGTAGGAACACACGCCTGGCATTGAACTCCGTTTCTGAAGGGAAACACACGGCACAGTTCTCTTCCATGAAACACACTCTGCTTTATAGCAAGAAGCACGCTCTTGCTTTCTAGAGTCTCTAATACAGAGGGAAACGTGAGTGTGCTCAGAACAAAAGAAATGTGTTTCCTACACACACAGACCATATCTAGTTCAACTCTGTTTCTGAAACTGATACAAACCACAGGTCCTCTAACATCCAATGCTTTTCAGTTAAGAGCGAGAAACGTGTGGGCTTTGTGAACAATGTAGCTTCGTTTGAGGTGAAAAGTGACTGCGTTTACCTGAAACGAATTCTTCCTTGAAGAAAGACACAGAGCCTGTCATTTAACTCCGTTTCTGAAGGAAACACACGGCACAGTCCTCATCCATGAAACACATTCTTCTTTAGAGAAAGAAGCACGCTCTTGCTTTCTAGAGTCTCTAATACAGAGGGAAACGTGAGTGTGCTCAGAACAAAAGAACTGTGTTTCCTACACACACAGACCATATCTAGTTCAACTCTGTTGCTGAAACTGATACAAACCACAGGTCCTCTAACATCCAATGCTTTTCAGTTAAGAGCGAGAAACGTGTGAGCTTTGTGAACAATGTAGCTTCGTTTGAGCTCAAAAGTGACTGCGTTTAACTGAAACGAAGTCTTGCTTGTAGGAAGGCACAGAGCCTGTCATTTAACTCCGTTTCTGAAGGGAAACACACGGCACAGTTCTCATCCATGAAACACAATCTGCTTTAGAGCAAGAAGCACGCTCTTGCTTTTTTGAGTCTCTAATAAAGAGGGAAACGTGAGTGTGCGCAGAACAAAAGAACTGTGTTTCCTACACACCGACCATATCAAGTTCAACTCTGTTTCTGAAACTGATACAAACCACAGGTTGTCTAACATCCAATGCTTTTCCGGTAAGAGCGAGAAACGTGTGAGCTTCGTGAACAATGTAGCTTCGTTTGAGCTGAAAAGTGACTGTGTTTACCTGAAAAGAAGTCTTGCTTGTAGGAAGACACACGCCTGGCATTTAACTCCGTTTCTGAAGGGAAACACACGGCACAGTTCTCATCCATGAAATACACTCTGCTTTAGAGCAAGAAGCACGCTCTTGCTTTCTAGAGTCTCTAATACAGAGGGAAAAGTGAGTGTGCTCAGAACAAAAGAACTGTGTTTCCTACACACACAGACCATATCAAGTTCAACTCTGTTTCTGAAACTGATACAAACCACAGGTTGTCTAACATCCAATGCTTTTCAGGTAAGAGCGAGAAACGTGTGAGCTTCGTGAACAATGTAGCTTCGTTTGAGCTGAAAAGTGACTGCGTTTACCTGAAAAGAAGTCTTGCTTGTAGGAAGACACACGCCTGGCATTTCACTCCGTTTCTGAAGGGAAACACACGGCACAGTTCTCATCCATGAAATACACTCTGCTTTAGAGCAAGAAGCACGCTCTTGCTTTCTAGAGTCTCTAATACAGAGGGAAAAGTGAGTGTGCTCAGAACAAAAGAACTGTGTTTCCTACACACACAGACCATATCTAGTTCAACTCTGTTTCTGAAACTGATACAAACCACAGGTCCTCTATCATCCAATGCTTTTCAGGTAAGAGTGAAAAACGTGTGAGCTTCGTGAACAATGTAGCTTCGTTTGAGCTGAAAAGTGACTGCGTTTACCTGAAACGAAGTCTTGCTTGTAGGATGACACACGCCTGGCATTTAACTCCGTTTCTGAAGGGAAACACACGGCACAGTTCTCTTCCATGAACCACACTCTGCTTAAGAGCAAGAAGCACGCTCTTGCTTTCTAGAGTCTCTAATACAGAGGGAAATGTGAGTGTGCTCAAAACAAAAGAACTGTGTTTCCTCCACACACAGACCTTATCTAGTTCAACTCTGTTTCTGAAACTGATACAAACCACAGGTCCTCTAACATCCAATGCTTTTCAGTTAAGAGCGAGAAACGTGTGGGCTTTGTGAACAATATAGCTTCGTTTGAGTTGAAAAGTGACTGCGTTTACCTGAAAAGAAGTCTTGCTTAAAGAAAGACACAGAGCCTGGCATTTAACTCCGTTTCTGAAGGGAAACACACGGCACAGTTCTCATCCATGAAACACACTCTGCTTTAGAGCAAGAGGCACGCCCTTGCTTTCTAGAATCTCTAATACAGAGGGAAACGTTAGTGTGCTCAGAACAAAAGAAATGTGTTTCCTACACACACAGACCATATCTAGTTCAACTCTGTTTCTGAAACTCATACAAACCACAGGTCCTCTAACATCCAATGCTTTTCATTTAAGAGCGAGAAACGTGTGGGCTTTGTGAACAATGTAGCTTCGTTTGAGGTGAAAAGTGACTGCGTTTACCTGAAACGAAGTCTTCCTTGAAGAAAGACACAGAGCCTGTCATTTAACTCCGTTTCTGAAGGGAAACACACGGCACAGTTCTCATCCATGAAACACAATCTGCTTTAGAGCAAGAAGCACGCTCTTGCTTTTTTGAGTCTCTAATAAAGAGGGAAACGTGAGTGTGCTCAGAACAAAAGAACTGTGTTTCCTACACACACAGACCATATCTAGTTCAACTCTGTTTCTGAAACTGATACAAACCACAGGTCCTCTAACATCCAATGCTTTTCAGTTAAGAGCGAGAAACGTGTGTGCTTTGTGAACAATGTAGCTTCCTTTGAGCTCAAAAGTGACTGCGTTTACCTGAAACGAAGTCTTGCTTGTAGGAAGGCACAGAGCCTGGCATTTAACTCCGTTTCTGAAGGGAAACACACGGCACAGTTCTCATCCATGAAACACACTCTGCTTTAGAGCAAGAGGCACGCTCTTCGCTCTAGAATCTCTAATACAGAGGGAAACGTGAGTGTGCTCAAACAAAAGAACTGTGTTTCCTACACACACAGACCATATCTAGTTCAACTCTGTTTCTGAAACTGATACAAACCACAGGTCCTCTAACATCCAATGCTTTTCAGTTAAGAGCGAGAAACGTGTGAGCTTCGTGAACAATGTAGCTTCGTTTGAGCTGAAAAGTGACTGTGTTTACCTGAAACGAAGTCTTGCTTGTAGGAAGACACACTTCTGGCATTAACTCCGTTTCTGAAGGGAAACACACGGCACAGTTCTCATCCATGAAACACATTCTGCTTTAGAGCAAGAAGCACGCTCTTGCTTTCTAGAGTCTCTAATACAGAGGGAAACGTGAGTGTGCTCAGAACAAAAGAACTGTGTTTCCTACACACGGACCATATCTAGTTCAAATCTGTTTCTGAAACTGGTACAAACCCCAGGTCCTCTAACATAAAATTCTTTTCAGTTAAGAGCGAGAAATTTGTGGGCTTTGTGAACAATGTACCTTCGTTTGAAGTGAAAAGTGACTGCGTTTACCTGAAACGAAGTCTTCCTTGAAGAAAGACACAGAGCCTGTCATTTAACTCCGTTTCTGAAGGGAAACACACGGCACAGTTCTCATCCATGAAACACAATCTGCTTTAGAGCAAGAAGCACGCTCTTGCTTTCTAGAGTCTATAATAAAGAGGGAAACGTGAGTGTGCGCAGAACAAAAGAACTGTGTTTACTACACACGGACCATATCAAGTTCAACTCTGTTTCTGAAACTGATACAAACCACAGGTTGTCTAACATCCAATGCTTTTCAGGTAAGAACGAGAAATGTGTGAGCTTCGTGAACAATGTAGCTTCGTTTGAAGTGAAAAGTGACTGCGTTTACCTGAAAAGAAGTCTTCCTTGTAGGAACACACTTCTGGCATTAACTCCGTTTCTGAAGGGAAACACACGGCACAGTTCTCATCCATGAAACACAATCTGCTTTAGAGGAAGAAGCACGCTTTTGCTTTCTAGAGTCTCTAATACAGAGGGAAACGTGAGTGTGCTCAGAACAAAAGAAATGTGTTTCCTACACACGGACCATATCTAGTTCAACTCTGTTTCTGAAACTGGTACAAACCACAGGTCCTCTAACATAAAATTCTTTTCAGTTAAGAGCAAGAAATTTGTGGGCTTTGTGAACAATGTAGCTTCGTTTGAAGTGAAAAGTGACTGCGTTTTCCTGAAACGAAATCTTGCTTGTAGGAACACACGCCTGGCATTTAACTCCGATTCTGAAGGGAAACACACGGCACAGTTCTCTTCCATGAAACACACTCTGCTTTAGAGCAAGAAGCATGCTCTTGCTTTCTAGAGTCTCTAATACAGAGGGAAACGTGAGTGTGCTCAGAACAAAAGAAATGTGTTTCCTACACACTCAGACCATCTCTAGTTCAACTCTGTTTCTGAAACTGATACAAACCACAGGTCCTCTAACATCCAATGCTTTTCAGTTAAGAGCGAGAAACGTGTGGGCTTTGTGAACAATGTAGCTTCGTTTGTGGTGAAAAGGGACTGCGTTTACCTGAAACGAAGTCTTCCTTGAAGAAAGACACAGAGCCTGTCATTTAACTCCGTTTCTGAAGGGAAACACACGGCACAGTTCTCATCCATGAAACACAATCTGCTTTAGAGCAAGAAGCACGCTCTTGCTTTCTAGAGTCTCTAATAAAGAGGGAAACGTGAGTGTGCGCAGAACAAAAGAACTGTGTTTCCTACACACCGACCATATCAAGTTCAACTCTGTTTCTGAAACTGATACAAACCACAGGTCCTCTAACATAAAATTCTTTTCAGTTAAGAGCGAGAAACATGCGGGCTTTGTGAACAATGTAGCTTCGTTTGAGGTGAAAAGTGACTGCGTTTACCTGAAACAAAGTCTTGCTTGAAGAAAGACACAGAGCCTGGCATTTAACTCCATTTCTGAAGGGAAACACACGGCACAGTCCTCATCCATGAAACACACTCTGCTTTAGAGCAAGAGGCACGCTCTTCGCTCTAGAATCTCTAATACAGAGGGAAACGTGAGTGTGCTCAAACAAAAGAACTGTGTTTCCTACACACACAGACCATATCTAGTTCAACTCTGTTTCTGAAACTGATACAAACCACAGGTCCTCTAACATCCAATGCTTTTCAGTTAAGAGCGAGAAACGTGTGAGCTTCGTGAACAATGTAGCTTCGTTTGAGGTGAAAAGTGACTGCGTTTACCTGAAACGAAGTCTTGCTTGTAGGAAGACACACTTCTGGCATTAACTCCGTTTCTGAAGGGAAACACACGGCACAGTTCTCATCCATGAAACACATTCTGCTTTAGAGCAAGAAGCACGCTTTTGCTTTCTAGAGTCTCTAATACAGAGGGAAACGTGAGTGTGCTCAGAACAAAAGAACTGTGTTTCCTACACACGGACCATATCTAGTTCAACTCTGTTTCTGAAACTGGTACAAACCACAGGTCCTCTAACATAAAATTCTTTTCAGTTAAGAGCGAGAAATTTGTGGGCTTTGTGAACAATGTACCTTCGTTTGAAGTGAAAAGTGACTGCGTTTACCTGAAACGAAGTCTTCCTTGAAGAAAGACACAGAGCCTGTCATTTAACTCCGTTTCTGAAGGGAAACACACGGCACAGTTCTCATCCATGAAACACAATCTGCTTTAGAGCAAGAAGCACGCTATTCCTTTCTAGAGTCTATAATAAAGAGGGAAACGTGAGTGTGCGCAGAACAAAAGAACTGTGTTTCCTACACACGGACCATATCAAGTTCAACTCTGTTTCTGAAACTGATACAAACCACAGGTTGTCTAACATCCAATGCTTTTCAGGTAAGAACGAGAAATGTGTGAGCTTCGTGAACAATGTAGCTTCGTTTGAAGTGAAAAGTGACTGCGTTTACCTGAAAAGAAGTCTTGCTTGTAGGAACACACGCCTGGCATTTAACTCCGTTTCTGAAGGGAAACACACGGCACAGTTCTCTTCCATGAAACACACTCTGCTTTATAGCAAGAAGCACGCTCTTGCTTTCTAGAGTCTCTAATACAGAGGGAAACGTGAGTGTGCTCAGAACAAAAGAAATGTGTTTCCTACACACACAGACCATATCTAGTTCAACTCTGTTTCTGAAACTGATACAAACCACAGGTCCTCTAACATCCAATGCTTTTCAGTTAAGAGCGAGAAACGTGTGGGCTTTGTGAACAATGTAGCTTCGTTTGAGGTGAAAAGTGACTGCGTTTACCTGAAACGAAGTCTTCCTTGAAGAAAGACACAGAGCCTGTCATTTAACTCCGTTTCTGAAGGGAAACACACGGCACAGTCCTCATCCATGAAACACATTCTTCTTTAGGGAAAGAAGCACGCTCTTGCTTTCTAGAGTCTCTAATACAGAGGGAAACGTGAGTTTGCTCAGAACAAAAGAACTGTGTTTCCTACACACACAGACCATATCTAGTTCAACTCTGTTTCTGAAACTGATACAAACCACAGGTCCTCTAACATCCAATGCTTTTCAGTTAAGAGCGAGAAACGTGTGAGCTTTGTGAACAATGTAGCTTCGTTTGAGCTCAAAAGTGACTGCGTTTAACTGAAACGAAGTCTTGCTTGTAGGAAGGCACAGAGCCTGGCATTTAACTCCGTTTCTGAAGGGAAACACATGGCACAGTTCTCATCCATGAAACACAATCTGCTTTAGAGCAAGAAGCACGCTCTTGCTTTTTTGAGTCTCTAATAAAGAGGGAAACGTGAGTGTACGCAGAACAAAAGAACTGTGTTTCCTACACACCGACCATATCAAGTTCAACTCTGTTTCTGAAACTGATACAAAACACAGGTTGTCTAACATCCAATGCTTTTCCGGTAAGAGCGAGAAACGTGTGAGCTTCGTGAACAATGTAGCTTCGTTTGAGCTGAAAAGTGACTGCGTTTACCTGAAAAGAAGTCTTGCTTGTAGGAAGACACACGCCTGGCATTTAACTCCGTTTCTGAAGGGAAACACACGGCACAGTTCTCATCCATGAAATACACTCTGCTTTAGAGCAAGAAGCACGCTCTTGCTTTCTAGAGTCTCTAATACAGAGGGAAAAGTGAGTGTGCTCAGAACAAAAGAACTGTGTTTCCTACACACACAGACCATATCAAGTTCAACTCTGTTTCTGAAACTGATACAAACCACAGGTCGTCTAACATCCAATGCTTTTCAGGTAAGAGCGAGAATCGTGTGAGCTTCGTGAACAATGTAGCTTCGTTTGAGCTGAAAAGTGACTGCGTTTACCTGAAAAGAAGTCTTGCTTGTAGGAAGACACACGCCTGGCATTTAACTCCGTTTCTGAAGGGAAACACACGGCACAGTTCTCATCCACGAAATACACTCTGCTTTAGAGCAAGAAGCACGCTCTTGCTTTCTAGAGTCTCTAATACAGAGGGAAACGTGAGTGTGCTCAGAACAAAAGAACTGTGTTTCCTACACACACAGACCATATCTAGTTCAACTCTGTTTCTGAAACTGATACAAACCACAGGTCCTCTAACATCCAATGCTTTTCAGTTAAGAGCGAGAAACGTGTGTGCTTTGTGAACAATGTAGCTTCGTTTGAGCTCAAAAGTGACTGCGTTTACCTGAAACGAAGTCTTGCTTGTAGGAAGGCACAGAGCCTGGCATTTAACTCCGTTTCTGAAGGGAAACACACGGCACAGTTCTCATCCATGAAACACATTCTGCTTTAGAGCAAGAAGCACGCTTTTGCTTTCTAGAGTCTCTAATACAGAGGGAAACGTGAGTGTGCTCAGAACAAAAGAACTGTGTTTCCTACACACGGACCATATCTAGTTCAACTCTGTTTCTGAAACTGATACAAACCACAGGTCCTCTAACATAAAATTCTTTTCAGTTAAGAGCAAGAAACATGCGGGCTTTGTGAACAATGTAGCTTCGTTTGAAGTGAAAAGTGACTGCGTTTACCTGAAAGGATTCTTGCTTGTAGGAAGGCACAGAGCCTGGCACTTAACTCCGTTTCTAAAGGGAAACACACGGCACAGTTCTCATCCATGAAACACACTCTGCTTTAGAGCAAGAAGCACGCTCTTGCTTTCTAGAATATCTAATACAGAGGGAAACTTGAGTGTGCTCAGAACAAAAGAACTGTGTTTCCTACACACACAGACCATATCTAGTTCAACTCTGTTTCTGAAACTGATACAAACCACAGGTCCTCTAACATCCAATGCTTTTCAGTTAAGAGCGAGAAACGTGTGGGCTTTGTGAACAATGTAGCTTCGTTTGAGGTGAAAAGTGACTGCGTTTACCTGAAACGAAGTCTTCCTTGAAGAAAGACACAGAGCCTGTCATTTAACTCCGTTTCTGAAGGGAAACACACGGCACAGTTCTCATCCATGAAACACAATCTGCTTTAGAGCAAGAAGCACGCTCTTGCTTTTTTGAGTCTCTAATAAAGAGGGAAACGTGAGTGTGCTCAGAACAAAAGAACTGTTTTTCCTACACACACAGACCATATCTAGTTCAACTCTGTTTCTGAAACTGATACAAACCACAGGTCCTCTAACATCCAATGCTTTTCAGTTAAGAGCGAGAAACGTGTGTGCTTTGTGAACAATGTAGCTTCCTTTGAGCTCAAAAGTGACTGCGTTTACCTGAAACGAAGTCTTGCTTGTAGGAAGGCACAGAGCCTGGCATTTAACTCCGTTTCTGAAGGGAAACACACGGCACAGTTCTCATCCATGAAACACACTCTGCTTTAGAGCAAGAGGCACGCTCTTCGCTCTAGAATCTCTAATACAGAGGGAAACGTGAGTGTGCTCAAACAAAAGAACTGTGTTTCCTACACACACAGACCATATCTAGTTCAACTCTGTTTCTGAAACTGATACAAACCACAGGTCCTCTAACATCCAATGCTTTTCAGTTAAGAGCGAGAAACGTGTGAGCTTCGTGAACAATGTAGCTTCGTTTGAGCTGAAAAGTGACTGTGTTTACCTGAAACGAAGTCTTGCTTGTAGGAAGACACACTTCTGGCATTAACTCCGTTTCTGAAGGGAAACACACGGCACAGTTCTCATCCATGAAACACATTCTGCTTTAGAGCAAGAAGCACGCTCTTGCTTTCTAGAGTCTCTAATACAGAGGGAAACGTGAGTGTGCTCAGAACAAAAGAACTGTGTTTCCTACACACGGACCATATCTAGTTCAAATCTGTTTCTGAAACTGGTACAAACCCCAGGTCCTCTAACATAAAATTCTTTTCAGTTAAGAGCGAGAAATTTGTGGGCTTTGTGAACAATGTACCTTCGTTTGAAGTGAAAAGTGACTGCGTTTACCTGAAACGAAGTCTTCCTTGAAGAAAGACACAGAGCCTGTCATTTAACTCCGTTTCTGAAGGGAAACACACGGCACAGTTCTCATCCATGAAACACAATCTGCTTTAGAGCAAGAAGCACGCTCTTGCTTTCTAGAGTCTATAATAAAGAGGGAAACGTGAGTGTGCGCAGAACAAAAGAACTGTGTTTACTACACACGGACCATATCAAGTTCAACTCTGTTTCTGAAACTGATACAAACCACAGGTTGTCTAACATCCAATGCTTTTCAGGTAAGAACGAGAAATGTGTGAGCTTCGTGAACAATGTAGCTTCGTTTGAAGTGAAAAGTGACTGCGTTTACCTGAAAAGAAGTCTTCCTTGTAGGAACACACTTCTGGCATTAACTCCGTTTCTGAAGGGAAACACACGGCACAGTTCTCATCCATGAAACACAATCTGCTTTAGAGGAAGAAGCACGCTTTTGCTTTCTAGAGTCTCTAATACAGAGGGAAACGTGAGTGTGCTCAGAACAAAAGAAATGTGTTTCCTACACACGGACCATATCTAGTTCAACTCTGTTTCTGAAACTGGTACAAACCACAGGTCCTCTAACATAAAATTCTTTTCAGTTAAGAGCAAGAAATTTGTGGGCTTTGTGAACAATGTAGCTTCGTTTGAAGTGAAAAGTGACTGCGTTTTCCTGAAACGAAATCTTGCTTGTAGGAACACACGCCTGGCATTTAACTCCGATTCTGAAGGGAAACACACGGCACAGTTCTCTTCCATGAAACACACTCTGCTTTAGAGCAAGAAGCATGCTCTTGCTTTCTAGAGTCTCTAATACAGAGGGAAACGTGAGTGTGCTCAGAACAAAAGAAATGTGTTTCCTACACACTCAGACCATCTCTAGTTCAACTCTGTTTCTGAAACTGATACAAACCACAGGTCCTCTAACATCCAATGCTTTTCAGTTAAGAGCGAGAAACGTGTGGGCTTTGTGAACAATGTAGCTTCGTTTGTGGTGAAAAGTGACTGCGTTTACCTGAAACGAAGTCTTCCTTGAAGAAAGACACAGAGCCTGTCATTTAACTCCGTTTCTGAAGGGAAACACATGGCACAGTCCTCATCCATGAAACACATTCTTCTTTAGAGCAAGAAGCACGCTCTTGCTTTCTAGAGTCTCTAATACAGAGGGAGACGTGAGTGTGCTCAGAACAAAAGAACTGTGTTTCCTACACACACAGACCATATCTAGTTCAACTCTGTTTCTGAAACTGATACAAACCACAGGTCCTCTAACATCCAATGCTTTTCAGTTAAGAGCGAGAAACGTGTGAGCTTTGTGAACAATGTAGCTTCGTTTGAGCTCAAAAGTGACTGCGTTTACCTGAAAGGAAGTCTTGCTTGTAGGAAGGCACAGAGCCTGTCATTTAACTCCGTTTCTGAAGGGAAACACACGGCACAGTTCTCATCCATGAAACACAATCTGCTTTAGAGCAAGAAGCACGCTCTTGCTTTCTAGAGTCTCTAATAAAGAGGGAAACGTGAGTGTGCGCAGAACAAAAGAACTGTGTTTCCTACACACCGACCATATCAAGTTCAACTCTGTTTCTGAAACTGATACAAACCACAGGTCCTCTAACATAAAATTCTTTTCAGTTAAGAGCGAGAAACATGCGGGCTTTGTGAACAATGTAGCTTCGTTTGAGGTGAAAAGTGACTGCGTTTACCTGAAACAAAGTCTTGCTTGAAGAAAGACACAGAGCCTGGCATTTAACTCCATTTCTGAAGGGAAACACACGGCACAGTTCTCATCCATGAAACACACTCTGCTTTAGAGCAAGAGGCACGCTCTTCGCTCTAGAATCTCTAATACAGAGGGAAACGTGAGTGTGCTCAAACAAAAGAACTGTGTTTCCTACACACACAGACCATAACTAGTTCAACTCTGTTTCTGAAACTGATACAAACCACAGGTCCTCTAACATCCAATGCTTTTCAGTTAAGAGCGAGAAACGTGTGAGCTTCGTGAACAATGTAGCTTCGTTTGAGCTGAAAAGTGACTGCGTTTACCTGAAACGAAGTCTTGCTTGTAGGAAGACACACTTCTGGCATTAACTCCGTTTCTGAAGGGAAACACACGGCACAGTTCTCATCCATGAAACACATTCTGCTTTAGAGCAAGAAGCACGCTCTTGCTTTCTAGAGTCTCTAATACAGAGGGAAACGTGAGTGTGCTCAGAACAAAAGAACTGTGTTTCCTACACACGGACCATATCTAGTTCAAAACTGTTTCTGAAACTGGTACAAACCCCAGGTCCTCTAACATAAAATTCTTTTCAGTTAAGAGCGAGAAATTTGTGGGCTTTGTGAACAATGTAGCTTCGTTTGAAGTGAAAAGTGACTGCGTTTACCTGAAACAAAGTCTTGCTTGTAGGATGACACACGCCTGGCATTTAACTCCGTTTCTGAAGGGAAACACACGGCACAGTTCTCATCCATGAAATACACTCTGCTTTAGAGCAAGAAGCACGCTCTTGCTTTCTAGAGTCTCTAATACAGAGGGAAAAGTGAGTGTGCTCAGAACAAAAGAACTGTGTTTCCTACACACACAGACCATATCTAGTTCAACTCTGTTTCTGAAACTGATACAAACCACAGGTCCTCTATCATCCAATGCTTTTCAGGTAAGAGTGAAAAACGTGTGAGCTTCGTGAACAATGTAGCTTCGTTTGAGCTGAAAAGTGACTGCGTTTACCTGAAACGAAGTCTTGCTTGTAGGATGACACACGCCTGGCATTTAACTCCGTTTCTGAAGGGAAACACACGGCACAGTTCTCTTCCATGAACCACACTCTGCTTAAGAGCAAGAAGCACGCTCTTGCTTTCTAGAGTCTCTAATACAGAGGGAAATGTGAGTGTGCTCAAAACAAAAGAACTGTGTTTCCTCCACACACAGACCTTATCTAGTTCAACTCTGTTTCTGAAACTGATACAAACCACAGGTCCTCTAACATCCAATGCTTTTCAGTTAAGAGCGAGAAACGTGTGGGCTTTGTGAACAATATAGCTTCGTTTGAGTTGAAAAGTGACTGCGTTTACCTGAAAAGAAGTCTTGCTTAAAGAAAGACACAGAGCCTGGCATTTAACTCCGTTTCTGAAGGGAAACACACGGCACAGTTCTCATCCATGAAACACACTCTGCTTTAGAGCAAGAGGCACGCCCTTGCTTTCTAGAATCTCTAATACAGAGGGAAACGTTAGTGTGCTCAGAACAAAAGAAATGTGTTTCCTACACACACAGACCATATCTAGTTCAACTCTGTTTCTGAAACTCATACAAACCACAGGTCCTCTAACATCCAATGCTTTTCATTTAAGAGCGAGAAACGTGTGGGCTTTGTGAACAATGTAGCTTCGTTTGAGGTGAAAAGTGACTGCGTTTACCTGAAACGAAGTCTTCCTTGAAGAAAGACACAGAGCCTGTCATTTAACTCCGTTTCTGAAGGGAAACACACGGCACAGTTCTCATCCATGAAACACAATCTGCTTTAGAGCAAGAAGCACGCTCTTGCTTTTTTGAGTCTCTAATAAAGAGGGAAACGTGAGTGTGCTCAGAACAAAAGAACTGTGTTTCCTACACACACAGACCATATCTAGTTCAACTCTGTTTCTGAAACTGATACAAACCACAGGTCCTCTAACATCCAATGCTTTTCAGTTAAGAGCGAGAAACGTGTGTGCTTTGTGAACAATGTAGCTTCCTTTGAGCTCAAAAGTGACTGCGTTTACCTGAAACGAAGTCTTGCTTGTAGGAAGGCACAGAGCCTGGCATTTAACTCCGTTTCTGAAGGGAAACACACGGCACAGTTCTCATCCATGAAACACACTCTGCTTTAGAGCAAGAGGCACGCTCTTCGCTCTAGAATCTCTAATACAGAGGGAAACGTGAGTGTGCTCAAACAAAAGAACTGTGTTTCCTACACACACAGACCATATCTAGTTCAACTCTGTTTCTGAAACTGATACAAACCACAGGTCCTCTAACATCCAATGCTTTTCAGTTAAGAGCGAGAAACGTGTGAGCTTCGTGAACAATGTAGCTTCGTTTGAGCTGAAAAGTGACTGTGTTTACCTGAAACGAAGTCTTGCTTGTAGGAAGACACACTTCTGGCATTAACTCCGTTTCTGAAGGGAAACACACGGCACAGTTCTCATCCATGAAACACAATCTGCTTTAGAGCAAGAAGCACGCTCTTGCTTTCTAGAGTCTATAATAAAGAGGGAAACGTGAGTGTGCGCAGAACAAAAGAACTGTGTTTACTACACACGGACCATATCAAGTTCAACTCTGTTTCTGAAACTGATACAAACCACAGGTTGTCTAACATCCAATGCTTTTCAGGTAAGAACGAGAAATGTGTGAGCTTCGTGAACAATGTAGCTTCGTTTGAAGTGAAAAGTGACTGCGTTTACCTGAAAAGAAGTCTTCCTTGTAGGAACACACTTCTGGCATTAACTCCGTTTCTGAAGGGAAACACACGGCACAGTTCTCATCCATGAAACACAATCTGCTTTAGAGGAAGAAGCACGCTTTTGCTTTCTAGAGTCTCTAATACAGAGGGAAACGTGAGTGTGCTCAGAACAAAAGAAATGTGTTTCCTACACACGGACCATATCTAGTTCAACTCTGTTTCTGAAACTGGTACAAACCACAGGTCCTCTAACATAAAATTCTTTTCAGTTAAGAGCAAGAAATTTGTGGGCTTTGTGAACAATGTAGCTTCGTTTGAAGTGAAAAGTGACTGCGTTTTCCTGAAACGAAATCTTGCTTGTAGGAACACACGCCTGGCATTTAACTCCGATTCTGAAGGGAAACACACGGCACAGTTCTCTTCCATGAAACACACTCTGCTTTAGAGCAAGAAGCATGCTCTTGCTTTCTAGAGTCTCTAATACAGAGGGAAACGTGAGTGTGCTCAGAACAAAAGAAATGTGTTTCCTACACACTCAGACCATCTCTAGTTCAACTCTGTTTCTGAAACTGATACAAACCACAGGTCCTCTAACATCCAATGCTTTTCAGTTAAGAGCGAGAAACGTGTGGGCTTTGTGAACAATGTAGCTTCGTTTGTGGTGAAAAGTGACTGCGTTTACCTGAAACGAAGTCTTCCTTGAAGAAAGACACAGAGCCTGTCATTTAACTCCGTTTCTGAAGGGAAACACACGGCACAGTTCTCATCCATGAAACACAATCTGCTTTAGAGCAAGAAGCACGCTCTTGCTTTCTAGAGTCTCTAATAAAGAGGGAAACGTGAGTGTGCGCAGAACAAAAGAACTGTGTTTCCTACACACCGACCATATCAAGTTCAACTCTGTTTCTGAAACTGATACAAACCACAGGTCCTCTAACATAAAATTCTTTTCAGTTAAGAGCGAGAAACATGCGGGCTTTGTGAACAATGTAGCTTCGTTTGAGGTGAAAAGTGACTGCGTTTACCTGAAACAAAGTCTTGCTTGAAGAAAGACACAGAGCCTGGCATTTAACTCCATTTCTGAAGGGAAACACACGGCACAGTCCTCATCCATGAAACACACTCTGCTTTAGAGCAAGAGGCACGCTCTTCGCTCTAGAATCTCTAATACAGAGGGAAACGTGAGTGTGCTCAAACAAAAGAACTGTGTTTCCTACACACACAGACCATATCTAGTTCAACTCTGTTTCTGAAACTGATACAAACCACAGGTCTTCTAACATCCAATGCTTTTCAGTTAAGAGCGAGAAACGTGTGAGCTTCGTGAACAATGTAGCTTCGTTTGAGGTGAAAAGTGACTGCGTTTACCTGAAACGAAGTCTTGCTTGTAGGAAGACACACTTCTGGCATTAACTCCGTTTCTGAAGGGAAACACACGGCACAGTTCTCATCCATGAAACACATTCTGCTTTAGAGCAAGAAGCACGCTTTTGCTTTCTAGAGTCTCTAATACAGAGGGAAACGTGAGTGTGCTCAGAACAAAAGAACTGTGTTTCCTACACACGGACCATATCTAGTTCAACTCTGTTTCTGAAACTGGTACAAACCACAGGTCCTCTAACATAAAATTCTTTTCAGTTAAGAGCGAGAAATTTGTGGGCTTTGTGAACAATGTACCTTCGTTTGAAGTGAAAAGTGACTGCGTTTACCTGAAACGAAGTCTTCCTTGAAGAAAGACACAGAGCCTGTCATTTAACTCCGTTTCTGAAGGGAAACACACGGCACAGTTCTCATCCATGAAACACAATCTGCTTTAGAGCAAGAAGCACGCTATTCCTTTCTAGAGTCTATAATAAAGAGGGAAACGTGAGTGTGCGCAGAACAAAAGAACTGTGTTTCCTACACACGGACCATATCAAGTTCAACTCTGTTTCTGAAACTGATACAAACCACAGGTTGTCTAACATCCAATGCTTTTCAGGTAAGAACGAGAAATGTGTGAGCTTCGTGAACAATGTAGCTTCGTTTGAAGTGAAAAGTGACTGCGTTTACCTGAAAAGAAGTCTTGCTTGTAGGAACACACGCCTGGCATTTAACTCCGTTTCTGAAGGGAAACACACGGCACAGTTCTCTTCCATGAAACACACTCTGCTTTATAGCAAGAAGCACGCTCTTGCTTTCTAGAGTCTCTAATACAGAGGGAAACGTGAGTGTGCTCAGAACAAAAGAAATGTGTTTCCTACACACACAGACCATATCTAGTTCAACTCTGTTTCTGAAACTGATACAAACCACAGGTCCTCTAACATCCAATGCTTTTCAGTTAAGAGCGAGAAACGTGTGGGCTTTGTGAACAATGTAGCTTCGTTTGAGGTGAAAAGTGACTGCGTTTACCTGAAACGAAGTCTTCCTTGAAGAAAGACACAGAGCCTGTCATTTAACTCCGTTTCTGAAGGGAAACACACGGCACAGTCCTCATCCATGAAACACATTCTTCTTTAGGGAAAGAAGCACGCTCTTGCTTTCTAGAGTCTCTAATACAGAGGGAAACGTGAGTTTGCTCAGAACAAAAGAACTGTGTTTCCTACACACACAGACCATATCTAGTTCAACTCTGTTTCTGAAACTGATACAAACCACAGGTCCTCTAACATCCAATGCTTTTCAGTTAAGAGCGAGAAACGTGTGAGCTTTGTGAACAATGTAGCTTCGTTTGAGCTCAAAAGTGACTGCGTTTAACTGAAACGAAGTCTTGCTTGTAGGAAGGCACAGAGCCTGGCATTTAACTCCGTTTCTGAAGGGAAACACATGGCACAGTTCTCATCCATGAAACACAATCTGCTTTAGAGCAAGAAGCACGCTCTTGCTTTTTTGAGTCTCTAATAAAGAGGGAAACGTGAGTGTACGCAGAACAAAAGAACTGTGTTTCCTACACACCGACCATATCAAGTTCAACTCTGTTTCTGAAACTGATACAAAACACAGGTTGTCTAACATCCAATGCTTTTCCGGTAAGAGCGAGAAACGTGTGAGCTTCGTGAACAATGTAGCTTCGTTTGAGCTGAAAAGTGACTGCGTTTACCTGAAAAGAAGTCTTGCTTGTAGGAAGACACACGCCTGGCATTTAACTCCGTTTCTGAAGGGAAACACACGGCACAGTTCTCATCCATGAAATACACTCTGCTTTAGAGCAAGAAGCACGCTCTTGCTTTCTAGAGTCTCTAATACAGAGGGAAAAGTGAGTGTGCTCAGAACAAAAGAACTGTGTTTCCTACACACACAGACCATATCAAGTTCAACTCTGTTTCTGAAACTGATACAAACCACAGGTCGTCTAACATCCAATGCTTTTCAGGTAAGAGCGAGAATCGTGTGAGCTTCGTGAACAATGTAGCTTCGTTTGAGCTGAAAAGTGACTGCGTTTACCTGAAAAGAAGTCTTGCTTGTAGGAAGACACACGCCTGGCATTTAACTCCGTTTCTGAAGGGAAACACACGGCACAGTTCTCATCCACGAAATACACTCTGCTTTAGAGCAAGAAGCACGCTCTTGCTTTCTAGAGTCTCTAATACAGAGGGAAACGTGAGTGTGCTCAGAACAAAAGAACTGTGTTTCCTACACACACAGACCATATCTAGTTCAACTCTGTTTCTGAAACTGATACAAACCACAGGTCCTCTAACATCCAATGCTTTTCAGTTAAGAGCGAGAAACGTGTGTGCTTTGTGAACAATGTAGCTTCGTTTGAGCTCAAAAGTGACTGCGTTTACCTGAAACGAAGTCTTGCTTGTAGGAAGGCACAGAGCCTGGCATTTAACTCCGTTTCTGAAGGGAAACACACGGCACAGTTCTCATCCATGAAACACATTCTGCTTTAGAGCAAGAAGCACGCTTTTGCTTTCTAGAGTCTCTAATACAGAGGGAAACGTGAGTGTGCTCAGAACAAAAGAACTGTGTTTCCTACACACGGACCATATCTAGTTCAACTCTGTTTCTGAAACTGATACAAACCACAGGTCCTCTAACATAAAATTCTTTTCAGTTAAGAGCAAGAAACATGCGGGCTTTGTGAACAATGTAGCTTCGTTTGAAGTGAAAAGTGACTGCGTTTACCTGAAAGGATTCTTGCTTGTAGGAAGGCACAGAGCCTGGCACTTAACTCCGTTTCTAAAGGGAAACACACGGCACAGTTCTCATCCATGAAACACACTCTGCTTTAGAGCAAGAAGCACGCTCTTGCTTTCTAGAATATCTAATACAGAGGGAAACTTGAGTGTGCTCAGAACAAAAGAACTGTGTTTCCTACACACACAGACCATATCTAGTTCAACTCTGTTTCTGAAACTGATACAAACCACAGGTCCTCTAACATCCAATGCTTTTCAGTTAAGAGCGAGAAACGTGTGGGCTTTGTGAACAATGTAGCTTCGTTTGAGGTGAAAAGTGACTGCGTTTACCTGAAACGAAGTCTTCCTTGAAGAAAGACACAGAGCCTGTCATTTAACTCCGTTTCTGAAGGGAAACACACGGCACAGTTCTCATCCATGAAACACAATCTGCTTTAGAGCAAGAAGCACGCTCTTGCTTTTTTGAGTCTCTAATAAAGAGGGAAACGTGAGTGTGCTCAGAACAAAAGAACTGTGTTTCCTACACACACAGACCATATCTAGTTCAACTCTGTTTCTGAAACTGATACAAACCACAGGTCCTCTAACATCCAATGCTTTTCAGTTAAGAGCGAGAAACGTGTGTGCTTTGTGAACAATGTAGCTTCCTTTGAGCTCAAAAGTGACTGCGTTTACCTGAAACGAAGTCTTGCTTGTAGGAAGGCACAGAGCCTGGCATTTAACTCCGTTTCTGAAGGGAAACACACGGCACAGTTCTCATCCATGAAACACACTCTGCTTTAGAGCAAGAGGCACGCTCTTCGCTCTAGAATCTCTAATACAGAGGGAAACGTGAGTGTGCTCAAACAAAAGAACTGTGTTTCCTACACACACAGACCATATCTAGTTCAACTCTGTTTCTGAAACTGATACAAACCACAGGTCCTCTAACATCCAATGCTTTTCAGTTAAGAGCGAGAAACGTGTGAGCTTCGTGAACAATGTAGCTTCGTTTGAGCTGAAAAGTGACTGTGTTTACCTGAAACGAAGTCTTGCTTGTAGGAAGACACACTTCTGGCATTAACTCCGTTTCTGAAGGGAAACACACGGCACAGTTCTCATCCATGAAACACATTCTGCTTTAGAGCAAGAAGCACGCTCTTGCTTTCTAGAGTCTCTAATACAGAGGGAAACGTGAGTGTGCTCAGAACAAAAGAACTGTGTTTCCTACACACGGACCATATCTAGTTCAAATCTGTTTCTGAAACTGGTACAAACCCCAGGTCCTCTAACATAAAATTCTTTTCAGTTAAGAGCGAGAAATTTGTGGGCTTTGTGAACAATGTACCTTCGTTTGAAGTGAAAAGTGACTGCGTTTACCTGAAACGAAGTCTTCCTTGAAGAAAGACACAGAGCCTGTCATTTAACTCCGTTTCTGAAGGGAAACACACGGCACAGTTCTCATCCATGAAACACAATCTGCTTTAGAGCAAGAAGCACGCTCTTGCTTTCTAGAGTCTATAATAAAGAGGGAAACGTGAGTGTGCGCAGAACAAAAGAACTGTGTTTACTACACACGGACCATATCAAGTTCAACTCTGTTTCTGAAACTGATACAAACCACAGGTTGTCTAACATCCAATGCTTTTCAGGTAAGAACGAGAAATGTGTGAGCTTCGTGAACAATGTAGCTTCGTTTGAAGTGAAAAGTGACTGCGTTTACCTGAAAAGAAGTCTTCCTTGTAGGAACACACTTCTGGCATTAACTCCGTTTCTGAAGGGAAACACACGGCACAGTTCTCATCCATGAAACACAATCTGCTTTAGAGGAAGAAGCACGCTTTTGCTTTCTAGAGTCTCTAATACAGAGGGAAACGTGAGTGTGCTCAGAACAAAAGAAATGTGTTTCCTACACACGGACCATATCTAGTTCAACTCTGTTTCTGAAACTGGTACAAACCACAGGTCCTCTAACATAAAATTCTTTTCAGTTAAGAGCAAGAAATTTGTGGGCTTTGTGAACAATGTAGCTTCGTTTGAAGTGAAAAGTGACTGCGTTTTCCTGAAACGAAATCTTGCTTGTAGGAACACACGCCTGGCATTTAACTCCGATTCTGAAGGGAAACACACGGCACAGTTCTCTTCCATGAAACACACTCTGCTTTAGAGCAAGAAGCATGCTCTTGCTTTCTAGAGTCTCTAATACAGAGGGAAACGTGAGTGTGCTCAGAACAAAAGAAATGTGTTTCCTACACACTCAGACCATCTCTAGTTCAACTCTGTTTCTGAAACTGATACAAACCACAGGTCCTCTAACATCCAATGCTTTTCAGTTAAGAGCGAGAAACGTGTGGGCTTTGTGAACAATGTAGCTTCGTTTGTGGTGAAAAGTGACTGCGTTTACCTGAAACGAAGTCTTCCTTGAAGAAAGACACAGAGCCTGTCATTTAACTCCGTTTCTGAAGGGAAACACATGGCACAGTCCTCATCCATGAAACACATTCTTCTTTAGAGCAAGAAGCACGCTCTTGCTTTCTAGAGTCTCTAATACAGAGGGAGACGTGAGTGTGCTCAGAACAAAAGAACTGTGTTTCCTACACACACAGACCATATCTAGTTCAACTCTGTTTCTGAAACTGATACAAACCACAGGTCCTCTAACATCCAATGCTTTTCAGTTAAGAGCGAGAAACGTGTGAGCTTTGTGAACAATGTAGCTTCGTTTGAGCTCAAAAGTGACTGCGTTTACCTGAAAGGAAGTCTTGCTTGTAGGAAGGCACAGAGCCTGTCATTTAACTCCGTTTCTGAAGGGAAACACACGGCACAGTTCTCATCCATGAAACACAATCTGCTTTAGAGCAAGAAGCACGCTCTTGCTTTCTAGAGTCTCTAATAAAGAGGGAAACGTGAGTGTGCGCAGAACAAAAGAACTGTGTTTCCTACACACCGACCATATCAAGTTCAACTCTGTTTCTGAAACTGATACAAACCACAGGTCCTCTAACATAAAATTCTTTTCAGTTAAGAGCGAGAAACATGCGGGCTTTGTGAACAATGTAGCTTCGTTTGAGATGAAAAGTGACTGCGTTTACCTGAAACAAAGTCTTGCTTGAAGAAAGACACAGAGCCTGGCATTTAACTCCATTTCTGAAGGGAAACACACGGCACAGTTCTCATCCATGAAACACACTCTGCTTTAGAGCAAGAGGCACGCTCTTCGCTCTAGAATCTCTAATACAGAGGGAAACGTGAGTGTGCTCAAACAAAAGAACTGTGTTTCCTACACACACAGACCATAACTAGTTCAACTCTGTTTCTGAAACTGATACAAACCACAGGTCCTCTAACATCCAATGCTTTTCAGTTAAGAGCGAGAAACGTGTGAGCTTCGTGAACAATGTAGCTTCGTTTGAGCTGAAAAGTGACTGCGTTTACCTGAAACGAAGTCTTGCTTGTAGGAAGACACACTTCTGGCATTAACTCCGTTTCTGAAGGGAAACACACGGCACAGTTCTCATCCATGAAACACATTCTGCTTTAGAGCAAGAAGCACGCTCTTGCTTTCTAGAGTCTCTAATACAGAGGGAAACGTGAGTGTGCTCAGAACAAAAGAACTGTGTTTCCTACACACGGACCATATCTAGTTCAAAACTGTTTCTGAAACTGGTACAAACCCCAGGTCCTCTAACATAAAATTCTTTTCAGTTAAGAGCGAGAAATTTGTGGGCTTTGTGAACAATGTAGCTTCGTTTGAAGTGAAAAGTGACTGCGTTTACCTGAAACGAAGTCTTCCTTGAAGAAAGACACAGAGCCTGTCATTTAACTCCGTTTCTGAAGGGAAACACACGACACAGTTCTCATCCATGAAACACAATCTGCTTTAGAGCAAGAAGCACGCTCTTGCTTTCTAGAATCTCTAATAAAGAGGGAAACGTGAGTGTGCTCAGAACAAAAGAACTGTGTTTCCTACACACACAGACCATATCTAGTTCAACTCTGTTTCTGAAACTGATACAAACCACAGGTCCTCTAACATCCAATGCTTTTCAGTTAAGAGCGAGAAACGTGTGAGCTTCTTGAACAATGTAGCTTCGTTTGAGGTGAAAAGTGACTGCGTTTACCTGAAACGAAGTCTTGCTTGTAGGAAGACACACTTCTGGCATTAACTCCGTTTCTGAAGGGAAACACATGGCACAGTTCTCATCCATGAAACACATTCTGCTTTAGAGCAAGAAGCACGCTTTTGCTTTTTAGAGTCTCTAATACAGAGGGAAACGTGAGTGTGCTCAGAACAAAAGAACTGTGTTTCCTACACACGGACCATATCTAGTTCAACTCTGTTTCTGAAACTGGTACAAACCACAGGTCCTCTAACATAAAATTCTTTTCAGTTAAGAGCGAGAAATTTGTGGGCTTTGTGAACAATGTACCTTCGTTTGAAGTGAAAAGTGACTGCGTTTACCTGAAACGAAGTCTTCCTTGAAGAAAGACACAGAGCCTGTCATTTAACTCCGTTTCTGAAGGGAAACACACGGCACAGTTCTCATCCATGAAACACAATCTGCTTTAGAGCAAGAAGCACGCTATTCCTTTCTAGAGTCTATAATAAAGAGGGAAACGTGAGTGTGCGCAGAACAAAAGAACTGTGTTTCCTACACACGGACCATATCAAGTTCAACTCTGTTTCTGAAACTGATACAAACCACAGGTTGTCTAACATCCAATGCTTTTCAGGTAAGAACGAGAAATGTGTGAGCTTCGTGAACAATGAAGCTTCGTTTGAAGTGAAAAGTGACTGCGTTTACCTGAAAAGAAGTCTTGCTTGTAGGAACACACGCCTGGCATTTAACTCCGTTTCTGAAGGGAAACACACGGCACAGTTCTCTTCCATGAAACACACTCTGCTTTATAGCAAGAAGCACGCTCTTGCTTTCTAGAGTCTCTAATACAGAGGGAAACGTGAGTGTGCTCAGAACAAAAGAAATGTGTTTCCTACACACACAGACCATATCTAGTTCAACTCTGTTTCTGAAACTGATACAAACCACAGGTCCTCTAACATCCAATGCTTTTCAGTTAAGAGCGAGAAACGTGTGGGCTTTGTGAACAATGTAGCTTCGTTTGAGGTGAAAAGTGACTGCGTTTACCTGAAACGAAGTCTTCCTTGAAGAAAGACACAGAGCCTGTCATTTAACTCCGTTTCTGAAGGGAAACACACGGCACAGTCCTCATCCATGAAACACATTCTTCTTTAGAGAAAGAAGCACGCTCTTGCTTTCTAGAGTCTCTAATACAGAGGGAAACGTGAGTTTGCTCAGAACAAAAGAACTGTGTTTCCTACACACACAGACCATATCTAGTTCAACTCTGTTTCTGAAACTGATACAAACCACAGGTCCTCTAACATCCAATGCTTTTCAGTTAAGAGCGAGAAACGTGTGAGCTTTGTGAACAATGTAGCTTCGTTTGAGCTCAAAAGTGACTGCGTTTAACTGAAACGAAGTCTTGCTTGTAGGAAGGCACAGAGCCTGGCATTTAACTCCGTTTCTGAAGGGAAACACACGGCACAGTTCTCATCCATGAAACACAATCTGCTTTAGAGCAAGAAGCACGCTCTTGCTTTTTTGAGTCTCTAATAAAGAGGGAAACGTGAGTGTACGCAGAACAAAAGAACTGTGTTTCCTACACACCGACCATATCAAGTTCAACTCTGTTTCTGAAACTGATACAAACCACAGGTTGTCTAACATCCAATGCTTTTCCGGTAAGAGCGAGAAACGTGTGAGCTTCGTGAACAATGTAGCTTCGTTTGAGCTGAAAAGTGACTGCGTTTACCTGAAAAGAAGTCTTGCTTGTAGGAAGACACACGCCTGGCATTTAACTCCGTTTCTGAAGGGAAACACACGGCACAGTTCTCATCCATGAAATACACTCTGCTTTAGAGCAAGAAGCACGCTCTTGCTTTCTAGAGTCTCTAATACAGAGGGAAAAGTGAGTGTGCTCAGAACAAAAGAACTGTGTTTCCTACACACACAGACCATATCAAGTTCAACTCTGTTTCTGAAACTGATACAAACCACAGGTCGTCTAACATCCAATGCTTTTCAGGTAAGAGCGAGAAACGTGTGAGCTTCGTGAACAATGTAGCTTCGTTTGAGCTGAAAAGTGACTGCGTTTACCTGAAAAGAAGTCTTGCTTGTAGGAAGACACACGCCTGGCATTTAACTCCGTTTCTGAAGGGAAACACACGGCACAGTTCTCATCCACGAAATACACTCTGCTTTAGAGCAAGAAGCACGCTCTTGCTTTCTAGAGTCTCTAATACAGAGGGAAACGTGAGTGTGCTCAGAACAAAAGAACTGTGTTTCCTACACACACAGACCATATCTAGTTCAACTCTGTTTCTGAAACTGATACAAACCACAGGTCCTCTAACATCCAATGCTTTTCAGTTAAGAGCGAGAAACGTGTGTGCTTTGTGAACAATGTAGCTTCGTTTGAGCTCAAAAGTGACTGCGTTTACCTGAAACGAAGTCTTGCTTGTAGGAAGGCACAGAGCCTGGCATTTAACTCCGTTTCTGAAGGGAAACACACGGCACAGTTCTCATCCATGAAACACATTCTGCTTTAGAGCAAGAAGCACGCTTTTGCTTTCTAGAGTCTCTAATACAGAGGGAAACGTGAGTGTGCTCAGAACAAAAGAACTGTGTTTCCTACACACGGACCATATCTAGTTCAACTCTGTTTCTGAAACTGATACAAACCACAGGTTGTCTAACATCCAATGCTTTTCAGGTAAGAACGAGAAATGTGTGAGCTTCGTGAACAATGAAGCTTCGTTTGAAGTGAAAAGTGACTGCGTTTACCTGAAAAGAAGTCTTGCTTGTAGGAACACACGCCTGGCATTTAACTCCGTTTCTGAAGGGAAACACACGGCACAGTTCTCTTCCATGAAACACACTCTGCTTTATAGCAAGAAGCACGCTCTTGCTTTCTAGAGTCTCTAATACAGAGGGAAACGTGAGTGTGCTCAGAACAAAAGAAATGTGTTTCCTACACACACAGACCATATCTAGTTCAACTCTGTTTCTGAAACTGATACAAACCACAGGTCCTCTAACATCCAATGCTTTTCAGTTAAGAGCGAGAAACGTGTGGGCTTTGTGAACAATGTAGCTTCGTTTGAGGTGAAAAGTGACTGCGTTTACCTGAAACGAAGTCTTCCTTGAAGAAAGACACAGAGCCTGTCATTTAACTCCGTTTCTGAAGGGAAACACACGGCACAGTCCTCATCCATGAAACACATTCTTCTTTAGAGAAAGAAGCACGCTCTTGCTTTCTAGAGTCTCTAATACAGAGGGAAACGTGAGTGTGCTCAGAACAAAAGAACTGTGTTTCCTACACACACAGACCATATCTAGTTCAACTCTGTTTCTGAAACTGATACAAACCACAGGTCCTCTAACATCCAATGCTTTTCAGTTAAGAGCGAGAAACGTGTGAGCTTTGTGAACAATGTAGCTTCGTTTGAGCTCAAAAGTGACTGCGTTTAACTGAAACGAAGTCTTGCTTGTAGGAAGGCACAGAGCCTGGCATTTAACTCCGTTTCTGAAGGGAAACACACGGCACAGTTCTCATCCATGAAACACAATCTGCTTTAGAGCAAGAAGCACGCTCTTGCTTTTTTGAGTCTCTAATAAAGAGGGAAACGTGAGTGTGCGCAGAACAAAAGAACTGTGTTTCCTACACACCGACCATATCAAGTTCAACTCTGTTTCTGAAACTGATACAAACCACAGGTTGTCTAACATCCAATGCTTTTCCGGTAAGAGCGAGAAACGTGTGAGCTTCGTGAACAATGTAGCTTCGTTTGAGCTGAAAAGTGACTGCGTTTACCTGAAAAGAAGTCTTGCTTGTAGGAAGACACACGCCTGGCATTTAACTCCGTTTCTGAAGGGAAACACACGGCACAGTTCTCATCCATGAAATACACTCTGCTTTAGAGCAAGAAGCACGCTCTTGCTTTCTAGAGTCTCTAATACAGAGGGAAAAGTGAGTGTGCTCAGAACAAAAGAACTGTGTTTCCTACACACACAGACCATATCAAGTTCAACTCTGTTTCTGAAACTGATACAAACCACAGGTCGTCTAACATCCAATACTTTTCAGGTAAGAGCGAGAAACGTGTGAGCTTCGTGAACAATGTAGCTTCGTTTGAGCTGAAAAGTGACTGCGTTTACCTGAAAAGAAGTCTTGCTTAAAGAAAGACACAGAGCCTGGCATTTAACTCCGTTTCTGAAGGGAAACACACGGCACAGTTCTCATCCACGAAATACACTCTGCTTTAGAGCAAGAAGCACGCTCTTGCTTTCTAGAGTCTCTAATACAGAGGGAAACGTGAGTGTGCTCAGAACAAAAGAACTGTGTTTCCTACACACACAGACCATATCTAGTTCAACTCTGTTTCTGAAACTGATACAAACCACAGGTCCTCTAACATCCAATGCTTTTCAGTTAAGAGCGAGAAACGTGTGTGCTTTGTGAACAATGTAGCTTCGTTTGAGCTCAAAAGTGACTGCGTTTACCTGAAACGAAGTCTTGCTTGTAGGAAGGCACAGAGCCTGGCATTTAACTCCGTTTCTGAAGGGAAACACACGGCACAGTTCTCATCCATGAAACACATTCTGCTTTAGAGCAAGAAGCACGCTTTTGCTTTCTAGAGTCTCTAATACAGAGGGAAACGTGAGTGTGCTCAGAACAAAAGAACTGTGTTTCCTACACACGGACCATATCTAGTTCAACTCTGTTTCTGAAACTGATACAAACCACAGGTCCTCTAACATAAAATTCTTTTCAGTTAAGAGCAAGAAACATGCGGGCTTTGTGAACAATGTAGCTTCGTTTGAAGTGAAAAGTGACTGCGTTTACCTGAAAAGAAGTCTTGCTTGTAGGAACACACGCCTGGCATTTAACTCCGTTTCTGAAGGGAAACACACGGCACAGTTCTCTTCCATGAAACACACTCTGCTTTATAGCAAGAAGCACGCTCTTGCTTTCTAGAGTCTCTAATACAGAGGGAAACGTGAGTGTGCTCAGAACAAAAGAAATGTGTTTCCTACACACACAGACCATATCTAGTTCAACTCTGTTTCTGAAACTGATACAAACCACAGGTCCTCTAACATCCAATGCTTTTCAGTTAAGAGCGAGAAACGTGTGGGCTTTGTGAACAATGTAGCTTCGTTTGAGGTGAAAAGTGACTGCGTTTACCTGAAACGAAGTCTTCCTTGAAGAAAGACACAGAGCCTGTCATTTAACTCCGTTTCTGAAGGGAAACACACGGCACAGTCCTCATCCATGAAACACATTCTTCTTTAGAGAAAGAAGCACGCTCTTGCTTTCTAGAGTCTCTAATACAGAGGGAAACGTGAGTGTGCTCAGAACAAAAGAACTGTGTTTCCTACACACACAGACCATATCTAGTTCAACTCTGTTTCTGAAACTGATACAAACCACAGGTCCTCTAACATCCAATGCTTTTCAGTTAAGAGCGAGAAACGTGTGAGCTTTGTGAACAATGTAGCTTCGTTTGAGCTCAAAAGTGACTGCGTTTAACTGAAACGAAGTCTTGCTTGTAGGAAGGCACAGAGCCTGGCATTTAACTCCGTTTCTGAAGGGAAACACACGGCACAGTTCTCATCCATGAAACACAATCTGCTTTAGAGCAAGAAGCACGCTCTTGCTTTTTTGAGTCTCTAATAAAGAGGGAAACGTGAGTGTGCGCAGAACAAAAGAACTGTGTTTCCTACACACCGACCATATCAAGTTCAACTCTGTTTCTGAAACTGATACAAACCACAGGTTGTCTAACATCCAATGCTTTTCCGGTAAGAGCGAGAAACGTGTGAGCTTCGTGAACAATGTAGCTTCGTTTGAGCTGAAAAGTGACTGTGTTTACCTGAAAAGAAGTCTTGCTTGTAGGAAGACACACGCCTGGCATTTAACTCCGTTTCTGAAGGGAAACACACGGCACAGTTCTCATCCATGAAATACACTCTGCTTTAGAGCAAGAAGCACGCTCTTGCTTTCTAGAGTCTCTAATACAGAGGGAAAAGTGAGTGTGCTCAGAACAAAAGAACTGTGTTTCCTACACACACAGACCATATCAAGTTCAACTCTGTTTCTGAAACTGATACAAACCACAGGTCGTCTAACATCCAATACTTTTCAGGTAAGAGCGAGAAACGTGTGAGCTTCGTGAACAATGTAGCTTCGTTTGAGCTGAAAAGTGACTGCGTTTACCTGAAAAGAAGTCTTGCTTAAAGAAAGACACAGAGCCTGGCATTTAACTCCGTTTCTGAAGGGAAACACACGGCACAGTTCTCATCCATGAAACACACTCTGCTTTAGAGCAAGAGGCACGCCCTTGCTTTCTAGAATCTCTAATACAGAGGGAAACGTGAGTGTGCTCAGAACAAAAGAACTGTGTTTCCTACACACACAGACCATATCTAGTTCAACTCTGTTTCTGAAACTGATAAAAACCACAGGTCCTCTAACATCGAATGCTTTTCAGTTAAGAGCGAGAAACGTGTGAGCTTCGTGAACAATGTAGCTTCGTTTGAGCTGAAAAGTGACTGCGTTTACCTGAAACGAAGTCTTGCTTGTAGGAAGACACACTTCTGGCATTAACTCCGTTTCTGAAGGGAAACACACGGCACAGTTCTCATCCATGAAACACATTCTGCTTTAGAGCAAGAAGCACGCTTTTGCTTTCTAGAGTCTCTAATACAGAGGGAAACGTGAGTGTGCTCAGAACAAAAGAACTGTGTTTCCTACACACGGACCATATCTAGTTCAACTCTGTTTCTGAAACTGGTACAAACCCCAGGTCCTCTAACATAAAATTCTTTTCAGTTAAGAGCGAGAAATTTGTGGGCTTTGTGAACAATGTAGCTTCGTTTGAAGTGAAAAGTGACTGCGTTTACCTGAAACGAAGTCTTCCTTGAAGAAAGACACAGAGCCTGTCATTTAACTCCGTTTCTGAAGGGAAACACACGGCACAGTTCTCATCCATGAAACACAATCTGCTTTAGAGCAAGAAGCACGCTCTTGCTTTCTAGAGTCTATAATAAAGAGGGAAACGTGAGTGTGCGCAGAACAAAAGAACTGTGTTTCCTACACACGGACCATATCAAGTTCAACTCTGTTTCTGAAACTGATACAAACCACAGGTTGTCTAACATCCAATGCTTTTCAAGTAAGAGCGAGAAATGTGTGAGCTTCGTGAACAATGTAGCTTCGTTTGAAGTGAAAAGTGACTGCGTTTACATGAAAGGATTCTTGCTTGTAGGAAGGCACAGAGCCTGGCACTTAACTCCCTTTCTAAAGGGAAACACACGGCACAGTTCTCATCCATGAAACACACTCTGCTTTAGAGCAAGAAGCAAGCTCTTGCTTTCTAGAGTCTCTAATACAGAGGGAAACGTGAGTGTGCTCAGAACAAAAGAACTGTGTTTCCTACACACACAGACCATATCTAGTTCAACTCTGTTTCTGAAACTGATACAAACCACAGGTCCTCTAACATCCAATGCTTTTCAGTTAAGAGTGAGAAACGTTTGGGCTTTGTGAACAATGTAGCTTCGTTTGAGCTCAAAAGTGACTGCGTTTACCTGAAACGAAGTCTTGCTTGTAGGAAGACACACTTCTGGCATTATCTCCGTTTCTGAAGGGAAACACACGGCACAGTTCTCATCCATGAAACACATTCTGCTTTAGAGCAAGAAGCACGCTTTTGCTTTCTAGAGTCTCTAATACAGAGGGAAACGTGATTGTGCTCAGAACAAAAGAACTGTGTTTCCTACACACGGACCATATCTAGTTCAACTCTGTTTCTGAAACTGGTACAAACCCCAGGTCCTCTAACATAAAATTCTTTTCAGTTAAGAGCGAGAAATTTGTGGACTTAGTGAACAATGTAGCTTCGTTTGAAGTGAAAAGTGACTGCGTTTACCTGAAACGAAGTCTTCCTTGAAGAAAGACACAGAGCCTGTCATTTAACTCCGTTTCTGAAGGGAAACACACGGCACAGTTCTCATCCATGAAACACAATCTGCTTTAGAGCAAGAAGCACGCTCTTGCTTTCTAGAGTCTATAATAAAGAGGGAAACGTGAGTGTGCGCAGAACAAAAGAACTGTGTTTCCTACACACGGACCATATCAAGTTCAACTCTGTTTCTGAAACTGATACAAACGACAGGTTGTCTAACATCCAATGCTTTTCAGGTAAGAGCGAGAAATGTGTGAGCTTCGTGAACAATGTAGCTTCGTTGGAAGTGAAAAGTGACTGCGTTTACCTGAAAGGATTCTTGCTTGTAGGAAGGCACAGAGCCTGGCACTTAGCTCCGTTTCTAAAGGGAAACACACGGCACAGTTCTCATCCATGAAACACACTCTGCTTTAGAGCAAGAAGCAAGCTCTTGCTTTCTAGAGTCTCTAATACAGAGGGAAACGTGAGTGTGCTCAGAACAAAAGAACTGTGTTTCCTACACACACAGACCATAACTAGTTCAACTCTGTTTCTGAAACTGATACAAACCACAGGTTGTCTAACATCCAATGCTTTTCAGTTAAGAGCGAGAAACGTGTGAGCTTTGTGAACAATGTAGCTTCGTTTGAGCTCAAAAGTGACTGCGTTTACCTGAAACGAAGTCTTGCTTGTAGGAAGACACACTTCTGGCATTAACTCCGTTTCTGAAGGGAAACACACGGCACAGTTCTCATCCATGAAACACATTCTGCTTTAGAGCAAGAAGCACGCTTTTGCTTTCTAGAGTCTCTAATACAGAGGGAAACGTGATTGTGCTCAGAACAAAAGAACTGTGTTTCCTACACACAGACCATATCTAGTTCAACTCTGTTTCTGAAACTGGTACAAACCCCAGGTCCTCTAACATAAAATTCTTTTCAGTTAAGAGCGAGAAATTTGTGGGCTTTGTGAACAATGTAGCTTCGTTTGAAGTGAAAAGTGACTGCGTTTACCTGAAACGAAGTCTTCCTTGAAGAAAGACACAGAGCCTGTCATTTAACTCCGTTTCTGAAGGGAAACACACGGCACAGTTCTCATCCATGAAACACAATCTGCTTTAGAGCAAGAAGCACGCTCTTGCTTTCTAGAGTCTCTAATACAGAGGGAAACGTGAGTGTGCGCAGAACAAAAGAACTGTGTTTCCTACACACGGACCATATCAAGTTCAACTCTGTTTCTGAAACTGATACAAACCACAGGTTGTCTAACATCCAATGCTTTTCAAGTAAGAGCGAGAAATGTGTGAGCTTCGTGAACAATGTAGCTTCGTTTGAAGTGAAAAGTGACTGCGTTTACCTGAAAGGATTCTTGCTTGTAGGAAGGCACAGAGCCTGGCACTTAACTCCGTTTCTAAAGGGAAACACACGGCACAGTTCTCATCCATGAAACACACTCTGCTTTAGAGCAAGAAGCAAGCTCTTGCTTTCTAGAGTCTCTAATACAGAGGGAAACGTGAGTGTGCTCAGAACAAAAGAACTGTGTTTCCTACACACACAGACCATATCTAGTTCAACTCTGTTTCTGAAACTGATACAAACCACAGGTCCTCTAACATCCAATGCTTTTCAGTTAAGAGCGAGAAACGTTTGGGCTTTGTGAACAATGTAGCTTCGTTTGAGCTCAAAAGTGACTGCGTTTACCTGAAACGAAGTCTTGCTTGTAGGAAGACACACTTCTGGCATTATCTCCGTTTCTGAAGGGAAACACACGGCACAGTTCTCATCCATGAAACACATTCTGCTTTAGAGCAAGAAGCACGCTTTTGCTTTCTAGAGTCTCTAATACAGAGGGAAACGTGATTGTGCTCAGAACAAAAGAACTGTGTTTCCTACACACGGACCATATCTAGTTCAACTCTGTTTCTGAAACTGGTACAAACCCCAGGTCCTCTAACATAAAATTCTTTTCAGTTAAGAGCGAGAAATTTGTGGACTTAGTGAACAATGTAGCTTCGTTTGAAGTGAAAAGTGACTGCGTTTACCTGAAACGAAGTCTTCCTTGAAGAAAGACACAGAGCCTGTCATTTAACTCCGTTTCTGAAGGGAAACACACGGCACAGTTCTCATCCATGAAACACAATCTGCTTTAGAGCAAGAAGCACGCTCTTGCTTTCTAGAGTCTATACTAAAGAGGGAAACGTGAGTGTGCGCAGAACAAAAGAACTGTGTTTCCTACACACGGACCATATCAAGTTCAACTCTGTTTCTGAAACTGATACAAACGACAGGTTGTCTAACATCCAATGCTTTTCAGGTAAGAGCGAGAAATGTGTGAGCTTCGTGAACAATGTAGCTTCGTTGGAAGTGAAAAGTGACTGCGTTTACCTGAAAGGATTCTTGCTTGTAGGAAGGCACAGAGCCTGGCACTTAGCTCCGTTTCTAAAGGGAAACACACGGCACAGTTCTCATCCATGAAACACACTCTGCTTTAGAGCAAGAAGCAAGCTCTTGCTTTCTAGAGTCTCTAATACAGAGGGAAACGTGAGTGTGCTCAGAACAAAAGAACTGTGTTTCCTACACACACAGACCATAACTAGTTCAACTCTGTTTCTGAAACTGATACAAACCACAGGTTGTCTAACATCCAATGCTTTTCAGTTAAGAGCGAGAAACGTGTGAGCTTTGTGAACAATGTAGCTTCGTTTGAGCTCAAAAGTGACTGCGTTTACCTGAAACGAAGTCTTGCTTGTAGGAAGACACACTTCTGGCATTAACTCCGTTTCTGAAGGGAAACACACGGCACAGTTCTCATCCATGAAACACATTCTGCTTTAGAGCAAGAAGCACGCTTTTGCTTTCTAGAGTCTCTAATACAGAGGGAAACGTGATTGTGCTCAGAACAAAAGAACTGTGTTTCCTACACACAGACCATATCTAGTTCAACTCTGTTTCTGAAACTGGTACAAACCCCAGGTCCTCTAACATAAAATTCTTTTCAGTTAAGAGCGAGAAATTTGTGGACTTTGTGAACAATGTAGCTTCGTTTGAAGTGAAAAGTGACTGCGTTTACCTGAAACGAAGTCTTCCTTGAAGAAAGACACAGAGCCTGTCATTTAACTCCGTTTCTGAAGGTAAACACACGGCACAGTTCTCATCCATGAAACACACTCTGCTTTAGAGCAAGTAGCACGCTCTTGCTTTCTAGAGTCTCTAATACAGAGGGAAACGTGAGTGTGCTCAGAACAAAAGAACTGTGTTTCCTACACACACAGACCATACCTAGTTCAACTCGGTTTCTGAAACTGATACAAACCACAGGTCCTCTAACATCCAATGCTTTTCAGTTAAGAGCAAGAAACATGTGAGCTTTGTGAACAATGTAGCTTCGTTTGAGCTCAAAAGTGACTGCGTTTACCTGAAACGAAGTCTTGCTTAATGAAAGACACAGAGCCTGGCATTTAACTCCGTTTCTGAAGGGAAACACACGGCACAGTTCTCATCCATGAAACACACTCTGCTTTAGAGCAAGAGGCACGCCCTTGCTTTCTAGAATCTCTAATACAGAGGGAAACGTGAGTGTGCTCAGAACAAAAGAACTGTGTTTCCTACACACACAGACCATATCTAGTTCAACTCTGTTTCTGTAACTGATACAAACCACAGGTCCTCTAACATCCAATGCTTTTCAGTTAAGAGCGAGAAACGTGTGAGCTTCGTGAACAATGTGGCTTCGTTTGAGCTGAAAAGTGACTGCGTTTACCTGAAACGAAGTCTTGCTTGTAGGAAGACACACGTCTGGCATTAACTCCGTTTCTGAAGGGAAACACACGGCACAGTTCTCATCCATGAAACACATTCTGCTTTAGAGCAAGAAGCACGCTTTTGCTTTCTAGAGTCTCTAATACAGAGGGAAACGTGAGTGTGCTCAGAACAAAAGAACTGTGTTTCCTACACACGGACCATATCTATTTCAACTCTGTTTCTGAAACTGAAACAAACCACAGGTCCTCTAACATAAAATTCTTTTCAGTTAAGAGCGAGAAAAATGCGGGATTCGTGAACAATGTAGCTTCGTTTGAGGTGAAAAGTGACTGCGTTTACCTGAAACGAAGTCTTGCTTGAAGAAAGACACAGAGCCTGGCATTTAACTCCGTTTCTGAAGGGAAACACACGGCAGAGTTCTCATCCATGAAACTCACTCTGCTTTAGAGCAAGAGGCACGCCCTTGCTTTCTAGAATCTCTAATACAGAGGGAAACGTGAGTGTGCTCAGAACAAAAGAACTGTGTTTCCTACACACACAGACCATATCTAGTTCAACTCTGTTTCTGAAACTGATACAAACCACAGGTCCTCTAACATCGAATGCTTTTCAGTTAAGAGCGAGAAACGTGTGAGCTTCGTGAACAATGTAGCTTCGTTTGAGCTGAAAAGTGACTGCGTTTACCTGAAACGAAGTCTTGCTTGTAGGAAGACACACTTCTGGCATTAACTCCGTTTCTGAAGGGAAACACACGGCACAGTTCTCATCCATGAAACACATTCTGCTTTAGAGCAAGAAGCACGCTTTTGCTTTCTAGAGTCTCTAATACAGAGGGAAACGTGAGTGTGCTCAGAACAAAAGAACTGTGTTTCCTACACACGGACCATACCTAGTTCAACTCTGTTTCTGAAACTGATACAAACCACAGGTCCTCTAACATCCAATGCTTTTCAGTTAAGAGCGAGAAACGTTTGGGCTTTGTGAACAATGTAGCTTCGTTTGAGCTCAAAAGTGACTGCGTTTACCTGAAACGAAGTCTTGCTTGTAGGAAGACACACTTCTGGCATTAACTCCGTTTCTGAAGGGAAACACACGGCACAGTTCTCATCCATGAAACACATTCTGCTTTAGAGCAAGAAGCACGCTTTTGCTTTCTAGAGTCTCTAATACAGAGGGAAACGTGATTGTGCTCAGAACAAAAGAACTGTGTTTCCTACACACGGACCATATCTAGTTCAACTCTGTTTCTGAAACTGGTACAAACCCCAGGTCCTCTAACATAAAATTCTTTTCAGTTAAGAGCGAGAAATTTGTGGACTTAGTGAACAATGTAGCTTCGTTTGAAGTGAAAAGTGACTGCGTTTACCTGAAACGAAGTCTTCCTTGAAGAAAGACACAGAGCCTGTCATTTAACTCCGTTTCTGAAGGTAAACACACGGCACAGTTCTCATCCATGAAACACAATCTGCTTTAGAGCAAGAAGCACGCTCTTGCTTTCTAGAGTCTATAATAAAGAGGGAAACGTGAGTGTGCGCAGAACAAAAGAACTGTGTTTCCTACACACGGACCATATCAAGTTCAACTCTGTTTCTGAAACTGATACAAACGACAGGTTGTCTAACATCCAATGCTTTTCAGGTAAGAGCGAGAAATGTGTGAGCTTCGTGAACAATGTAGCTTCGTTGGAAGTGAAAAGTGACTGCGTTTACCTGAAAGGATTCTTGCTTGTAGGAAGGCACAGAGCCTGGCACTTAGCTCCGTTTCTAAAGGGAAACACACGGCACAGTTCTCATCCATGAAACACACTCTGCTTTAGAGGAAGAAGCAAGCTCTTGCTTTCTAGAGTCTCTAATACAGAGGGAAACGTGAGTGTGCTCAGAACAAAAGAACTGTGTTTCCTACACACACAGACCATAACTAGTTCAACTCTGTTTCTGAAACTGATACAAACCACAGGTTGTCTAACATCCAATGCTTTTCAGTTAAGAGCGAGAAACGTGTGAGCTTTGTGAACAATGTAGCTTCGTTTGAGCTCAAAAGTGACTGCGTTTACCTGAAACGAAGTCTTGCTTAATGAAAGACACAGAGCCTGGCATTTAACTCCGTTTCTGAAGGGAAACACACGGCACAGTTCTCATCCATGAAACACACTCTGCTTTAGAGCAAGAGGCACGCCCTTGCTTTCTAGAATCTCTAATACAGAGGGAAACGTGAGTGTGCTCAGAACAAAAGAACTGTGTTTCCTACACACACAGACCATATCTAGTTCAACTCTGTTTCTGTAACTGATACAAACCACAGGTCCTCTAACATCCAATGCTTTTCAGTTAAGAGCGAGAAACGTGTGAGCTTCGTGAACAATGTGGCTTCGTTTGAGCTGAAAAGTGACTGCGTTTACCTGAAACGAAGTCTTGCTTGTAGGAAGACACACGTCTGGCATTAACTCCGTTTCTGAAGGGAAACACACGGCACAGTTCTCATCCATGAAACACATTCTGCTTTAGAGCAAGAAGCACGCTTTTGCTTTCTAGAGTCTCTAATACAGAGGGAAACGTGAGTGTGCTCAGAACAAAAGAACTGTGTTTCCTACACACGGACCATATCTAGTTCAACTCTGTTTCTGAAACTGATACAAACCACAGGTCCTCTAACATAAAATTCTTTTCAGTTAAGAGCGAGAAACATGCGGGCTTTGTGAACAATGTAGCTTCGTTTGAGGTGAAAAGTGACTGCGTTTACCTGAAACGAAGTCTTGCTTGAAGAAAGACACAGAGCCTGGCATTTAACTCCGTTTCTGAAGGGAAACACACGGCAGAGTTCTCATCCATGAAACTCACTCTGCTTTAGAGCAAGAGGCACGCCCTTGCTTTCTAGAATCTCTAATACAGAGGGAAACGTGAGTGTGCTCAGAACAAAAGAACTGTGTTTCCTACACACACAGACCATATCTAGTTCAACTCTGTTTCTGAAACTGATACAAACCACAGGTCCTCTAACATCGAATGCTTTTCAGTTAAGAGCGAGAAACGTGTGAGCTTCGTGAACAATGTAGCTTCGTTTGAGCTGAAAAGTGACTGCGTTTACCTGAAACGAAGTCTTGCTTGTAGGAAGACACACTTCTGGCATTAACTCCGTTTCTGAAGGGAAACACACGGCACAGTTCTCATCCATGAAACACATTCTGCTTTAGAGCAAGAAGCACACTTTTGCTTTCTAGAGTCTCTAATACAGAGGGAAACGTGAGTGTGCTCAGAACAAAAGAACTGTGTTTCCTACACACGGACCATATCTAGTTCAACTCTGTTTCTGAAACTGGTACAAACCCCAGGTCCTCTAACATAAAATTCTTTTCAGTTAAGAGCAAGAAATTTGTGGGCTTTGTGAACAATGTAGCTTCGTTTGAAGTGAAAAGTGACTGCGTTTACCTGAAACGAAGTCTTCCTTGAAGAAAGACACAGAGCCTGTCATTTAACTCCGTTTCTGAAGGGAAACACACGGCACAGTTCTCATCCATGAAACACAATCTGCTTTAGAGCAAGAAGCACGCTCTTGCTTTCTAGAGTCTATAATAAAGAGGGAAACGTGAGTGTGCGCAGAACAAAAGAACTGTGTTTCCTACACACGGACCATATCAAGTTCAACTCTGTTTCTGAAACTGATACAAACCACAGGTTGTCTAACATCCAATGCTTTTCAAGTAAGAGCGAGAAATGTGTGAGCTTCGTGAACAATGTAGCTTCGTTTGAAGTGAAAAGTGACTGCGTTTACCTGAAAGGATTCTTGCTTGTAGGAAGGCACAGAGCCTGGCACTTAACTCCGTTTCTAAAGGGAAACACATGGCACAGAACTCATCCATGAAACACACTCTGCTTTAGAGCAAGAAGCAAGCTCTTGCTTTCTAGAGTCTCTAATACAGAGGGAAACGTGAGTGTGCTCAGAACAAAAGAACTGTGTTTCCTACACACACAGACCATATCTAGTTCAACTCTGTTTCTGAAACTGATACAAACCACAGGTCCTCTAACATCCAATGCTTTTCAGTTAAGAGCGAGAAACGTTTGGGCTTTGTGAACAATGTAGCTTCGTTTGAGCTCAAAAGTGACTGCGTTTACCTGAAACGAAGTCTTGCTTGTAGGAAGACACACTTCTGGCATTAACTCCGTTTCTGAAGGGAAACACACGGCACAGTTCTCATCCATGAAACACATTCTGCTTTAGAGCAAGAAGCACGCTTTTGCTTTCTAGAGTCTCTAATACAGAGGGAAACGTGATTGTGCTCAGAACAAAAGAACTGTGTTTCCTACACACGGACCATATCTAGTTCAACTCTGTTTCTGAAACTGGTACAAACCCCAGGTCCTCTAACATAAAATTCTTTTCAGTTAAGAGCGAGAAATTTGTGGACTTTGTGAACAATGTAGCTTCGTTTGAAGTGAAAAGTGACTGCGTTTACCTGAAACGAAGTCTTCCTTGAAGAAAGACACAGAGCCTGTCATTTAACTCCGTTTCTGAAGGTAAACACACGGCACAGTTCTCATCCATGAAACACAATCTGCTTTAGAGCACGAAGCACGCTCTTGCTTTCTAGAGTCTATAATAAAGAGGGAAACGTGAGTGTGCGCAGAACAAAAGAACTGTGTTAGCTACACACGGACCATATCAAGTTCAACTCTGTTTCTGAAACTGATACAAACCACAGGTTGTCTAACATCCAATGCTTTTCAGGTAAGAGCGAGAAATGTGTGAGCTTCGTGAACAATGTAGCTTCGTTTGAAGTGAAAAGTGACTGCGTTTACCTGAAAGGATTCTTGCTTGTAGGAAGGCACAGAGCCTGGCACTTAACTCCGTTTCTAAAGGGAAACACACGGCACAGTTCTCATCCATGAAACACACTCTGCTTTAGAGCAAGAAGCACGCTCTTGCTTTCTAGAGTCTCTAATACAGAGGGAAACGTGAGTGTGCTCAGAACAAAAGAACTGTGTTTCCTACACACACAGACCATATCTAGTTCAACTCTGTTTCTGAAACTGATACAAACCACAGGTCCTCTAACATCCAATGCTTTTCAGTTAAGAGCAAGAAACGTGTGAGCTTTGTGAACAATGTAGCTTCGTTTGAGCTCAAAAGTGACTGCGTTTACCTGAAAAGAAATCTTGCTTCAAGAAAGACACAGAGCCTGTCATTTAACTCCGTTTCTGAAGGGAAACACACGGCACAGTCCTCATCCATGAAACACATTCTTCTTTAGAGAAAGAAGCACGCTCTTGCTTTCTAGAGTCTCTAATACAGAGGGAAACGTGAGTGTGCTCAGAACAAAAGAACTGTGTTTCCTACACACACAGACCATATCTAGTTCAACTCTGTTTCTGAAACTGATACAAACCACAGGTCCTCTAACATCCAATGCTTTTCAGTTAAGAGCGAGAAACATGTGAGCTTTGTGAACAATGTAGCTTCGTTTGAGCTCAAAAGTGACTGCGTTTAACTGAAACGAAGTCTTGCTTGTAGGAAGGCACAGAGCCTGGAATTTAACTCCGTTTCTGAAGGGAAACACACGGCACAGTTCTCATCCATGAAACAAAATCTGCTTTAGAGCAAGAAGCACGCTCTTGCTTTTTTGAGTCTCTAATAAAGAGGGAAACGTGAGTGTGCGCAGAACAAAAGAACTGTGTTTCCTACACACCGACCATATCAAGTTCAACTCTGTTTCTGAAACTGATACAAACCACAGGTTGTCTAACATCCAATGCTTTTCCGGTAAGAGCGAGAAACGTGTGAGCTTCGTGAACAATGTAGCTTTGTTTGAGCTGAAAAGTGACTGTGTTTACCTGAAAAGAAGTCTTGCTTGTAGGAAGACACACGCCTGGCATTTAACTCCGTTTCTGAAGGGAAACACACGGCACAGTTCTCATCCATGAAATACACTCTGCTTTAGAGCAAGAAGCACGCTCTTGCTTTCTAGAGTCTCTAATACAGAGGGAAAAGTGAGTGTGCTCAGAACAAAAGAACTGTGTTTCCTACACACACAGACCATATCAAGTTCAACTCTGTTTCTGAAACTGATACAAACCACAGGTCGTCTAACATCCAATGCTTTTCAGGTAAGAGCGAGAAACGTGTGAGCTTCGTGAACAATGTAGCTTCGTTTGAGCTGAAAAGTGACTGCGTTTACCTGAAAAGAAGTCTTGCTTGTAGGAAGACACACGCCTGGCATTTAACTCCGTTTCTGAAGGGAAACACACGGCACAGTTCTCATCCATGAAATACACTCTGCTTTAGAGCAAGAAGCACGCTCTTGCTTTCTAGAGTCTCTAATACAGAGGGAAACGTGAGTGTGCTCAGAACAAAAGAAGTGTGTTTCCTACACACACAGACCATATCTAGTTCAACTCTGTTTCTGAAACTGATACAAACCACAGGTCCTCTAACATCCAATGCTTTTCAGTTAAGAGCAAGAAACGTGTGGGCTTTGTGAACAATATAGCTTCGTTTGAGTTGAAAAGTGACTGCGTTTACCTGAAAAGAAGTCTTGCTTAAAGAAAGACACAGAGCCTGGCATTTAACTCCGTTTCTGAAGGGAAACACACGGCACAGTTCTCATCCATGAAACACAATCTGCTTTAGAGCACGAAGCACGCTCTTGCTTTCTAGAGTCTATAATAAAGAGGGAAACGTGAGTGTGCGCAGAACAAAAGAACTGTGTTAGCTACACACGGACCATATCAAGTTCAACTCTGTTTCTGAAACTGATACAAACCACAGGTTGTCTAACATCCAATGCTTTTCAGGTAAGAGCGAGAAATGTGTGAGCTTCGTGAACAATGTAGCTTCGTTTGAAGTGAAAAGTGACTGCGTTTACCTGAAAGGATTCTTGCTTGTAGGAAGGCACAGAGCCTGGCACTTAACTCCGTTTCTAAAGGGAAACACACGGCACAGTTCTCATCCATGAAACACACTCTGCTTTAGAGCAAGAAGCACGCTCTTGCTTTCTAGAGTCTCTAATACAGAGGGAAACGTGAGTGTGCTCAGAACAAAAGAACTGTGTTTCCTACACACACAGACCATATCTAGTTCAACTCTGTTTCTGAAACTGATACAAACCACAGGTCCTCTAACATCCAATGCTTTTCAGTTAAGAGCGAGAAACGTGTGAGCTTTGTGAACAATGTAGCTTCGTTTGAGCTCAAAAGGGACTGCGTTTACCTGAAACGAAGTCTTGCTTGTAGGAAGACACACTTCTGGCATTAACTCCGTTTCTGAAGGGAAACACACGGCACAGTTCTCATCCATGAAACACATTCTGCTTTAGAGCAAGAAGCACGCTTTTGCTTTCTAGAGTCTCTAATACAGAGGGAAACGTGATTGTGCTCAGAACAAAAGAACTGTGTTTCCTACACACGGACCATATCTAGTTCAACTCTGTTTCTGAAACTGGTACAAACCCCAGGTCCTCTAACATAAAATTCTTTTCAGTTAAGAGCGAGAAATTTGTGGACTTTGTGAACAATGTAGCTTCGTTTGAAGTGAAAAGTGACTGCGTTTACCTGAAACGAAGTCTTCCTTGAAGAAAGACACAGAGCCTGTCATTTAACTCCGTTTCTGAAGGTAAACACACGGCACAGTTCTCATCCATGAAACACAATCTGCTTTAGAGCACGAAGCACGCTCTTGCTTTCTAGAGTCTATAATAAAGAGGGAAACGTGAGTGTGCGCAGAACAAAAGAACTGTGTTAGCTACACACGGACCATATCAAGTTCAACTCTGTTTCTGAAACTGATACAAACCACAGGTTGTCTAACATCCAATGCTTTTCAGGTAAGAGCGAGAAATGTGTGAGCTTCGTGAACAATGTAGCTTCGTTTGAAGTGAAAAGTGACTGCGTTTACCTGAAAGGATTCTTGCTTGTAGGAAGGCACAGAGCCTGGCACTTAACTCCGTTTCTAAAGGGAAACACACGGCACAGTT
Source organism: Onychomys leucogaster (assembly GCA_949786385.1). Lineage (NCBI taxonomy): Eukaryota > Metazoa > Chordata > Mammalia > Rodentia > Cricetidae > Onychomys > Onychomys leucogaster. The sequence continues at coordinate 199,891 of CATKUP010000298.1, read as the reverse complement.
CTCATCCATGAAACACACTCTGCTTTAGAGCAAGAAGCACGCTCTTGCTTTCTAGAGTCTCTAATACAGAGGGAAACGTGAGTGTGCTCAGAACAAAAGAACTGTGTTTCCTACACACACAGACCATATCTAGTTCAACTCTGTTTCTGAAACTGATACAAACCACAGGTCCTCTAACATCCAATGCTTTTCAGTTAAGAGCAAGAAACGTGTGAGCTTTGTGAACAATGTAGCTTCGTTTGAGCTCAAAAGTGACTGCGTTTACCTGAAACGAAGTCTTGCTTAATGAAAGACACAGAGCCTGGCATTTAACTCCGTTTCTGAAGGGAAACACACGGCACAGTTCTCATCCATGAAACACACTCTGCTTTAGAGCAAGAGGCACGCCCTTGCTTTCTAGAATCTCTAATACAAAGGGAAACGTGAGTGTGCTCAGAACAAAAGAACTGTGTTTCCTACACACACAGACCATATCTAGTTCAACTCTGTTTCTGTAACTGATACAAACCACAGGTCCTCTAACATCCAATGCTTTTCAGTTAAGAGCGAGAAACGTGTGAGCTTCGTGAACAATGTGGCTTCGTTTGAGCTGAAAAGTGACTGCGTTTACCTGAAACGAAGTCTTGCTTGTAGGAAGACACACGTCTGGCATTAACTCCGTTTCTGAAGGGAAACACACGGCACAGTTCTCATCCATGAAACACATTCTGCTTTAGAGCAAGAAGCACGCTTTTGCTTTCTAGAGTCTCTAATACAGAGGGAAACGTGAGTGTGCTCAGAACAAAAGAACTGTGTTTCCTACACACGGACCATATCTAGTTCAACTCTGTTTCTGAAACTGATACAAACCACAGGTCCTCTAACATAAAATTCTTTTCAGTTAAGAGCGAGAAACATGCGGGCTTTGTGAACAATGTAGCTTCGTTTGAGGTGAAAAGTGACTGCGTTTACCTGAAACGAAGTCTTGCTTGAAGAAAGACACAGAGCCTGGCATTTAACTCCGTTTCTGAAGGTAAACACACGGCACAGTTCTCATCCATGAAACACAATCTGCTTTAGAGCAAGAAGCACGCTCTTGCTTTCTAGAGTCTATAATAAAGAGGGAAACGTGAGTGTGCGCAGAACAAAAGAACTGTGTTTCCTACACACACAGACCATAACTAGTTCAACTCTGTTTCTGAAACTGATACAAACCACAGGTTGTCTAACATCCAATGCTTTTCAGTTAAGAGCGAGAAACGTGTGAGCTTTGTGAACAATGTAGCTTCGTTTGAGCTCAAAAGTGACTGCGTTTACCTGAAACGAAGTCTTGCTTGTAGGAAGACACACTTCTGGCATTAACTCCGTTTCTGAAGGGAAACACACGGCACAGTTCTCATCCATGAAACACATTCTGCTTTAGAGCAAGAAGCACGCTTTTGCTTTCTAGAGTCTCTAATACAGAGGGAAACGTGATTGTGCTCAGAACAAAAGAACTGTGTTTCCTACACACAGACCATATCTAGTTCAACTCTGTTTCTGAAACTGGTACAAACCCCAGGTCCTCTAACATAAAATTCTTTTCAGTTAAGAGCGAGAAATTTGTGGACTTTGTGAACAATGTAGCTTCGTTTGAAGTGAAAAGTGACTGCGTTTACCTGAAACGAAGTCTTCCTTGAAGAAAGACACAGAGCCTGTCATTTAACTCCGTTTCTGAAGGTAAACACACGGCACAGTTCTCATCCATGAAACACAATCTGCTTTAGAGCAAGAAGCACGCTCTTGCTTTCTAGAGTCTATAATAAAGAGGGAAACGTGAGTGTGCGCAGAACAAAAGAACTGTGTTTCCTACACACGGACCATATCAAGTTCAACTCTGTTTCTGAAACTGATACAAACCACAGGTTGTCTAACATCCAATGCTTTTCAGGTAAGAGCGAGAAATGTGTGAGCTTCGTGAACAATGTAGCTTCGTTTGAAGTGAAAAGTGACTGCGTTTACCTGAAAGGATTCTTGTTTGTAGGAAGGCACAGAGCCTGGCACTTAACTCCGTTTCTAAAGGGAAACACACGGCACAGTTCTCATCCATGAAACACACTCTGCTTTAGAGCAAGAAGCACGCTCTTGCTTTCTAGAGTCTCTAATACAGAGGGAAACGTGAGTGTGCTCAGAACAAAAGAACTGTGTTTACTACACACACAGACCATATCTAGTTCAACTCTGTTTCTGAAACTGATACAAACCACAGGTCCTCTAACATCCAATGCTTTTCAGTTAAGAGCAAGAAACGTGTGAGCTTTGTGAACAAAGTAGCTTCGTTTGAGCTCAAAAGTGACTGCGTTTACCTGAAACGAAGTCTTGCTTAAAGAAAGACACAGAGCCTGGCATTTAACTCCGTTTCTGAAGGGAAACACACAGCACAGTTCTCATCCATGAAACACACTCTGCTTTAGAGCAAGAGGCACGCCCTTGCTTTCTACAATCTCTAATACAGAGGGAAACGTGAGTGTGCTCAGAACAAAAGAACTGTGTTTCCTACACACAGAGACCATATCTAGTTCAACTCTGTTTCTGTAACTGATACAAACCACAGGTCCTCTAACATCCAATGCTTTTCAGTTAAGAGCGAGAAACGTGTGAGCTTCGTGAACAATGTGGCTTCGTTTGAGCTGAAAAGTGACTGCGTTTACCTGAAACGAAGTCTTGCTTGTAGGAAGACACACGTCTGGCATTAACTCCGTTTCTGAAGGGAAACACACGGCACAGTTCTCATCCATGAAACACATTCTGCTTTAGAGCAAGAAGCACGCTTTTGCATTCTAGAGTCTCTAATACAGAGGGAAACGTGAGTGTGCTCAGAACAAAAGAACTGTGTTTCCTACACACGGACCCTATCTAGTTCAACTCTGTTTCTGAAACTGATACAAACCACAGGTCCTCTAACATAAAATTCTTTTCAGTTAAGAGCGAGAAACATGCGGGCTTTGTGAACAATGTAGCTTCGTTTGAGGTGAAAAGTGACTGCGTTTACCTGAAACGAAGTCTTGCTTGAAGAAAGACACAGAGCCTGGCATTTAACTCCGTTTCTGAAGGGAAACACACGGCACAGTTCTCATCCATGAAACTCACTCTGCTTTAGAGCAAGAGGCACGCTCTTCGCTCTAGAATCTCTAATACAGAGGGAAACGTGAGTGTGCTCAGAACAAAAGAACTGTGTTTCCTACACACACAGACCATATCTAGTTCAACTCTGTTTCTGAAACTGATACAAACCACAGGTCCTCTAACATCCAATGCTTTTCAGTTAAGAGCGAGAAACGTGTGAGCTTCGTGAACAATGTAGCTTCGTTTGAGCTGAAAAGTGACTGCATTTACCTGAAACGAAGTCTTGCTTGTAGGAAGACACACTTCTGGCATTAACTCCGTTTCTGAAGGGAAACACACGGCACAGTTCTCATCCATGAAACACAATCTGCTTTAGAGCTAGAAGCACGCTCTTGCTTTCTAGAGTCTCTAATACCTAGGGAAACGTGAGTGTGCTCAGAACAAAAGAACTGTGTTTCCTACACACACAGACCATATCTAGTTCAACTCTGTTTCTGAAACTGATACAAACCACAGGTCCTCTAACATCCAATGCTTTTCAGTTAAGAGCGAGAAACGTGTGAGCTTTGTGAACAATGTAGCTTCGTTTGAGCTCAAAAGTGACTGCATTTACCTGAAACGAAGTCTTGCTTGTAGGAAGACACACTTCTGGCATTAACTCCGTTTCTGAAGGGAAACACACGGCACAGTTCTCATCCATGAAACACATTCTGCTTTAGAGCAAGAAGCACGCTTTTGCTTTCTAGAGTCTCTAATACAGAGGGAAACGTGATTGTGCTCAGAACAAAAGAACTGTGTTTCCTACACACGGACCATATCTAGTTCAACTCTGTTTCTGAAACTGGTACAAACCCCAGGTCCTCTAACATAAAATTCTTTTCAGTTAAGAGGGAGAAATTTGTGGACTTAGTGAACAATGTAGCTTCGTTTGAAGTGAAAAGTGACTGCGTTTACCTGAAACGAAGTCTTCCTTGAAGAAAGACACAGAGCCTGTCATTTAACTCCGTTTCTGAAGGGAAACACACGGCACAGTTCTCATCCATGAAACACAATCTGCTTTAGAGCAAGAAGCACGCTCTTGCTTTCTAGAGTCTATAATAAAGAGGGAAACGTGAGTGTGCGCAGAACAAAAGACCTGTGTTTCCTACACACGGACCATATCAAGTTCAACTCTGTTTCCGAAACTGATACAAACCACAGGTTGTCTAACATCCAATGCTTTTCAGGTAAGAGCGAGAAATGTGTGAGCTTCGTGAACAATGTAGCTTCGTTTGAAGTGAAAAGTGACTGCGTTTACCTGAAAGGATTCTTGCTTGTAGGAAGGCACAGAGCCTGGCACTTAACTCCGTTTCTAAAGGGAAACACACGGCACAGTTCTCATCCATGAAACACACTCTGCTTTAGAGCAAGAAGCACGCTCTTGCTTTCTAGAGTCTCTAATACAGAGGGAAACGTGAGTGTGCTCAGAACAAATAACTGTGTTTCCTACACACACAGACCATATCTAGTTCAACTCTGTTTCTGAAACTGATACAAACCACAGGTCCTCTAACATCCAATGCTTTTCAGTTAAGAGCAAGAAATGTGTGAGCTTTGTGAACAATGTAGCTTCGTTTGAGCTCAAAAGTGACTGCGTTTACCTGAAACGAAGTCTTGCTTGTAGGAAGGCACAGAGCCTGGCATTTAACTCCGTTTCTGAAGGGAAACACACGGCACAGTTCTCATCCATGAAACACATTCTGCTTTAGAGCAAGAGGCACGCTCTTCGCTCTAGAATCTCTAATACAGAGGGAAACGTGAGTGTGCTCAGAACAAAAGAACTGTGTTTCCTACACACACACACCATATCTAGTTCAACTCTGTTTCTGAAACTGATACAAACCACAGGTCCTCTAACATCCAATGCTTTTCAGTTAGGAGCGAGAAACGTGTGAGCTTCGTGAACAATGTAGCTTCGTTTGAGCTGAAAAGTGACTGCGTTTACCTGAAACGAAGTCTTGCTTGTAGGAAGACACACTTCTGGCATTAACTCCGTTTCTGAAGGGAAACACACGGCACAGTTCTCATCCATGAAACACATTCTGCTTTAGAGCAAGAAGCATGCTTTTGATTTCTAGAGTCTCTAATACAGAGGGAAACGTGAGTGTGCTCAGAACAAAAGAACTGTGTTTCCTACACACACACACCATATCTAGTTCAACTCTGTTTCTGAAACTGATACAAACCACAGGTCCTCTAACATCCAATGCTTTTCAGTTAGGAGCGAGAAACGTGTGAGCTTCGTGAACAATGTAGCTTCGTTTGAGCTGAAAAGTGACTGCGTTTACCTGAAACGAAGTCTTGCTTGTAGGAAGACACACTTCTGGCATTAACTCCGTTTCTGAAGGGAAACACACGGCACAGTTCTCATCCATGAAACACATTCTGCTTTAGAGCAAGAAGCATGCTTTTGCTTTCTAGAGTCTCTAATACAGAGGGAAACGTGAGTGTGCTCAGAACAAAAGAACTGTGTTTCATACACACGGACCATATCTAGTTCAACTCTGTTTCTGAAACTGATACAAACCACAGGTCCTTTAACATAAAATTCTTTTCAGTTAAGAGCGAGAAACATGCGGGCTTTGTGAACAATGTAGCTTCGTTTGAAGTGAAAAGTGACTGCGTTTACCTGAAACGAAGTCTTGCTTGAAGAAAGACACAGAGCCTGGCATTTAACTCCATTTCTGAAGGGAAACACACGGCACAGTTCTCATCCATGAAACACACTCTGCTTTAGAGCAAGAGGCACGCTCTTCGCTCTAGAATCTCTAATACAGAGGGAAACGTGAGTGTGCTCAGAACAAAAGAACTGTGTTTCCTACACACACACACCATATCTAGTTCAACTCTGTTTCTGAAACTGATACAAACCACAGGTCCTCTAACATCCAATGCTTTTCAGTTAGGAGCGAGAAACGTGTGAGCTTCGTGAACAATGTAGCTTCGTTTGAGCTGAAAAGTGACTGCGTTTACCTGAAACGAAGTCTTGCTTGTAGGAAGACACACTTCTGGCATTAACTCCGTTTCTGAAGGGAAACACACGGCACAGTTCTCATCCATGAAACACATTCTGCTTTAGAGCAAGAAGCATGCTTTTGCTTTCTAGAGTCTCTAATAAAGAGGGAAACGTGAGTGTGCTCAGAACAAAAGAACTGTGTTTCCTACACACGGACCATATCTAGTTCAACTCTGTTTCTGAAACTGATACAAACCACAGGTCCTCTAACATAAAATTCTTTTCAGTTAAGAGCGAGAAACATGCGGGCTTTGTGAACAATGTAGCTTCGTTTGAGGTGAAAAGTGACTGCGTTTACCTGAAACGAAGTCTTGCTTGAAGAAAGACACAGAGCCTGGCATTTAACTCCGTTTCTGAAGGGAAACACACGGCACAGTTCTCATCCATGAAACTCACTCTGCTTTAGAGCAAGAGGCACGCTCTTCGCTCTAGAATCTCTAATACAGAGGGAAACGTGAGTGTGCTCAGAACAAAAGAACTGTGTTTCCTACACACACAGACCATATCTAGTTCAACTCTGTTTCTGAAACTGATACAAACCACAGGTCCTCTAACATCCAATGCTTTTCAGTTAAGAGCGAGAAACGTGTGAGCTTCGTGAACAATGTAGCTTCGTTTGAGCTGAAAAGTGACTGCGTTTACCTGAAACGAAGTCTTGCTTGTAGGAAGACACACTTCTGGCATTAACTCCGTTTCTGAAGGGAAACACACGGCACAGTTCTCATCCATGAAACACAATCTGCTTTAGAGCTAGAAGCACGCTCTTGCTTTCTAGAGTCTCTAATACCTAGGGAAACGTGAGTGTGCTCAGAACAAAAGAACTGTGTTTCCTACACACACAGACCATATCTAGTTCAACTCTGTTTCTGAAACTGATACAAACCACAGGTCCTCTAACATCCAATGCTTTTCAGTTAAGAGCGAGAAACGTGTGAGCTTTGTGAACAATGTAGCTTCGTTTGAGCTCAAAAGTGACTGCATTTACCTGAAACGAAGTCTTGCTTGTAGGAAGACACACTTCTGGCATTAACTCCGTTTCTGAAGGGAAACACACGGCACAGTTCTCATCCATGAAACACATTCTGCTTTAGAGCAAGAAGCACGCTTTTGCTTTCTAGAGTCTCTAATACAGAGGGAAACGTGATTGTGCTCAGAACAAAAGAACTGTGTTTCCTACACACGGACCATATCTAGTTCAACTCTGTTTCTGAAACTGGTACAAACCCCAGGTCCTCTAACATAAAATTCTTTTCAGTTAAGAGGGAGAAATTTGTGGACTTAGTGAACAATGTAGCTTCGTTTGAAGTGAAAAGTGACTGCGTTTACCTGAAACGAAGTCTTCCTTGAAGAAAGACACAGAGCCTGTCATTTAACTCCGTTTCTGAAGGGAAACACACGGCACAGTTCTCATCCATGAAACACAATCTGCTTTAGAGCAAGAAGCACGCTCTTGCTTTCTAGAGTCTATAATAAAGAGGGAAACGTGAGTGTGCGCAGAACAAAAGAACTGTGTTTCCTACACACGGACCATATCAAGTTCAACTCTGTTTCCGAAACTGATACAAACCACAGGTTGTCTAACATCCAATGCTTTTCAGGTAAGAGCGAGAAATGTGTGAGCTTCGTGAACAATGTAGCTTCGTTTGAAGTGAAAAGTGACTGCGTTTACCTGAAAGGATTCTTGCTTGTAGGAAGGCACAGAGCCTGGCACTTAACTCCGTTTCTAAAGGGAAACACACGGCACAGTTCTCATCCATGAAACACACTCTGCTTTAGAGCAAGAAGCACGCTCTTGCTTTCTAGAGTCTCTAATACAGAGGGAAACGTGAGTGTGCTCAGAACAAATAACTGTGTTTCCTACACACACAGACCATATCTAGTTCAACTCTGTTTCTGAAACTGATACAAACCACAGGTCCTCTAACATCCAATGCTTTTCAGTTAAGAGCAAGAAATGTGTGAGCTTTGTGAACAATGTAGCTTCGTTTGAGCTCAAAAGTGACTGCGTTTACCTGAAACGAAGTCTTGCTTGTAGGAAGGCACAGAGCCTGGCATTTAACTCCGTTTCTGAAGGGAAACACACGGCACAGTTCTCATCCATGAAACACATTCTGCTTTAGAGCAAGAGGCACGCTCTTCGCTCTAGAATCTCTAATACAGAGGGAAACGTGAGTGTGCTCAGAACAAAAGAACTGTGTTTCCTACACACACACACCATATCTAGTTCAACTCTGTTTCTGAAACTGATACAAACCACAGGTCCTCTAACATCCAATGCTTTTCAGTTAGGAGCGAGAAACGTGTGAGCTTCGTGAACAATGTAGCTTCGTTTGAGCTGAAAAGTGACTGCGTTTACCTGAAACGAAGTCTTGCTTGTAGGAAGACACACTTCTGGCATTAACTCCGTTTCTGAAGGGAAACACACGGCACAGTTCTCATCCATGAAACACATTCTGCTTTAGAGCAAGAAGCATGCTTTTGATTTCTAGAGTCTCTAATACAGAGGGAAACGTGAGTGTGCTCAGAACAAAAGAACTGTGTTTCCTACACACACACACCATATCTAGTTCAACTCTGTTTCTGAAACTGATACAAACCACAGGTCCTCTAACATCCAATGCTTTTCAGTTAGGAGCGAGAAACGTGTGAGCTTCGTGAACAATGTAGCTTCGTTTGAGCTGAAAAGTGACTGCGTTTACCTGAAACGAAGTCTTGCTTGTAGGAAGACACACTTCTGGCATTAACTCCGTTTCTGAAGGGAAACACACGGCACAGTTCTCATCCATGAAACACATTCTGCTTTAGAGCAAGAAGCATGCTTTTGCTTTCTAGAGTCTCTAATACAGAGGGAAACGTGAGTGTGCTCAGAACAAAAGAACTGTGTTTCATACACACGGACCATATCTAGTTCAACTCTGTTTCTGAAACTGATACAAACCACAGGTCCTTTAACATAAAATTCTTTTCAGTTAAGAGCGAGAAACATGCGGGCTTTGTGAACAATGTAGCTTCGTTTGAAGTGAAAAGTGACTGCGTTTACCTGAAACGAAGTCTTGCTTGAAGAAAGACACAGAGCCTGGCATTTAACTCCATTTCTGAAGGGAAACACACGGCACAGTTCTCATCCATGAAACACACTCTGCTTTAGAGCAAGAGGCACGCTCTTCGCTCTAGAATCTCTAATACAGAGGGAAACGTGAGTGTGCTCAGAACAAAAGAACTGTGTTTCCTACACACACAGACCATATCTAGTTCAACTCTGTTTCTGAAACTGGTACAAACCCCAGGTCCTCTAACATAAAATTCTTTTCAGTTAAGAGCGAGAAATTTGTGGGCTTTGTGAACAATGTAGCTTCGTTTGAAGTGAAAAGAGACTGCGTTTACCTGAAACGAAGTCTTCCTTGAAGAAAGACACAGAGCCTGGCACTTAACTCCGTTTCTGAAGGGAAACACACAGCACAGTTCTCATCCATGAAACACAATCTGCTTTAGAGCAAGAAGCACGCTCTTGCTTTTTTGAGTCTCTAATAAAGAGGGAAACGTGAGTGTGCGCAGAACAAAAGAACTGTGTTTCCTACACACCGACCATATCAAGTTCAACTCTGTTTCTGAAACTGACACAAACCACAGGTTGTCTAACATCCAATGCTTTTCAGGTAAGAGCGAGAAACGTGTGAGCTTCGTGAACAATGTAGCTTCATTTGAGCTCAAAAGTGACTGCGTTTACCTGAAAAGAAGTCTTGCTTGTAGGAAGACACACGCCTGGCATTTAACTCCGTTTCTGAAGGGAAACACACAGCACAGTTCTCATCCATGAAACACACTCTGCTTTAGAGCAAGAAGCACACTCTTGCTTTCTAGAGTCTCTAATAAGGCGGGAAACGTGAGAGTGCTCAGAACAAAAGAACTGTGTTTCCTACACACACAGACCATATCTAGTTCAACTCTGTTTCTGAAACTGATACAAACCACAGGTCGTCTAACTTCCAATGCTTTTCAGTTAAGAGCGAGAAACGTGTGAGCTTCGTGAACAATGTAGCTTTGTTTGAGCTGTAAAGTGACTGCGTTTACCTGAAACGAAGTCTTGCTTGTAGGAAGACACACGTCTGGCATTAACTCCATTTCTGAAGGGAAACACACGGCACAGTTCTCATCCATGAAACACATTCTGCTTTAGAGCAAGAAGCACGCTTTTGCTTTCTAGAGTCTCTAATACAGAGGGAAACGTGAGTGTGCTCAGAACAAAAGAACTGTGTTTCCTACACACGGACCATATCTAGTTCAACTCTGTTTCTGAAACTGATACAAACCACAGGTCCTCTAACATAAAATTCTTTTCAGTTAAGAGCGAGAAACGTGTGAGCTTCGTGAACAATGTAGCTTCTTTTGAGCTGAAAAGTGACTGCGTTTACCTGAAACGAAGTCTTGCTTGTAGGAAGACACACTTCCGGCATTAACTCCGTTTCTGAAGGGAAACACACGGCACAGTTCTCATCCATGAAACACATTCTGCTTTAGAGAGAGAAGCACGCTTTTGCTTTCTAGAGTCTCTAATACAGAGGGAAACGTGATTGTGCTCAGAACAAAAGAACTGTTTTTCCTACACACGGACCATATCTAGTTCAACTCTGTTTCTGAAACTGGTACAAACCCCAGGTCCTCTAACATAAAATTCTTTTCAGTTAAGAGCGAGAAATTTGTGGGCTTTGTGAACAATGTAGCTTCGTTTGAGGTGAAAAGTGACTGCGTTTACCTGCAACAAAGTCTTCCTTGAAGAAAGACACAGAGCCTGACATTTATCTCCGTTTCTGCAAGGAAACACACGGCACAGTCCTCATCCATGAAACACATTCTTCTTTAGAGCAAGAAGCACGCTCTTGCTTTCTAGAGTCTCTAATACAGAGGGAAACGTGAGTGTGCTCAGAACAAAAGAACTGTGTTTCCTACACACACAGACCATATCTAGTTCAACTCTGTTTCTGAAACTGATACAAACCACAGGTCCTCTAACATCCAATGCTTTTCAGTTAAGAGCGAGAAACGGGTGAGCTTTGTGAACAATGTAGCTTCGTTTGAGCTCAAAAGTCACTGCGTTTACCTGAAACGAAGTCTTGCTTGTAGGAAGGCACAGAGCCTGTCATTTAACTCCGTTTCTGAAGGGAAGCACACGACACAGTTCTCATCCATGAAACACATTCTGCTTTAGAGCAAGAAGCACGCTTTTGCTTTCTAGAGTCTCTAATAAAGAGGGAAACGTGAGTGTGCTCAGAACAAAAGAACTGTGTTTCCTACACACACGGACCATATCTAGTTCAACTCTGTTTCTGAAACTGATACAAACCACAGGTCCTCTAACATCCAATGCTTTTCAGTTAAGAGCGAGAAACTTGTGGGCTTTGTGAACAATATAGCTTCGTTTGAGCTGAAAAGTGACTGCGTTTACCTGAAATGAAGTCTTGCTTGAAGAAAGACACAGAGCCTGGCATTTAACTCCGTTTCTGAAGGGAAACACACGGCACAGTTCTCATCCATGAAACACACTCTGCTTTAGAGCAAGAGGCACGCTCTTCGCTCTAGAATCTCTAATACAGAGGGAAACGTGAGTGTGCTCAGAACAAAAGAACTGTGTTTCCTACACACACAGACCATATCAAGTTCAACTCTGTTTCTGAAACTGATACAAACCACAGGTCCTCTAACATCCAATGCTTTTCAGTTAAGAGCGAGAAACGTGTGAGCTTCGTGAACAATGTAGCTTCGTGTGAGGTGAAAAGTGACTGCGTTTACCTGAAACGAAGTCTTGCTTGTAGGAAGACACACTTCTGGCATTAACTACGTTTCTGAAGGGAAACACACGGCACAGTTCTCATCCATGAATCACATTCTGCTTTAGAGCAAGAAGCACGCTTTTGCTTTCTAGAGTCTCTAATACAGAGGGAAACGTGATTGTGCTCAGAACAAAAGAACTGTTTTTCCTACACACGGACCATATCTAGTTCAACTCTGTTTCTGAAACTGGTACAAACCCCAGGTCCTCTAACATAAAATTCTTTTCAGTTAAGAGCGAGAAATTTGTGGGCTTTGTGAACAATGTAGCTTCGTTTGAGGTGAAAAGTGACTGCGTTTACCTGCAACAAAGTCTTCCTTGAAGAAAGACACAGAGCCTGACATTTATCTCCGTTTCTGCAAGGAAACACACGGCACAGTCCTCATCCATGAAACACATTCTTCTTTAGAGCAAGAAGCACGCTCTTGCTTTCTAGAGTCTCTAATACAGAGGGAAACGTGAGTGTGCTCAGAACAAAAGAACTGTGTTTCCTACACACACAGACCATATCTAGTTCAACTCTGTTTCTGAAACTGATACAAACCACAGGTCCTCTAACATCCAATGCTTTTCAGTTAAGAGCGAGAAACGGGTGAGCTTTGTGAACAATGTAGCTTCGTTTGAGCTCAAAAGTCACTGCGTTTACCTGAAACGAAGTCTTGCTTGTAGGAAGGCACAGAGCCTGTCATTTAACTCCGTTTCTGAAGGGAAGCACACGACACAGTTCTCATCCATGAAACACATTCTGCTTTAGAGCAAGAAGCACGCTTTTGCTTTCTAGAGTCTCTAATAAAGAGGGAAACGTGAGTGTGCTCAGAACAAAAGAACTGTGTTTCCTACACACACGGACCATATCTAGTTCAACTCTGTTTCTGAAACTGATACAAACCACAGGTCCTCTAACATCCAATGCTTTTCAGTTAAGAGCGAGAAACTTGTGGGCTTTGTGAACAATATAGCTTCGTTTGAGCTGAAAAGTGACTGCGTTTACCTGAAATGAAGTCTTGCTTGAAGAAAGACACAGAGCCTGGCATTTAACTCCGTTTCTGAAGGGAAACACACGGCACAGTTCTCATCCATGAAACACACTCTGCTTTAGAGCAAGAGGCACGCTCTTCGCTCTAGAATCTCTAATACAGAGGGAAACGTGAGTGTGCTCAGAACAAAAGAACTGTGTTTCCTACACACACAGACCATATCAAGTTCAACTCTGTTTCTGAAACTGATACAAACCACAGGTCCTCTAACATCCAATGCTTTTCAGTTAAGAGCGAGAAACGTGTGAGCTTCGTGAACAATGTAGCTTCGTGTGAGGTGAAAAGTGACTGCGTTTACCTGAAACGAAGTCTTGCTTGTAGGAAGACACACTTCTGGCATTAACTACGTTTCTGAAGGGAAACACACGGCACAGTTCTCATCCATGAATCACATTCTGCTTTAGAGCAAGAAGCACGCTTTTGCTTTCTAGAGTCTCTAATACAGAGGGAAACGTGAGTGTGCTCAGAACAAAAGAACTGTGTTTCCTACACACGGACCATATCTAGTTCAACTCTGTTTCTGAAACTGGTACAAACCACAGGTCCTCTAACATAAAATTCTTTTCAGTTAAGAGCGAGAAATTTGTGGTCTTTGTGAACAATGTAGCTTTGTTTGAAGTGAAAAGTGACTGCATTTACCTGAAACGAAGTCTTCCTTGAAGAAAGACACAGATCCTGGCACTTAACTCCGTTTCTGAAGGGAAACACACGGCACAGTTCTCATCCATGAAACACACTCTGCTTTAGAGCAAGAGGCACGCTCTTGCTTTCTAGAGTCTCTAATACAGAGGGAAACGTGAGCGTTTTCTGAACAAAAGAAATGTGTTTCCTACACACACAGACCATATCTGGTTCAACTCTGTTTCTGAAACTGATACAAACCACAGGTCCTCTAACATCCAATGCTTTTCAGTTAAGAGCGAGAAACGTGTGGGCTTTGTGAACAATGTAGCTTCGTTTGAGGTGAAAAGTGACTCCGTTTACCTGAAACGAAGTATTCCTTGAAGAAAGACACAGAGCCTGTCATTTAACTCCGTTTCTTAAGGGAAACACATGGCACAGTCCGCATCCATGAAACACATTCTTCTTTAGAGAAAGAAGCACGCTCTTGCCTTCTAGAGTCTCTAATACAGAGGGAAACGTGAGTGTGCTCAGAACAAAAGAACTGTGTTTCCTACACACACAGACCATATCTAGTTCAACTCTGTTTCTGAAACTGATACAAACCACAGGTCCTCTAACATCCAATGCTTTTCAGTTAAGAGCGAGAAACGTGTGAGCTTTGTGAACAATGTAGCTTCGTTTGAGCTCAAAAGTGACTGCGTTTACCTGAAACGAAGTCTTGCTTGTAGGAAGGCACAGAGCCTGGCATTTAACTCCGTTTCTGAAGGGAAACACACAGCACAGTTCTCATCCATGAAACACAATCTGCTTTAGAGCAAGAAGCACGCTCTTGCTTTTTTGAGTCTCTAATAAAGAGGGAAACGTGAGTGTGCGCAGAACAAAAGAACTGTGTTTCCTACACACAGACCATATCAAGTTCAACTCTGTTTCTGAAACTGACACAAACCACAGGTTGTCTAACATCCAATGCTTTTCAGGTAAGAGCGAGAAACGTGTGAGCTTCGTGAACAATGTAGCTTCATTTGAGCTCAAAAGTGACTGCGTTTACCTGAAAAGAAGTCTTGCTTGTAGGAAGACACACGCCTGGCATTTACCTCCGTTTCTGAAGGGAAACACACAGCACAGTTCTCATCCATGAAACACACTCTGCTTTAGAGCAAGAAGCACACTCTTGCTTTCTAGAGTCTCTAATAAGGCGGGAAACGTGAGAGTGCTCAGAACAAAAGAACTGTGTTTCCTACACACACAGACCATATCTAGTTCAACTCTGTTTCTGAAACTGATACAAACCACAGGTCGTCTAACTTCCAATGCTTTTCAGTTAAGAGCGAGAAACGTGTGAGCTTCGTGAACAATGTAGCTTCGTTTGAGCTGTAAAGTGACTGCGTTTACCTGAAACGAAGTCTTGCTTGTAGGAAGACACACGTCTGGCATTAACTCCATTTCTGAAGGGAAACACACGGCACAGTTCTCATCCATGAAACACATTCTGCTTTAGAGCAAGAAGCACGCTTTTGCTTTCTAGAGTCTCTAATACAGAGGGAAACGTGAGTGTGCTCAGAACAAAAGAACTGTGTTTCCTACACACGGACCATATCTAGTTCAACTCTGTTTCTGAAACTGATACAAACCACAGGTCCTCTAACATAAAATTCTTTTCAGTTAAGAGCGAGAAACATGCGGGCTTTGTGAACAATGTAGCTTCGTTTGAGGTGAAAAGTGACTGCGTTTACCTGAAACGAAGTCTTGCTTGAAGAAAGACACAGAGCCTGGCATTTAACTCCGTTTCTGAAGGGAAACCCACAGCACAGTTCTCCTCCATGAAACACACTCTGCTTTAGTGCAAGAGGCACGCTCTACGCTCTAGAATCTCTAATACAGAGGGAAACGTGAGTGTGCTCAGAACAAAAGAACTGTGTTTCCTACACACACAGACCATATCTAGTTCAACTCTGTTTCTGAAACTGATACAAACCACAGGTCCTCTAACATCCAATGCTTTTCAGTTAAGAGCGAGAAACGTGTGAGCTTCGTGAACAATGTAGCTTCTTTTGAGCTGAAAAGTGACTGCGTTTACCTGAAACGAAGTCTTGCTTGTAGGAAGACACACTTCCGGCATTAACTCCGTTTCTGAAGGGAAACACACGGCACAGTTCTCATCCATGAAACACATTCTGCTTTAGAGAGAGAAGCACGCTTTTGCTTTCTAGAGTCTCTAATACAGAGGGAAACGTGATTGTGCTCAGAACAAAAGAACTGTTTTTCCTACACACGGACCATATCTAGTTCAACTCTGTTTCTGAAACTGGTACAAACCCCAGGTCCTCTAACATAAAATTCTTTTCAGTTAAGAGCGAGAAATTTGTGGGCTTTGTGAACAATGTAGCTTCGTTTGAGGTGAAAAGTGACTGCGTTTACCTGCAACAAAGTCTTCCTTGAAGAAAGACACAGAGCCTGACATTTATCTCCGTTTCTGCAAGGAAACACACGGCACAGTCCTCATCCATGAAACACATTCTTCTTTAGAGCAAGAAGCACGCTCTTGCTTTCTAGAGTCTCTAATACAGAGGGAAACGTGAGTGTGCTCAGAACAAAAGAACTGTGTTTCCTACACACACAGACCATATCTAGTTCAACTCTGTTTCTGAAACTGATACAAACCACAGGTCCTCTAACATCCAATGCTTTTCAGTTAAGAGCGAGAAACGGGTGAGCTTTGTGAACAATGTAGCTTCGTTTGAGCTCAAAAGTCACTGCGTTTACCTGAAACGAAGTCTTGCTTGTAGGAAGGCACAGAGCCTGTCATTTAACTCCGTTTCTGAAGGGAAGCACACGACACAGTTCTCATCCATGAAACACATTCTGCTTTAGAGCAAGAAGCACGCTTTTGCTTTCTAGAGTCTCTAATAAAGAGGGAAACGTGAGTGTGCTCAGAACAAAAGAACTGTGTTTCCTACACACACGGACCATATCTAGTTCAACTCTGTTTCTGAAACTGATACAAACCACAGGTCCTCTAACATCCAATGCTTTTCAGTTAAGAGCGAGAAACTTGTGGGCTTTGTGAACAATATAGCTTCGTTTGAGCTGAAAAGTGACTGCGTTTACCTGAAATGAAGTCTTGCTTGAAGAAAGACACAGAGCCTGGCATTTAACTCCGTTTCTGAAGGGAAACACACGGCACAGTTCTCATCCATGAAACACACTCTGCTTTAGAGCAAGAGGCACGCTCTTCGCTCTAGAATCTCTAATACAGAGGGAAACGTGAGTGTGCTCAGAACAAAAGAACTGTGTTTCCTACACACACAGACCATATCAAGTTCAACTCTGTTTCTGAAACTGATACAAACCACAGGTCCTCTAACATCCAATGCTTTTCAGTTAAGAGCGAGAAACGTGTGAGCTTCGTGAACAATGTAGCTTCGTGTGAGGTGAAAAGTGACTGCGTTTACCTGAAACGAAGTCTTGCTTGTAGGAAGACACACTTCTGGCATTAACTACGTTTCTGAAGGGAAACACACGGCACAGTTCTCATCCATGAATCACATTCTGCTTTAGAGCAAGAAGCACGCTTTTGCTTTCTAGAGTCTCTAATACAGAGGGAAACGTGAGTGTGCTCAGAACAAAAGAACTGTGTTTCCTACACACGGACCATATCTAGTTCAACTCTGTTTCTGAAACTGGTACAAACCACAGGTCCTCTAACATAAAATTCTTTTCAGTTAAGAGCGAGAAATTTGTGGTCTTTGTGAACAATGTAGCTTTGTTTGAAGTGAAAAGTGACTGCATTTACCTGAAACGAAGTCTTCCTTGAAGAAAGACACAGATCCTGGCACTTAACTCCGTTTCTGAAGGGAAACACACGGCACAGTTCTCATCCATGAAACACACTCTGCTTTAGAGCAAGAAGCACGCTCTTGCTTTCTAGAGTCTCTAATACAGAGGGAAACGTGAGTGTGCTCAGAACAAAAGAACTGTGTTTCCTACACACACAGACCATATCTAGTTCAACTCTGTTTCTGAAACTGATACAAACCACAGGTCCTCTAACATCCAATGCTTTTCAGTTAAGAGCGAGAAACCTGTGAGCTTCGTGAACAATGTAGCTTCGTTTGAGCTGAAAAGTGACTGCGATTACCTGAAACGAAGTCTTGCTTGTAGGAACACACGCCTGGCATTTAACTCCGTTTCTGAAGGGAAACACACGGCACAGTTCTCTTCCATGAAACACACTCTGCTTTAGAGCAAGAAGCACGCTCTTGCTTTCTAGAGTCTCTAATACAGAGGGAAACGTGAGTGTGCTCAGAACAAAAGAAATGTGTTTCCTACACACACAGATCATATGTAGTTCAACTCTGTTTCTGAAACTGATACAAACCACAGGTCCTCTAACATCCAATGCTTTTCAGTTAAGAGCGAGAAACGTATGGGCTTTGTGAACAATGTAGCTTCGTTTGAGGTGAAAAGTGACTGCGTTTACCTGAAAGGAAGTCTTCCTTGAAGAAAGACACAGAGCCTGTCATTTAACTCCGTTTCTGAAGGGAAACACACGGCACAGTCCTCATCCATGAAACACATTCTTCTTTAGAGCAAGAAGCACGCTCTTGCTTTCTAGAGTCTCTAATACAGAGGGAAACGTGAGTGTGCTCAGAACAAAAGAACTGTGTTTCCTACACACACAGACCATATCTAGTTCAACTTTGTTTCTGAAAGTGATACAAACCACAGGTCCTCTAACATCCAATGCTTTTCAGTTAAGACCGAGAAACGTGTGAGCTTTGTGAACAATGTAGCTTCGTTTGAGCTCAGAAGTGACTGCGTTTACCTGAAACGAAGTCTTGCTTGTAGGAAGGCACAGAGCCTGGCATTTAACTCCGTTTCTGAAGGGAAACACACGGCACAGTTCTCATCCATGAAACACAATCTGCTTTAGAGCAAGAAGCACGCTCTTGCTTTCTAGAGTCTCTAATAAAGAGGGAAACGTGAGTGTGCGCAGAACAAAAGAACTGTGTTTCCTACACACCGACCATATCAAGTTCAACTCTGTTTCTGAAACTGATACAAACCACAGGTTGTCTAACATCCAATGCTTTTCAGGTAAGAGCGAGAAACGTGTGAGCTACGTGAACAATGTAGCTTCGATTGAGCTGAAAAGTGACTGCGTTTACCTGAAAAGAAGTCTTGCTTGTAGGAAGACACACGCCTGGCATTTAACTCCGTTTCTGAAGGGAAACACACGGCACAGTTCTCATCCATGAAATACACTCTGCTTTAGAGCAAGAAGCACGCTCTTGCTTTCTAGAGTCTCTAATACAGAGGGAAACGTGAGTGTGCTCAGAACAAAAGAACTGTGTTTCCTACACACACAGACCATATCTAGTTCAACTCTGTTTCTGAAACTGATACAAACCACAGGTCCTCTAACATCCAATGCTTTTCAGGTAAGAGCGAAAAACGTGTGAGCTTCGTGAACAATGTAGCTTCGTTTGAGCTGAAAAGTGACTGCATTTACCTGAAACGAAGTCTTGCTTGTAGGATGACACACGCCTGGCATTTAACTCCGTTTCTGAAGGGAAACACACGGCACAGTTCTCTTCCATGAAACACACTCTGCTTTAGAGCAAGAAGCACGCTTTTGCTTTCTAGAGTCTCTAATACAGAGGGAAACGTGAGTGTGCTCAAAACAAAAGAACTGTGTTTCCTCCACACACAGACCATATCTAGTTCAACTCTGTTTCTGAAACTGATACAAACCACAGGTCCTCTAACATCCAATGCTTTTCAGTTAAGAGCGAGAAACGTGTGGGCTTTGTGAACAATATAGCTTCGTTTGAGGTGAAAAGTGACTGCGTTTACCTGAAAAGAAGTCTTGCTTAAAGAAAGACACAGAGCCTGGCATTTAACTCCGTTTCTGAAGGGAAACACACGGCACAGTTCTCATCCATGAAACACACACTGCTTTAGAGCAAGAGGCACGCTCTTGCTTTCTAGAATCTCTAATACAGAGGGAAACGTGAGTGTGCTCAGAACAAAAGAACTGTGTTTCCTACACACACAGATCATATCTAGTTCAACTCTGTTTCTGAAACGGATACAAACCACAGGTCCTCTAACATCCAATGCTTTTCAGTTAAGAGCGAGAAACGTGTGAGCTTCGTGAACAATGTAGCTTCGTTTGAGCTGAAAAGTGACTGCGTTTACCTGAAACGAAGTCTTGTTTGTAGGAAGACACACGTCTGGCATTAACTCCGTTTCTGAAGGGAAACACACGGCACAGTTCTCATCCATGAAACACATTCTGCTTTAGAGCAAGAAGCACGCTTTTGCTTTCTAGAGTCTCAAATACAGAGGGAAACGTGAGTGTGCTCAGAACAAAAGAACTGTGTTTCCTACACACGGACCATATCTAGTTCAACTCTGTTTCTGAAACTGATACAAACCACAGGTCCTCTAACATACAATTCTTTTCAGTTAAGAGCGAGAAACATGTGGGCTTTGTGAACAATGAAGCTTCGTTTGAGGTGAAAAGTGACTGCGTTTACCTGAAACGAAGTCTTGCTTGAAGAAAGACACAGAGCCTGGCATTTAACTCCGTTTCTGAAGGGAAACACACGGCACAGTTCTCATCCATGAAACACACTCTGCTTTAGAGCAAGAGGCACGCTCTTCGCTCTAGAATCTCTAATACAGAGGGAAACGTGAGTGTGCTCAGAACAAAAGAACTGTGTTTCCTACACACACACACCATATCTAGTTCAACTCTGTTTCTGAAACTGATACAAACCACAGGTCCTCTAACATCCAATGCTTTTCAGTTAAGAGCGAGAAACGTGTGAGCTTCGTGAACAATGTAGCTTCGTTTGAGGTGAAAAGTGACTGCGTTTACCTGAAACGAAGTCTTGCTTGTAGGAAGACACACTTCTGGCATTAACTACGTTTCTGAAGGGAAACACACGGCACAGTTCTCATCCATGAAACACATTCTGCTTTAGAGCAAGAAGCACGCTTTTGCTTTCTAGAGTCTCTAATACAGAGGGAAACGTGAGTGTGCTCAGAACAAAAGAACTGTGTTTCCTACACACGGACCATATCCAGTTCAACTCTGTTTCTGAAACTGGTACAAACCACAGGTCCTCTAACATAAAATTCTTTTCAGTTAAGAGCGAGAAATTTGTGGGCTTTGTGAACAATGTAGCTTTGTTTGAAGTGAAAAGTGACTGCATTTACCTGAAACGAAGTCTTCCTTGAAGAAAGACACAGAGCCTGTCATTTAACTCCGTTTCTGAAGGGAAACACACGGCACAGTTCTCATCCATGAAACACAATATGCTTTAGAGTAAGAAGCACGCTCTTGCTTTCTAGAGTCTCTAATACAGAGGGAAACGTGAGTGTGCGCAGAACAAAAGAACTGTGTTTCCTACACACGGACCATATCAAGTTCAACTCTGTTTCTGAAACTGATACAAACCACAGGTCCTCTAACATCCAATGCTTTTCAGTTAAGAGCGAGAAACGTGTGAGCTTCGTGAACAATGTAGCTTCGTTTGAAGTGAAAAGTGACTGCATTTACCTGAAACGAAGTCTTCCTTGAAGAAAGACACAGATCCTGGCACTTAACTCCGTTTCTGAAGGGAAACACACGGCACAGTTCTCATCCATGAAACACACTCTGCTTTAGAGCAAGAGGCACGCTCTTGCTTTCTAGAATCTCTAATACAGAGGGAAACGTGAGTGTGCTCAGAACAAAAGAACTGTGTTTCCTACACACACAGATCATATCTAGTTCAACTCTGTTTCTGAAACGGATACAAACCACAGGTCCTCTAACATCCAATGCTTTTCAGTTAAGAGCGAGAAACCTGTGAGCTTCGTGAACAATGTAGCTTCGTTTGAGCTGAAATGTGACTGCGTTTACCTGAAACGAAGTCTTGTTTGTAGGAAGACCCACGTCTGGCATTAACTCCGTTTCTGAAGGGAAACACACGGCACAGTTCTCATCCATGAAACACATTCTGCTTTAGAGCAAGAAGCACGCTTTTGCTTTCTAGAGTCTCTAATACAGAGGGAAACGTGAGTGTGCTCAGAACAAAAGAACTGTGTTTCCTACACACGGACCATATCTAGTTCAACTCTGTTTCTGAAACTGATACAAACCACAGGTCCTCTAACATACAATTCTTTTCAGTTAAGAGCGAGAAACATGTGGGCTTTGTGATCAATGTAGCTTCGTTTGAGGTGAAAAGTGACTGCGTTTACCTGAAACGAAGTCTTGCTTGAAGAAAGACACAGAGCCCGGCATTTAACTCCGTTTCTGAAGGGAAACACACGGCACAGTTCTCATCCATGAAACACACTCTGCTTTAGAGCAAGAGGCACGCTCTTCGCTCTAGAATCTCTAATACAGAGGGAAACGTGAGTGTGCTCAGAACAAAAGAACTGTGTTTCCTACACACACAGACCATATCTAGTTCAACTCTGTTTCTGAAACTGATACAAACCACAGGTCCTCTAACATCCAATGCTTTTCAGTTAAGAGCGAGAAACGTGTGAGCTTTGTGAACAATGTAGCTTCGTTTGAGCTCAAAAGTGACTGCGTTTACCTGAAACGAAGTCTTGCTTGTAGGAAGGCACAGAGCCTGTCATTTTACTCCGTTTTTGAAGGGAAACACACGACACAGTTCTCATCCATGAAACACATTCTGCTTTAGAGCAAGAGGCACGCTTTTGCTTTCTAGAGTCTCTAATACAGAGGGAAACGTGAGTGTGCTCAGAACAAAAGAACTGTGTTTCCTACACACACGGACCATATCTAGTTCAACTCTGTTTCTGAAACTGATACAAACCACAGGTCCTCTAACATCCAATGCTTTTCAGTTAAGATCGAGAAACGTGTGGGCTTTGTGAACAATATAGCTTCGTTTGAGCTGAAAAGTGACTGCGTTTACCTGAAATGAAGTCTTGCTTGAAGAAAGACACAGAGCCTGGCATTTAACTCCGTTTCTGAAGGGAAACACACGGCACAGTTCTCATCCATGAAACACACTCTGCTTTAGAGCAAGAGGCACGCTCTTCGCTCTAGAATCTCTAATACAGAGGGAAACGTGTGTGTGCTCAGAACAAAAGAACTGTGTTTCCTACACACACAGACCATATCTAGTTCAACTCTGTTTCTGAAACTGATACAAACCACAGGTCCTCTAACATCCAATGCTTTTCAGTTAAGAGCGAGAAACGTGTGAGCTTCGTGAACAATGTAGCTTCGTTTGAGGTGAAAAGTGACTGCGTTTACCTGAAACGAAGTCTTGCTTGTAGGAAGACACACTTCTGGCATATACTACGTTTCTGAAGGGAAACACACGGCACAGTTCTCATCCATGAAACACATTCTGCTTTAGAGCAAGAAGCACGCTTTTGCTTTCTAGAGTATCTAATACAGAGGGAAACGTGAGTGTGCTCAGAACAAAAGAACTGTGTTTCCTACACACGGACCATATCTAGTTCAACTCTGTTTCTGAAACTGGTACAAACCACAGGTCCTCTAACATAAAATTCTTTCCAGTTAAGAGCGAGAAATTTGTGGGCTTTGTGAACAATGTAGCTTTGTTTGAAGTGAAAAGTGACTGCATTTACCTGAAACGAAGTCTTCCTTGAAGAAAGACACAGATCCTGGCACTTAACTCCGTTTCTGAAGGGAAACACACGGCACAGTTCTCATCCATGAAACACACTCTGCTTTAGAGGAAGAAGCACGCTCTTGCTTTCTAGAGTCTCTAATACAGAGGGAAACGTGAGTGTGCTCAGAATAAAAGAACTGTGTTTCCTACACACACAGACCATATCTAGTTCAACTCTGTTTCTGAAACTGGTACAAACCACAGGTCCTCTAACATAAAATTCTTTTCAGTTAAGAGCGAGAAATTTGTGGGCTTTGTGAACAATGTAGCTTTGTTTGAAGTGAAAAGTGACTGCATTTACCTGAAACGAAGTCTTCCTTGAAGAAAGACACAGATCCTGGCACTTAACTCCGTTTCTGAAGGGAAACACACGGCACAGTTCTCATCCATGAAACACACTCTGCTTTAGAGCAAGAAGCACGCTCTTCGCTCTAGAATCTCTAATACAGAGGGAAACGTGAGTGTGCTCAGAACAAAAGAACTGTGTTTCCTACACACACAGACCATATCTAGTTCAACTCTGTTTCTGAAACTGATACAAACCACAGGTCCTCTAACATCCAATGCTTTTCAGTTAAGAGCGAGAAACGTGTGAGCTTTGTGAACAATGTAGCTTCGTTTGAGCTCAAAAGTGACTGCGTTTACCTGAAACGAAGTCTTGCTTGTAGGAAGGCACAGAGCCTGTCATTTAACTCCGTTTCTGAAGGGAAACACACGGCACAGTTCTCATCCATGAAACACATTCTGCTTTAGAGCAAGAGGCACGCTTTTGCTTTCTAGAGTCTCTAATACAGAGGGAAACGTGAGTGTGCTCAGAACAAAAGAACTGTGTTTCCTACACACACGGACCATATCTAGTTCAACTCTGTTTCTGAAACTGATACAAACCACAGGTCCTCTAACATCCAATGCTTTTCAGTTAAGAGCGAGAAACGTGTGGGCTTTGTGAACAATATAGCTTCGTTTGAGCTGAAAAGTGACTGCGTTTACCTGAAATGAAGTCTTGCTTGAAGAAAGACACAGAGCCTGGCATTTAACTCCGTTTCTGAAGGGAAACACACGGCACAGTTCTCATCCATGAAACACACTCTGCTTTAGAGCAAGAGGCACGCTCTTCGCTCTAGAATCTCTAATACAGAGGGAAACGTGTGTGTGCTCAGAACAAAAGAACTGTGTTTCCTACACACACAGACCATATCTAGTTCAACTCTGTTTCTGAAACTGATACAAACCACAGGTCCTCTAACATCCAATGCTTTTCAGTTAAGAGCGAGAAACGTGTGAGCTTCGTGAACAATGTAGCTTCGTTTGAGGTGAAAAGTGACTGCGTTTACCTGAAACGAAGTCTTGCTTGTAGGAAGACACACTTCTGGCATATACTACGTTTCTGAAGGGAAACACACGGCACAGTTCTCATCCATGAAACACATTCTGCTTTAGAGCAAGAAGCACGCTTTTGCTTTCTAGAGTCTCTAATACAGAGGGAAACGTGAGTGTGCTCAGAACAAAAGAACTGTGTTTCCTACACACGGACCATATCTAGTTCAACTCTGTTTCTGAAACTGGTACAAACCACAGGTCCTCTAACATAAAATTCTTTTCAGTTAAGAGCGAGAAATTTGTGGGCTTTGTGAACAATGTAGCTTTGTTTGAAGTGAAAAGTGACTGCATTTACCTGAAACGAAGTCTTCCTTGAAGAAAGACACAGATCCTGGCACTTAACTCCGTTTCTGAAGGGAAACACACGGCACAGTTCTCATCCATGAAACACACTCTGCTTTAGAGGAAGAAGCACGCTCTTGCTTTCTAGAGTCTCTAATACAGAGGGAAACGTGAGTGTGCTCAGAATAAAAGAACTGTGTTTCCTACACACACAGACCATATCTAGTTCAACTCTGTTTCTGAAACTGGTACAAACCACAGGTCCTCTAACATAAAATTCTTTTCAGTTAAGAGCGAGAAATTTGTGGGCTTTGTGAACAATGTAGCTTTGTTTGAAGTGAAAAGTGACTGCATTTACCTGAAACGAAGTCTTCCTTGAAGAAAGACACAGATCCTGGCACTTAACTCCGTTTCTGAAGGGAAACACACGGCACAGTTCTCATCCATGAAACACACTCTGCTTTAGAGCAAGAAGCACGCTCTTGCTTTCTAGAGTCTCTAATACAGAGGGAAACGTGAGTGTGCTCAGAATAAAAGAACTGTGTTTCCTACACACACAGACCATATCTAGTTCAACTCTGTTTCTGAAACTGATACAAACCACAGGTCCTCTAACATCCAATGCTTTTCAGTTAAGAGCGAGAAACATGTGAGCTTCGTGAACAATGTAGCTTCGTTTGAGCAGAAAAGTGACTGCGATTACCTGAAACGAAGTCTTGCTTGTAGGAACACACGCCTGGCATTTAACTCCGTTTCTGAAGGGAAACACACGGCACAGTTCTCTTCCATGAAACACACTCTGCTTTAGAGCAAGAAGCACGCTCTTGCTTTCTAGAGTCTCTAATACAGAGGGAAACGTGAGTGTGCTCAGAACAAAAGAAATGTGTTTCCTACACACACAGATCATATCTAGTTCAACTCTGTTTCTGAAACTGATACAAACCACAGGTCCTCTAACATCCAATGCTTTTCAGTTAAGAGCGAGAAACGTGTGGGCTTTGTGAACAATGTAGCTTCGTTTGAGGTGAAAAGTGACTGCGTTTACCTGAAATGAAGTCTTCCTTGAAGAAAGACACAGAGCCTGTCATTTAACTCCGTTTCTGAAGGGAAACACACGGCACACTCCTCATCCATGAAACACATTCTTCTTTAGAGCAAGAAGCACGCTCTTGCTTTCTAGAGTCTCTAATACAGAGGGAAACGTGAGTGTGCTCAGAACAAAAGAACTGTGTTTCCTACACACACAGACCATATCTAGTTCAACTCTGTTTCTGAAACTGATACAAACCACAGGTCCTCTAACATCCAATGCTTTTCAGTTAAGAGCGAGAAACGTGTGAGCTTTGTGAACAATGTAGCTTCGTTTGAGCTCAAAAGTGACTGCGTTTACCTGAAACGAAGTCTTGCTTGTAGGAAGGCACAGAGCCTGTCATTTAACTCCGTTTCTGAAGGGAAACACACGGCACAGTTCTCATCCCTGAAACACAATCTGCTTTAGAGCAAGAAGCACGCTCTTGCTTTCTAGAGTCTCTAATACAGAGGGAAACGTGAGTGTGCTCAGAACAAAAGAACTGTGTTTCCTACACACGGACCATATCCAGTTCAACTCTGTTTCTGAAACTGGTACAAACCACAGGTCCTCTAACATAAAATTCTTTTCAGTTAAGAGCGAGAAATTTGTGGGCTTTGTGAACAATGTAGCTTTGTTTGAAGTGAAAAGTGACTGCATTTACCTGAAACGAAGTCTTCCTTGAAGAAAGACACAGAGCCTGTCATTTAACTCCGTTTCTGAAGGGAAACACACGGCACAGTTCTCATCCATGAAACACAATATGCTTTAGAGTAAGAAGCACGCTCTTGCTTTCTAGAGTCTCTAATACAGAGGGAAACGTGAGTGTGCGCAGAACAAAAGAACTGTGTTTCCTACACACGGACCATATCAAGTTCAACTCTGTTTCTGAAACTGATACAAACCACAGGTCCTCTAACATCCAATGCTTTTCAGTTAAGAGCGAGAAACGTGTGAGCTTCGTGAACAATGTAGCTTCGTTTGAAGTGAAAAGTGACTGCATTTACCTGAAACGAAGTCTTCCTTGAAGAAAGACACAGATCCTGGCACTTAACTCCGTTTCTGAAGGGAAACACACGGCACAGTTCTCATCCATGAAACACACTCTGCTTTAGAGCAAGAGGCACGCTCTTGCTTTCTAGAATCTCTAATACAGAGGGAAACGTGAGTGTGCTCAGAACAAAAGAACTGTGTTTCCTACACACACAGATCATATCTAGTTCAACTCTGTTTCTGAAACGGATACAAACCACAGGTCCTCTAACATCCAATGCTTTTCAGTTAAGAGCGAGAAACCTGTGAGCTTCGTGAACAATGTAGCTTCGTTTGAGCTGAAATGTGACTGCGTTTACCTGAAACGAAGTCTTGTTTGTAGGAAGACCCACGTCTGGCATTAACTCCGTTTCTGAAGGGAAACACACGGCACAGTTCTCATCCATGAAACACATTCTGCTTTAGAGCAAGAAGCACGCTTTTGCTTTCTAGAGTCTCTAATACAGAGGGAAACGTGAGTGTGCTCAGAACAAAAGAACTGTGTTTCCTACACACGGACCATATCTAGTTCAACTCTGTTTCTGAAACTGATACAAACCACAGGTCCTCTAACATACAATTCTTTTCAGTTAAGAGCGAGAAACATGTGGGCTTTGTGATCAATGTAGCTTCGTTTGAGGTGAAAAGTGACTGCGTTTACCTGAAACGAAGTCTTGCTTGAAGAAAGACACAGAGCCCGGCATTTAACTCCGTTTCTGAAGGGAAACACACGGCACAGTTCTCATCCATGAAACACACTCTGCTTTAGAGCAAGAGGCACGCTCTTCGCTCTAGAATCTCTAATACAGAGGGAAACGTGAGTGTGCTCAGAACAAAAGAACTGTGTTTCCTACACACACAGACCATATCTAGTTCAACTCTGTTTCTGAAACTGATACAAACCACAGGTCCTCTAACATCCAATGCTTTTCAGTTAAGAGCGAGAAACGTGTGAGCTTTGTGAACAATGTAGCTTCGTTTGAGCTCAAAAGTGACTGCGTTTACCTGAAACGAAGTCTTGCTTGTAGGAAGGCACAGAGCCTGTCATTTTACTCCGTTTTTGAAGGGAAACACACGACACAGTTCTCATCCATGAAACACATTCTGCTTTAGAGCAAGAGGCACGCTTTTGCTTTCTAGAGTCTCTAATACAGAGGGAAACGTGAGTGTGCTCAGAACAAAAGAACTGTGTTTCCTACACACACGGACCATATCTAGTTCAACTCTGTTTCTGAAACTGATACAAACCACAGGTCCTCTAACATCCAATGCTTTTCAGTTAAGATCGAGAAACGTGTGGGCTTTGTGAACAATATAGCTTCGTTTGAGCTGAAAAGTGACTGCGTTTACCTGAAATGAAGTCTTGCTTGAAGAAAGACACAGAGCCTGGCATTTAACTCCGTTTCTGAAGGGAAACACACGGCACAGTTCTCATCCATGAAACACACTCTGCTTTAGAGCAAGAGGCACGCTCTTCGCTCTAGAATCTCTAATACAGAGGGAAACGTGTGTGTGCTCAGAACAAAAGAACTGTGTTTCCTACACACACAGACCATATCTAGTTCAACTCTGTTTCTGAAACTGATACAAACCACAGGTCCTCTAACATCCAATGCTTTTCAGTTAAGAGCGAGAAACGTGTGAGCTTCGTGAACAATGTAGCTTCGTTTGAGGTGAAAAGTGACTGCGTTTACCTGAAACGAAGTCTTGCTTGTAGGAAGACACACTTCTGGCATATACTACGTTTCTGAAGGGAAACACACGGCACAGTTCTCATCCATGAAACACATTCTGCTTTAGAGCAAGAAGCACGCTTTTGCTTTCTAGAGTCTCTAATACAGAGGGAAACGTGAGTGTGCTCAGAACAAAAGAACTGTGTTTCCTACACACGGACCATATCTAGTTCAACTCTGTTTCTGAAACTGGTACAAACCACAGGTCCTCTAACATAAAATTCTTTCCAGTTAAGAGCGAGAAATTTGTGGGCTTTGTGAACAATGTAGCTTTGTTTGAAGTGAAAAGTGACTGCATTTACCTGAAACGAAGTCTTCCTTGAAGAAAGACACAGATCCTGGCACTTAACTCCGTTTCTGAAGGGAAACACACGGCACAGTTCTCATCCATGAAACACACTCTGCTTTAGAGGAAGAAGCACGCTCTTGCTTTCTAGAGTCTCTAATACAGAGGGAAACGTGAGTGTGCTCAGAATAAAAGAACTGTGTTTCCTACACACACAGACCATATCTAGTTCAACTCTGTTTCTGAAACTGGTACAAACCACAGGTCCTCTAACATAAAATTCTTTTCAGTTAAGAGCGAGAAATTTGTGGGCTTTGTGAACAATGTAGCTTTGTTTGAAGTGAAAAGTGACTGCATTTACCTGAAACGAAGTCTTCCTTGAAGAAAGACACAGATCCTGGCACTTAACTCCGTTTCTGAAGGGAAACACACGGCACAGTTCTCATCCATGAAACACACTCTGCTTTAGAGCAAGAAGCACGCTCTTCGCTCTAGAATCTCTAATACAGAGGGAAACGTGAGTGTGCTCAGAACAAAAGAACTGTGTTTCCTACACACACAGACCATATCTAGTTCAACTCTGTTTCTGAAACTGATACAAACCACAGGTCCTCTAACATCCAATGCTTTTCAGTTAAGAGCGAGAAACGTGTGAGCTTTGTGAACAATGTAGCTTCGTTTGAGCTCAAAAGTGACTGCGTTTATCTGAAACGAAGTCTTGCTTGTAGGAAGGCACAGAGCCTGTCATTTAACTCCGTTTCTGAAGGGAAACACACGGCACAGTTCTCATCCATGAAACACATTCTGCTTTAGAGCAAGAGGCACGCTTTTGCTTTCTAGAGTCTCTAATACAGAGG
Organism: Onychomys leucogaster; assembly: GCA_949786385.1. Classification (NCBI taxonomy): domain Eukaryota; kingdom Metazoa; phylum Chordata; class Mammalia; order Rodentia; family Cricetidae; genus Onychomys; species Onychomys leucogaster. The sequence continues at coordinate 169,951 of CATKUP010000298.1, read as the reverse complement.
GAAACGTGAGTGTGCTCAGAACAAAAGAACTGTGTTTCCTACACACACGGACCATATCTAGTTCAACTCTGTTTCTGAAACTGATACAAACCACAGGTCCTCTAACATCCAATGCTTTTCAGTTAAGAGCGAGAAACGTGTGGGCTTTGTGAACAATATAGCTTCGTTTGAGCTGAAAAGTGACTGCGTTTACCTGAAATGAAGTCTTGCTTGAAGAAAGACACAGAGCCTGGCATTTAACTCCGTTTCTGAAGGGAAACACACGGCACAGTTCTCATCCATGAAACACACTCTGCTTTAGAGCAAGAGGCACGCTCTTCGCTCTAGAATCTCTAATACAGAGGGAAACGTGTGTGTGCTCAGAACAAAAGAACTGTGTTTCCTACACACACAGACCATATCTAGTTCAACTCTGTTTCTGAAACTGATACAAACCACAGGTCCTCTAACATCCAATGCTTTTCAGTTAAGAGCGAGAAACGTGTGAGCTTCGTGAACAATGTAGCTTCGTTTGAGGTGAAAAGTGACTGCGTTTACCTGAAACGAAGTCTTGCTTGTAGGAAGACACACTTCTGGCATATACTACGTTTCTGAAGGGAAACACACGGCACAGTTCTCATCCATGAAACACATTCTGCTTTAGAGCAAGAAGCACGCTTTTGCTTTCTAGAGTCTCTAATACAGAGGGAAACGTGAGTGTGCTCAGAACAAAAGAACTGTGTTTCCTACACACGGACCATATCTAGTTCAACTCTGTTTCTGAAACTGGTACAAACCACAGGTCCTCTAACATAAAATTCTTTTCAGTTAAGAGCGAGAAATTTGTGGGCTTTGTGAACAATGTAGCTTTGTTTGAAGTGAAAAGTGACTGCATTTACCTGAAACGAAGTCTTCCTTGAAGAAAGACACAGATCCTGGCACTTAACTCCGTTTCTGAAGGGAAACACACGGCACAGTTCTCATCCATGAAACACACTCTGCTTTAGAGGAAGAAGCACGCTCTTGCTTTCTAGAGTCTCTAATACAGAGGGAAACGTGAGTGTGCTCAGAATAAAAGAACTGTGTTTCCTACACACACAGACCATATCTAGTTCAACTCTGTTTCTGAAACTGGTACAAACCACAGGTCCTCTAACATAAAATTCTTTTCAGTTAAGAGCGAGAAATTTGAGGGCTTTGTGAACAATGTAGCTTTGTTTGAAGTGAAAAGTGACTGCATTTACCTGAAACGAAGTCTTCCTTGAAGAAAGACACAGATCCTGGCACTTAACTCCGTTTCTGAAGGGAAACACACGGCACAGTTCTCATCCATGAAACACACTCTGCTTTAGAGCAAGAAGCACGCTCTTGCTTTCTAGAGTCTCTAATACAGAGGGAAACGTGAGTGTGCTCAGAATAAAAGAACTGTGTTTCCTACACACACAGACCATATCTAGTTCAACTCTGTTTCTGAAACTGATACAAACCACAGGTCCTCTAACATCCAATGCTTTTCAGTTAAGAGCGAGAAACATGTGAGCTTCGTGAACAATGTAGCTTCGTTTGAGCAGAAAAGTGACTGCGATTACCTGAAACGAAGTCTTGCTTGTAGGAACACACGCCTGGCATTTAACTCCGTTTCTGAAGGGAAACACACGGCACAGTTCTCTTCCATGAAACACACTCTGCTTTAGAGCAAGAAGCACGCTCTTGCTTTCTAGAGTCTCTAATACAGAGGGAAACGTGAGTGTGCTCAGAACAAAAGAAATGTGTTTCCTACACACACAGATCATATCTAGTTCAACTCTGTTTCTGAAACTGATACAAACCACAGGTCCTCTAACATCCAATGCTTTTCAGTTAAGAGCGAGAAACGTGTGGGCTTTGTGAACAATGTAGCTTCGTTTGAGGTGAAAAGTGACTGCGTTTACCTGAAATGAAGTCTTCCTTGAAGAAAGACACAGAGCCTGTCATTTAACTCCGTTTCTGAAGGGAAACACACGGCACACTCCTCATCCATGAAACACATTCTTCTTTAGAGCAAGAAGCACGCTCTTGCTTTCTAGAGTCTCTAATACAGAGGGAAACGTGAGTGTGCTCAGAACAAAAGAACTGTGTTTCCTACACACACAGACCATATCTAGTTCAACTCTGTTTCTGAAACTGATACAAACCACAGGTCCTCTAACATCCAATGCTTTTCAGTTAAGAGCGAGAAACGTGTGAGCTTTGTGAACAATGTAGCTTCGTTTGAGCTCAAAAGTGACTGCGTTTACCTGAAACGAAGTCTTGCTTGTAGGAAGGCACAGAGCCTGTCATTTAACTCCGTTTCTGAAGGGAAACACACGGCACAGTTCTCATCCCTGAAACACAATCTGCTTTAGAGCAAGAAGCACGCTCTTGCTTTCTAGAGTCTCTAATACAGAGGGAAACGTGAGTGTGCGCAGAACAAAAGAACTGTGTTTCCTACACACCGACCATATCAAGTTCAACTCTGTTTCTGAAACTGATACAAACCACAGGTTGTCTAACATCCAATGCTTTTCAGGTAAGAGCGAGAAACGTGTGAGCTTCGTGAACAATGTAGCTTCGTTTGAGCTGAAAAGTGACTGCGTTTACCTGAAACGAAGTCTTGTTTGTAGGAAGACACACGTCTGGCATTAACTCCGTTTCTGAAGGGAAACACACGGCACAGTTCTCATCCATGAAACACATTCTGCTTTAGAGCAAGAAGCACGCTTTTGCTTTCTAGAGTCTCTAATACAGAGGGAAACGTGAGTGTGCTCAGAACAAAAGAACTGTGTTTCCTACACACGGACCATATCTAGTACAACTCTGTTTCTGAAACTGATACAAACCACAGGTCCTCTAACATACAATTCTTTTCAGTTAAGAGCGAGAAACATGTGGGCTTTGTGAACAATGAAGCTTCGTTTGAGGTGAAAAGTGACTGCGTTTACCTGAAACGAAGTCTTGCTTGAAGAAAGACACAGAGCCTGGCATTTAACTCCGTTTCTGAAGGGAAACACACGGCACAGTTCTCATCCATGAAACACACTCTGCTTTAGAGCAAGAGGCACGCTCTTCGCTCTAGAATCTCTAATACAGAGGGAAACGTGAGTGTGCTCAGAACAAAAGAACTGTGTTTCCTACACACACACACCATATCTAGTTCAACTCTGTTTCTGAAACTGATACAAACCACAGGTCCTCTAACATCCAATGCTTTTCAGTTAAGAGCGAGAAACGTGTGAGCCTTGTGAACAATGTAGCTTCGTTTGAGCTCAAAAGTGACTGCGTTTACCTGAAACGAAGTCTTGCTTAAAGAAAGAAACAGAGCCTGGCATTTAACTCCGTTTCTGAAGGGAAACACACGGTACAGTTCTCACCCATGAAACACACTCTGCTTTAGAGCAAGAGGCACGCTCTTGCTTTCTAGAGTCTCTAATACATAGGGAAACGTGAGTGTGCTCAAAAAAAAAGAACTGTGTTTCCTCCACACACAGACCATATCTAGTTCAACTCTGTTTCTGAAACTGATACAAACCACAGGTCCTCTAACATTCAATGCTTTTCAGTTAAGAGCGAGAAACGTGTGGGCTTTGTGAACAATATAGCTTCGTTTGAGTTGAAAAGTGACTGCGTTTACCTGAAAAGAAGTCTTGCTTAAAGAAAGAAACAGAGCCTGGCATTTAACTCCATTTCTGAAGGGAAACACACGGTACAGTTCTCATCCACGAAACACACTCTGCTTTAGAGCAAGAGGTACGCTCTTGCTTTCTAGAATCTCTAATACAGAGGGAAACGTGAGTGTGCTCAGAATAAAAGAACTTGTTTCCTACACACTCAGACCATATCTAGTTCAACTCTGTTTCTGAAACTGATACAAACCACAGGTCCTCTAACATAAATTTCTTTTCATTTAAGAGCGAGAAAGGTGTGGGCTTTGTGAACAATGTAGCTTCGTTTGAGGTGAAAAGTGACTGCGTTTACCTGCAACGAAGTCTTCCTTGAAGAAAGACACAGAGCCTGACATTTAACTCCGTTTCTGCAGGGAAACACACGGCACAGTCCTCATCCATGAAACACATTCTTCTTTAGAGCAAGAAGCACGCTCTTGCTTTCTAGAGTCTCTAATACAGAGGGAAACGTGAGTGTGCTCAGAACAAAAGAACTGTGTTTCCTACACACACAGACCATATCTAGTTCAACTCTGTTTCTGAAACTGATACAAACCACACGTCCTCTAACATCCAATGCTTTTCAGTTAAGAGCGAGAAACGTGTGGGCTTTGTGAACAATATAGCTTCGTTTGAGCTGAAAAGTGACTGCGTTTACCTGAAATGAAGTCTTGCTTGAAGAAAGACACAGTGCCTGGCATTTAACTCCGTTTCTGAAGGGAAACACACGGCACAGTTCTCATCCATGAAACACACTCTGCTTTAGAGCAAGAGGCACGCTCTTCGCTCTAGAATCTCTAATACAGAGGGAAACGTGAGTGTGCTCAGAACAAAAGAACTGTGTTTCCTACACACACAGACCATATCTAGTTCAACTCTGTTTCTGAAACTGATACAAACCACAGGTCCTCTAACATCCAATGCTTTTCAGTTAAGAGCGAGAAACGTGTGAGCTTTGTGAACAATGTAGCTTCCTTTGAGCTCAAAAGTGACTGCGTTTACCTGAAACGAAGTCTTGCTTGTAGGAAGGCACAGAGCCTGTCATTTAACTCCGTTTCTGAAGGGAAACACACGACACAGTTCTCATCCATGAAACACATTCTGCTTTAGAGCAAGAGGCACGCTTTTGCTTTCTAGAGTCTCTAATACAGAGGGAAACGTGAGTGTGCTCAGAACAAAAGAACTGTGTTTCCTACACACCCGGACCATATCTAGTTCAACTCTGTTTCTGAAACTGATACAAACCACAGGTCCTCTAACATCCAATGCTTTTCAGTTAAGAGCGAGAAACGTGTGGGCTTTGTGAACAATATAGCTTCGTTTGAGCTGAAAAGTGACTGCGTTTACCTGAAATGAAGTCTTGCTTGAAGAAAGACACAGAGCCTGGCATTTAACTCCGTTTCTGAAGGGAAACACACGGCACAGTTCTCATCCATGAAACACACTCTGCTTTAGAGCAAGAGGCACGCTCTTCGCTCTAGAATCTCTAATACAGAGGGAAACGTGTGTGTGCTCAGAACAAAAGAACTGTGTTTCCTACACACACACAGCATATCTAGTTCAACTCTGTTTCTGAAACTGATACAAACCACAGGTCCTCTAACATCCAATGCTTTTCAGTTAAGAGCGAGAAACGTGTGAGCTTCGTGAACAATGTAGCTTCGTTTGAGGTGAAAAGTGACTGCGTTTACCTGAAACGAAGTCTTGCTTGTAGGAAGACACACTTCTGGCATAAACTACGTTTCTGAAGGGAAACACACGGCACAGTTCTCATCCATGAAACACATTCTGCTTTAGAGCAAGAAGCACGCTTTTGCTTTCTAGAGTCTCTAATACAGAGGGAAACGTGAGTGTGCTCAGAACAAAAGAACTGTGTTTCCTACACACGGACCATATCTAGTTCAACTCTGTTTCTGAAACTGGTACAAACCACAGGTCCTCTAACATAAAATTCTTTTCAGTTAAGAGCGAGAAATTTGTGGGCTTTGTGAACAATGTAGCTTTGTTTGAAGTGAAAAGTGACTGCATTTACCTGAAACGAAGTCTTCCTTGAAGAAAGACACAGATCCTGGCACTTAACTCCGTTTCTGAAGGGAAACACACGGCACAGTTCTCATCCATGAAACACACTCTGCTTTAGAGGAAGAAGCACGCTCTTGCTTTCTAGAGTCTCTAATACAGAGGGAAACGTGAGTGTGCTCAGAATAAAAGAACTGTGTTTCCTACACACACAGACCATATCTAGTTCAACTCTGTTTCTGAAACTGGTACAAACCACAGGTCCTCTAACATAAAATTCTTTTCAGTTAAGAGCGAGAAATTTGTGGGCTTTGTGAACAATGTAGCTTTGTTTGAAGTGAAAAGTGACTGCATTTACCTGAAACGAAGTCTTCCTTGAAGAAAGACACAGATCCTGGCACTTAACTCCGTTTCTGAAGGGAAACACACGGCACAGTTCTCATCCATGAAACACACTCTGCTTTAGAGCAAGAAGCACGCTCTTGCTTTCTAGAGTCTCTAATACAGAGGGAAACGTGAGTGTGCTCAGAATAAAAGAACTGTGTTTCCTACACACACAGACCATATCTAGTTCAACTCTGTTTCTGAAACTGATACAAACCACAGGTCCTCTAACATCCAATGCTTTTCAGTTAAGAGCGAGAAACATGTGAGCTTCGTGAACAATGTAGCTTCGTTTGAGCTGAAAAGTGACTGCGATTACCTGAAACGAAGTCTTGCTTGTAGGAACACACGCCTGGCATTTAACTCCGTTTCTGAAGGGAAACACACGGCACAGTTCTCTTCCATGAAACACACTCTGCTTTAGAGCAAGAAGCACGCTCTTGCTTTCTAGAGTCTCTAATACAGAGGGAAACGTGAGTGTGCTCAGAACAAAAGAACTGTGTTTCCTACACACACAGACCATATCTAGTTCAACTCTGTTTCTGAAACTGATACAAACCACAGGTCCTCTAACATCCAATGCTTTTCAGTTAAGAGCGAGAAACGTGTGAGCTTTGTGAACAATGTAGCTTCGTTTGAGCTCAAAAGTGACTGCGTTTACCTGAAACGAAGTCTTGCTTGTAGGAAGGCACAGAGCCTGTCATTTAACTCCGTTTCTGAAGGGAAACACACGGCACAGTTCTCATCCATGAAACACAATCTGCTTTAGAGCAAGAAGCACGCTCTTGCTTTCTAGAGTCTCTAATAAAGAGGGAAACGTGAGTGTGCGCAGAACAAAAGAACTGTGTTTCCTACACACCGACCATATCAAGTTCAACTCTGTTTCTGAAACTGATACAAACCACAGGTTGTCTAACATCCAATGCTTTTCAGGTAAGAGCGAGAAACGTGTGAGCTTCGTGAACAATGTAGCTTCGATTTAGCTGAAATGTGACTGCGTTTACCTGAAAAGAAGTCTTGCTTGTAGGAAGACACACGCCTGGCATTTAACTCCGTTTCTGAAGGGAAACACACGGCACAGTTCTCATCCATGAAATACACTCTGCTTTAGAGCAAGAAGCACGCTCTTGCTTTCTAGAGTCTCTAATACAGAGGGAAACGTGAGTGTGCTCAGAACAAAAGAACTGTGTTTCCTACACACACAGACCATATCTAGTTCAACTCTGTTTCTGAAACTGATACAAACCACAGGTCCTCTAACATCCAATGCTTTTCAGGTAAGAGCGAAAAACGTGTGAGCTTCGTGAACAATGTAGCTTCGTTTGAGCTGAAAAGTGACTGCGTTTACCTGAAATGAAGTCTTGCTTGTAGGATGACACACGCCTGGCATTTAACTCCATTTCTGAAGGGAAACACACGGCACAGTTCTCTTCCATGAAACACACTCTGCTTTAGAGCAAGAAGCACGCTTTTGCTTTCTAGAGTCTCTAATACAGAGGGAAACGTGAGTGTGCTCAAAACAAAAGAACTGTGTTTCCTCCACACACAGACCATATCTAGTTCAACTCTGTTTCTGAAACTGATACAAACCACAGGTCCTCTAACATCCAATGCTTTTCAGTTAAGAGCGAGAAACGTGTGGGCTTTGTGAACAATATAGCTTCGTTTGAGGTGAAAAGTGACTGCGTTTACCTGAAAAGAAATCTTGCTTCAAGAAAGACACAGAGCCTGGCATTTAACTCCGTTTCTGAAGGGAAACACACGGCACAGTTCTCATCCATGAAACACACTCTGCTTTAGAGCAAGAGGCACGCTCTTGCTTTCTAGAATCTCTAATACAGAGGGAAACGTGAGTGTGCTCAGAACAAAAGAACTGTGTTTCCTACACACACAGATCATATCTAGTTCAACTCTGTTTCTGAAACCGATACAAACCACAGGTCCTCTAACATCCAATGCTTTTCAGTTAAGAGCGAGAAACCTGTGAGCTTCGTGAACAATGTAGCTTCGTTTGAGCTGAAAAGTGACTGCGTTTACCTGAAACGAAGTCTTGTTTGTAGGAAGACACACGTCTGGCATTAACTCCGTTTCTGAAGGGAAACACACGGCACAGTTCTCATCCATGAAACACATTCTGCTTTAGAGCAAGAAGCACGCTTTTGCTTTCTAGAGTCTCTAATACAGAGGGAAACGTGAGTGTGCTCAGAACAAAAGAACTGTGTTTCCTACACACGGACCATATCTAGTTCAACTCTGTTTCTGAAACTGATACAAACCACAGGTCCTCTAACATACAATTCTTTTCAGTTAAGAGGGAGAAACATGTGGGCTTTGTGAACAATGAAGCTTCGTTTGAGGTGAAAAGTGACTGCGTTTACCTGAAACGAAGTCTTGCTTGAAGAAAGACACAGAGCCTGGCATTTAACTCCGTTTCTGAAGGGAAACACACGGCACAGTTCTCATCCATGAAACACACTCTGCTTTAGAGCAAGAGGCACGCTCTTCGCTCTAGAATCTCTAATACAGAGGGAAACGTGAGTGTGCTCAGAACAAAAGAACTGTGTTTCCTACACACACACACCATATCTAGTTCACCTCTGTTTCTGAAACTGATACAAACCACAGGTCCTCTAACATCCAATGCTTTTCAGTTAAGAGCGAGAAACGTGTGAGCTTTGTGAACAATGTAGCTTCGTTTGAGCTCAAAAGTGACTGCGTTTACCTGAAACGAAGTCTTGCTTAAAGAAAGAAACAGAGCCTGGCATTTAACTCCGTTTCTGAAGGGAAACACACGGTACAGTTCTCATCCATGAAACACACTCTGCTTTAGAGCAAGAGGCACGCTCTTGCTTTCTAGAGTCTCTAATACAGAGGGAAACGTGAGTGTGCTCAAAACAAAAGAAATGTGTTTCCTCCACACACAGACCATATCTAGTTCAACTCTGTTTCTGAAACTGATACAAACCACAGGTCCTCTAACTTTCAATGCTTTTCAGTTAAGAGCGAGAAACGTGTGGGCTTTGTGAACAATATAGCTTCGTTTGAGTTGAAAAGTGACTGCGTTTACCTGAAAAGAAGTCTTGCTTAAAGAAAGAAACAGAGCCTGGCATTTAACTCCGTTTCTGATGGGAAACACACGGTACAGTTCTCTTCCACGAAACACACTCTGCTTTAGAGCAAGAGGTACGCTCTTGCTTTCTAGAATCTCTAATACAGAGGGAAACGTGAGTGTGCTCAGAATAAAAGAACTTGTTTCCTACATACTCAGACCATATCTAGTTCAACTCTGTTTCTGAAACTGATACAAACCACAGGTCCTCTAACATAAATTTCTTTTCATTTAAGAGCGAGAAAGGTGTGGGCTTTGTGAACAATGTAGCTTCGTTTGAGGTGAAAAGTGACTGCGTTTACCTGCAACGAAGTCTTCCTTGAAGAAAGACACAGAGCCTGACATTTAACTCCGTTTCTGCAGGGAAACACACGGCACAGTCCTCATCCATGAAACACATTCTTCTTTAGAGCAAGAAGCACGCTCTTGCTTTCTAGAGTCTCTAATACAGAGGGAAACGTGAGTGTGCTCAGAACAAAAGAACTGTGTTTCCTACACACGGACCATATCTAGTTCAACTCTGTTTCTGAAACTGGTACAAACCCCAGGTCCTCTAACATAAAATTCTTTTCAGTTAACAGCAAGAAATTTGTGCGCTTTGTGAACAATGTAGCTTCGTTTGAAGTGAAAAGTGACTGCGTTTACCTGAAACAAAGTCTTCCTTGAAGAAAGACACAGAGCCTGTCATTTTACTCCGTTTCTGAAGGGAAACACACGGCACAGTTCTCATCCATGAAACACAATCTGCTTTAGAGCAAGAAGCACGCGCTTGCTTTCTAGAGTCTGTAATAAAGAGGGAAACGTGAGTGTGCGCAGAACAAAAGAACTGTGTTTCCTACACACGGACCATATCAAGTTCAACTCTGTTTCTGAAACTGATACAAACCACAGGTTGTCTAACATCCAATGCTTTTCAGGTAAGAGCGAGAAATGTGTGAGCTTCGTGAACAATGTAGCTTCGTTTGAAGTGAAAAGTGACTGCGTTTACCTGAAAGGATTCTTGCTTGTAGGAAGGCACAGAGCCTGGCACTTAACTCCGTTTCTAAAGGGCAACAGACGGCACAGTTCTCATCCATGAAACACACTCTGCTTTAGAGCAAGAAGCACGCTCTTGCTTTCTAGAGTCTCTAATACAGAGGGAAACGTGAGTGTGCTCAGAACAAAAGAACTGTGTTTCCTACACACACAGACCATATCTAGTTCAACTCTGTTTCTGAAACTGATACAAACCACAGGTCCTCTAACATCCAATGCTTTTCAGTTAAGAGCGAGAAACGTGTGAGCTTTGTGAACAATGTGGCTTCGTTTGAGCTGAAAAGTGACTGCGTTTACCTGAAAGGAAGTCTTGCTTGTAGGAACACACGCCTGGCATTTAACTGTGTTTCTGAAGGGAAACACACGGCACAGTTCTCTTCCATGAAACACACTCTGCTTTAGAGCAAGAAGCACGCTCTTGCTTTCTAGAGTCTCTAATACAGAGGGAAACGTGAGTGTGCTCAGAACAAAAGAAATGTGTTTCCTACACACACAGACCATATCTAGTTCAACTCTGTTTCTGAAACTGATACAAACCACAGGTCCTCTAACATCCAATGCTTTTCAGTTAAGAGCGAGAAACGTGTGGGCTTTGTGAACAATGTAGCTTTGTTTGAGGTGAAAAGTGACTGCGTTTACCTGAAACGAAGTCTTCCTTGAAGAAAGACACAGAGCCTGTCATTTAACTCCGTTTCTGAAGGGAAACACACGGCACAGTCCTCATCCATGAAACACATTCTTCTTTAGAGAAAGAAGCACGCTCTTGCTTTCTAGAGTCTCTAATACAGAGGGAAACGTGAGTGTGCTCAGAACAAAAGAACTGTGTTTCCTACACACACAGACCATATCTAGTTCAACTCTGTTTCTGAAACTGATACAAACCACAGGTCCTCTAACATTCAATGCTTTTCAGTTAAGAGCGAGAAACGTGTGAGCTTTGTGAACAATGTAGCTTCGTTTGAGCTCAAAAGTGACTGCGTTTACCTGAAACGAAGTCTTGCTTGTAAGAAGGCACAGAGCCTGGCATTTAACTCCGTTTCTGAAGGGAAACACACGGCACAGTTCTCATCCATGAAACACAATCTGCTTTAGAGCAAGAAGCACGCTCTTGCTTTTTTGAGTCTCTAATAAAGAGGGAAACGTGAGTGTGCGCAGAACAAAAGAACTGTGTTTCCTACACACCGACCATATCAAGTTCAACTCTGTTTCTGAAACTGATACAAACCACAGGTTGTCTAACATCCAATGCTTTTCAGGTAAGAGCGAGAAACGTGTGAGCTTCGTGAACAATGTAGCTTCGTTTGAGCTGAAAAGTGACTGCGTTTACCTGAAAAGTAGTCTTGCTTGTAGGAAGACACACGCCTGGCATTTAACTCCGTTTCTGAAGGGAAACACAGGCACAGTTATTATCCATGAAATACACTCTGCTTTAGAGCAAGAAGCACGCTCTTGCTTTCTAGAGTCTCTAATACAGAGGGAAACGTGAGTGTGCTCAGAACAAAAGAACTGTCTTTCCTACACACACAGACCATATCTAGTTCAACTCTGTTTCTGAAACTGATACAAACCACAGGTCCTCTAACATCCAATGCTTTTCAGTTAAGAGCGAGAAACCTGTGAGCTTCGTGAACAATGTAGCTTCGTTTGAGCTGAAAACTGACTGGGTTTACCTGAAACGAAGTCTTGCTTGTCGGAACACATGCCTGGCATTTAACTCCGTTTCTGAAGGGAAACACACGGCACAGTTCTCTTCCATGAAACACACTCTGCTTTAGAGCAAGAAGCACGCTCTTGCTTTCTAGTGTATCTAATACAGAGGGAAACGTGAGTGTGCTCAGAACAAAAGAAATGTGTTTCCTACACACACAGATCATATCTAGTTCAACTTTGTTTCTGAAACTGATACAAACCACAGGTCCTCTAACATCCAATGCTTTTCAGTTAAGAGCGAGAAACGTGTGGGCTTTGTGAACAATGTAGCTTCGTTTGAGGTGAAAAGTGACTGCGTTTACCTGAAACGAAGTCTTCCTTGAAGAAAGATACAGAGCCTGTCATTTAACTCCGTTTCTGAAGGGAAACACACGGCACAGTTCTCATCCATGAAACACATTCTTCTTTAGAGCAAGAAGCACGCTCTTGCTTTCTAGAGTCTCTAATACAGAGGGAAACGTGAGTGTGCTCAGAACAAAAGAACTGTGTTTCCTACACACACAGACCATATCTAGTTCAACTCTGTTTCTGAAACTGATACAAACCACAGGTCCTCTAACATCCAATGCTTTTCAGTTAAGAGCGAGAAACGTGTGAGCTTTGTGAACAATGTAGCTTCGTTTGAGCTCAAAAGTGACTGCGTTTACCTGAAACGAAGTCTTGCTTGTAGGAAGGCACAGAGCCTGTCATTTAACTCCGTTTCTGAAGGGAAACACAGGGCACAGTTCTCATCCATGAAACACAATCTGCTTTAGAGCAAGAAGCACGCTCTTGCTTTCTAGAGTCTCTAATAAAGAGGGAAACGTGAGTGTGCGCAGAACAAAAGAACTGTGTATCCTACACACCGACCATATCAAGTTCAACTCTGTTTCTGAAACTGATACAAACCACAGGTTGTCTAACATCTAATGCTTTTCAGGTAAGAGCGAGAAACGTGTGAGCTTCGTGAACAATGTAGCTTCGATTGAGCTGAAAAGTGACTGCGTTTACCTGAAAAGAATTCTTGCTTGTAGGAAGACACACGCCTGGCATTTAACTCCGTTTCTGAAGGGAAACCCACGGCACAGTTCTCATCCATGAAATACACTCTGCTTTAGAGCAAGAAGCACGCTCTTGCTTTCTAGAGTCTCTAATACAGAGGGAAACGTGAGTGTGCTCAGAACAAAAGAACTGTGTTTCCTACACACACAGACCATATCTAGTTCAACTCTGTTTCTGAAACTGATACAAACCATAGGTCCTCTAACATCCAATGCTTTTCAGGTAAGAGCGAAAAACGTGTGAGCTTCGTGAACAATGTAGCTTCGTTTGAGCTGAAAAGTGACTGCGTTTACCTGAAACGAAGTCTTGCTTGTAGGATGACACACGCCTGGCATTTAACTCCGTTTCTGAAGGGAAACACACGGCACAGTTCTCTTCCATGAAACACACTCTGCTTTAGAGCAAGAAGCACGCTTTTGCTTTCTAGAGTCTCTAATACAGAGGGAAACGTGAGTGTGCTCAAAACAAAAGAACTGTGTTTCCTCCACACACAGACCATATCTAGTTCAACTCTGTCTCTGAAACTGATACAAACCACAGGTCCTCTAACATCCAATGCTTTTCAGTTAAGAGCGAGAAACGTGTGGGCTTTGTGAACAATATAGCTTCGTTTGAGGTGAAAAGTGACTGCGTTTACCTGAAAAGATGTCTTGCTTAAAGAAAGACACAGAGCCTGGCATTTAACTCCGTTTCTGAAGGGAAACACACGGCACAGTTCTCATCCATGAAACACACTCTGCTTTAGAGCAAGAAGCACGCTCTTGCTTTCTAGAGTCTCTAATACAGAGGGAAACGTGAGTGTGCTCAGAACAAAAGAACTGTGTTTCCTACACACACAGACCATATCTAGTTCAACTCTGTTTCTGAAACTGATACAAACCACAGGTCCTCTAACATCCAATGCTTTTCAGTTAAGAGCGAGAAACGTGTGAGCTTTGTGAACAATGTGGCTTCGTTTGAGCTGAAAAGTGACTGCGTTTACCTGAAACGAAGTCTTGCTTGTAGGAACACACGCCTGGCATTTAACTGTGTTTCTGAAGGGAAACACACGGCACAGTTCTCTTCCATGAAACACACTCTGCTTTAGAGCAAGAAGCACGCTCTTGCTTTCTAGAGTCTCTAATACAGAGGGAAACGTGAGTGTGCTCAGAACAAAAGAAATGTGTTTCCTACACACACAGACCATATCTAGTTCAACTCTGTTTCTGAAACTGATACAAACCACAGGTCCTCTAACATCCAATGCTTTTCAGTTAAGAGCGAGAAACGTGTGGGCTTTGTGAACAATGTAGCTTTGTTTGAGGTGAAAAGTGACTGCGTTTACCTGAAACGAAGTCTTGCTTGAAGAAAGACACAGAGCCTGTCATTTAACTCCGTTTCTGAAGGGAAACACACGGCACAGTCCTCATCCATGAAACACATTCTTCTTTAGAGAAAGAAGCACGCTCTTGCTTTCTAGAGTCTCTAATACAGAGGGAAACGTGAGTGTGCTCAGAACAAAAGAACTGTGTTTCCTACACACACAGACCATATCTAGTTCAACTCTGTTTCTGAAACTGATACAAACCACAGGTCCTCTAACATTCAATGCTTTTCAGTTAAGAGCGAGAAACGTGTGAGCTTTGTGAACAATGTAGCTTCGTTTGAGCTCAAAAGTGACTGCGTTTACCTGAAACGAAGTCTTGCTTGTAAGAAGGCACAGAGCCTGGCATTTAACTCCGTTTCTGAAGGGAAACACACGGCACAGTTCTCATCCATGAAACACAATCTGCTTTAGAGCAAGAAGCACGCTCTTGCTTTTTTGAGTCTCTAATAAAGAGGGAAACGTGAGTGTGCGCAGAACAAAAGAACTGTGTTTCCTACACACCGACCATATCAAGTTCAACTCTGTTTCTGAAACTGATACAAACCACAGGTTGTCTAACATCCAATGCTTTTCAGGTAAGAGCGAGAAACGTGTGAGCTTCGTGAACAATGTAGCTTCGTTTGAGCTGAAAAGTGACTGCGTTTACCTGAAAAGTAGTCTTGCTTGTAGGAAGACACACGCCTGGCATTTAACTCCGTTTCTGAAGGGAAACACACGGCACAGTTATTATCCATGAAATACACTCTGCTTTAGAGCAAGAAGCACGCTCTTGCTTTCTAGAGTCTCTAATACAGAGGGAAACGTGAGTGTGCTCAGAACAAAAGAACTGTGTTTCCTACACACACAGACCATATCTAGTTCAACTCTGTTTCTGAAACTGATACAAACCACAGGTCCTCTAACATCCAATGCTTTTCAGTTAAGAGCGAGAAACCTGTGAGCTTCGTGAACAATGTAGCTTCGTTTGAGCTGAAAACTGACTGGGTTTACCTGAAACGAAGTCTTGCTTGTCGGAACACATGCCTGGCATTTAACTCCGTTTCTGAAGGGAAACACACGGCACAGTTCTCTTCCATGAAACACACTCTGCTTTAGAGCAAGAAGCACGCTCTTGCTTTCTAGTGTATCTAATACAGAGGGAAACGTGAGTGTGCTCAGAACAAAAGAAATGTGTTTCCTACACACACAGATCATATCTAGTTCAACTTTGTTTCTGAAACTGATACAAACCACAGGTCCTCTAACATCCAATGCTTTTCAGTTAAGAGCGAGAAACGTGTGGGCTTTGTGAACAATGTAGCTTCGTTTGAGGTGAAAAGTGACTGCGTTTACCTGAAACGAAGTCTTCCTTGAAGAAAGATACAGAGCCTGTCATTTAACTCCGTTTCTGAAGGGAAACACACGGCACAGTTCTCATCCATGAAACACATTCTTCTTTAGAGCAAGAGGCACGCTCTTGCTTTCTAGAATCTCTAATACAGAGGGAAACGTGAGTGTGCTCAGAACAAAAGAACTGTGTTTCCTACACACACAGATCATATCTAGTTCAACTCTGTTTCTGAAACGGATACAAACCACAGGTCCTCTAACATCCAATGCTTTTCAGTTAAGAGCGAGAAACGTGTGAGCTTCGTGAACAATGTAGCTTCGTTTGAGCTGAAAAGTGACTGCGTTTACCTGAAAAGAAGTCTTGTTTGTAGGAAGACACACGTCTGGCATTAACTCCGTTTCTGAAGGGAAACACACGGCACAGTTCTCATCCATGAAACACAATCTGCTTTAGAGCAAGAAGCACGCTCTTGCTTTCTAGAGTCTCTAATACAGAGGGAAACGTGAGTGTGCGCAGAACAAAAGAACTGTGTTTTCTACACACCGACCATATCAAGTTCAACTCTGTTTCTGAAACTGATACAAACCACAGGTTGTCTAACATCCAATGCTTTTCAGGTAAGAGCGAGAAACGTGTGAGCTTCGTGAACAATGTAGCTTCGATTGAGCTGAAAAGTGACTGCGTTTACCTGAAAAGAAGTCTTGCTTGTAGGAAGACACACGCCTGGCATTTAACTCCGTTTCTGAAGGGAAACTCACGGCACAGTTCTCATCCATGAAATACACTCTGCTTTAGAGCAAGAAGCACGCTCTTGCTTTCTAGAGTCTCTAATACAGAGGGAAACGTGAGTGTGCTCAGAACAAAAGAACTGTGTTTCCTACACACACAGACCATATCTAGTTCAACTCTGTTTCTGAAACTGATACAAACCACAGGTCCTCTAACATCCAATGCTTTTCAGGTAAGAGCGAAAAACGTGTGAGCTTCGTGAACAATGTAGCTTCGTTTGAGCTGAAAAGTGACTGCGTTTACCTGAAACGAAGTCTTGCTTGTAGGATGACACACGCCTGGCATTTAACTCCGTTTCTGAAGGGAAACACACGGCACAGTTCTCTTCCATGAAACACAATCTGCTTTAGAGCAAGAAGCACGCTCTTGCTTTTTTGAGTCTCTAATAAAGAGGGAAACGTGAGTGTGCGCAGAACAAAAGAACTGTGTTTCCTACACACCGACCATATCAAGTTCAACTCTGTTTCTGAAACTGATACAAACCACAGGTTGTCTAACATCCAATGCTTTTCAGGTAAGAGCGAGAAACGTGTGAGCTTCGTGAACAATGTAGCTTCGTTTGAGCTGAAAAGTGACTGCGTTTACCTGAAAAGTAGTCTTGCTTGTAGGAAGACACACGCCTGGCATTTAAGTCCGTTTCTGAAGGGAAACACACGGCACAGTTCTCATCCATTAAATACACTCTGCTTTAGAGCAAGAAGCACGCTCTTGCTTTCTAGAGTCTCTAATACAGAGGGAAACGTGAGTGTGCTCAGAACAAAAGAACTGTGTTTCCTACACACACAGACCATATCTATTTCAACTCTGTTTCTGAAACTGATACAAACCACAGGTCCTCTAACATCCAATGCTTTTCAGTTAAGAGCGAGAAACCTGTGAGCTTCGTGAACAATGTAGCTTCGTTTGAGCTGAAATCTGACTGGGTTTACCTGAAACGAAGTCTTGCTTGTAGGAACACATGCCTGGCATTTAACTCCGTTTCTGAAGGGAAACACACGGCACAGT
Organism: Onychomys leucogaster; assembly: GCA_949786385.1. Taxonomy (NCBI): domain Eukaryota; kingdom Metazoa; phylum Chordata; class Mammalia; order Rodentia; family Cricetidae; genus Onychomys; species Onychomys leucogaster. Next base: position 152,504 of record CATKUP010000298.1, on the reverse strand, counting down.
TCTCTTCCATGAAACACACTCTGCTTTAGAGCAAGAAGCACGCTCTTGCTTTCTAGTGTATCTAATACAGAGGGAAACGTGAGTGTGCTCAGAACAAAAGAAATGTGTTTCCTACACACAGAGATCATATCTAGTTCAACTCTGTTTCTGAAACTGATACAAACCACAGGTCCTCTAACATCCAATGCTTTTCAGTTAAGAGCGAGAAACGTGTGGGCTTTGTGAACAATATAGCTTCGTTTGAGGTGAAAAGTGACTGCGTTTACCTGAAAAGAAGTCTTGCTTAAAGAAAGACACAGAGCCTGGCATTTAACTCCGTTTCTGAAGGGAAACACACGGCACAGTTCTCATCCATGAAACACATTCTTCTTTAGAGCAAGAAGCACGCTCTTGCTTTCTAGAGTCTCTAATACAGAGGGAAACGTGAGTGTGCTCAGAACAAAAGAACTGTGTTTCCTACACACACAGACCATATCTAGTTCAACTCTGTTTCTGAAACTGATACAAACCACAGGTCCTCTAACATCCAATGCTTTTCAGTTAAGAGCGAGAAACGTGTGAGCTTTGTGAACAATGTAGCTTCGTTTGAGCTCAAAAGTGACTGCGTTTACCTGAAACGAAGTCTTGCTTGTAGGAAGGCACAGAGCCGGTCATTTAACTCCGTTTATGAAGGGAAACACACGGCACAGTTCTCATCCATGAAACACAATCTGCTTTAGAGCAAGAAGCACGCTCTTGCTTTCTAGAGTCTCTAATAAAGAGGGAAACGTGAGTGTGCGCAGAACAAAAGAACTGTGTATCCTACACACCGACCATATCAAGTTCAACTCTGTTTCTGAAACTGATACAAACCACAGGTTGTCTAACATCTAATGCTTTTCAGGTAAGAGCGAGAAACGTGTGAGCTTCGTGAACAATGTAGCTTCGATTGAGCTGAAAAGTGACTGCGTTTACCTGAAAAGAATTCTTGCTTGTAGGAAGACACATGCCTGGCATTTAACTCCGTTTCTGAAGGGAAACCCACGGCACAGTTCTCATCCATGAAATACACTCTGCTTAAGAGCAAGAAGCACGCTCTTGCTTTCTAGAGTCTCTAATACAGAGGGAAACGTGAGTGTGCTCAGAACAAAAGAACTGTGTTTCCTACACACACAGACCATATCTAGTTCAACTCTGTTTCTGAAACTGATACAAACCACAGGTCCTCTAACATCCAATGCTTTTCAGGTAAGAGCGAAAAACGTGTGAGCTTCGTGAACAATGTAGCTTCGTTTGAGCTGAAAAGTGACTGCGTTTACCTGAAACGAAGTCTTGTTTGTAGGATGACACACGCCTGGCATTTAACTCCGTTTCTGAAGGGAAACACACGGCACAGTTCTCTTCCATGAAACACACTCTGCTTTAGAGCAAGAAGCACGCTTTTGCTTTCTAGAGTCTCTAATACAGAGGGAAACGTGAGTGTGCTCAAAACAAAAGAACTGTGTTTCCTCCACACACAGACCATATCTAGTTCAACTCTGTTTCTGAAACTGATACAAACCACAGGTCCTCTAACATCCAATGCTTTTCAGTTAAGAGCGAGAAACGTGTGGACTTTGTGAACAATATAGCTTCGTTTGAGGTGAAAAGTGACTGCGTTTACCTGAAAAGAAGTCTTGCTTAAAGAAAGACACAGAGCCTGGCATTTAACTCCGTTTCTGAAGGGAAACACACGGCACAGTTCTCATCCATGAAACACACTCTGCTTTAGAGCAAGAGGCACGCTCTTGCTTTCTAGAATCTCTAATACAGAGGGAAACGTGAGTGTGCTCAGAACAAAAGAACTGTGTTTCCTACACACACAGATCATATCTAGTTCAACTCTGTTTCTGAAACGGATACAAACCACAGGTCCTCTAACATCCAATGCTTTTCAGTTAAGAGCGAGAAACGTGTGAGCTTCGTGAACAATGTAGCTTCGTTTGAGCTGAAAAGTGACTGCGTTTACCTGAAAAGAAGTCTTGTTTGTAGGAAGACACACGTCTGGCATTAACTCCGTTTCTGAAGGGAAACACACGGCACAGTTCTCATCCATGAAACACATTCTGCTTTAGAGCAAGAAGCACGCTTTTGCTTTCTAGAGACTCTAATACAGAGGGAAACGTGAGTGTGCTCAGAACAAAAGAACTGTGTTTCCTACACACGGACCATATCTAGTTCAACTCTGTTTCTGAAACTGATACAAACCACAGGTCCTCTAACATCCAATGCTTTTCAGTTAAGAGCGGGAAACGTGTGAGCTTTGTGAACAATGTAGCTTCGTTTGAGCTCAAAAGTGACTGTGTTTACCTGGAACGAAGTCTTGCTTGTAGGAAGGCACAGAGCCTGTCATTTAACTCCGTTTCTGAAGGGAAACACACAACACAGTTCTCATCCATGAAACACACTCTGCTTTAGAGCAAGAAGCACGCTCTTGCTTTCTAGAGTCTCTAATACAGAGGGAAACGTGAGTGTGCGCAGAACAAAAGAACTGTGTTTTCTACACACCGACCATATCAAGTTCAACTCTGTTTCTGAAACTGATACAAACCACAGGTTGTCTAACATCCAATGCTTTTCAGGTAAGAGCGAGAAACGTGTGAGCTTCGTGAACAATGTAGCTTCGATTGAGCTGAAAAGTGACTGCGTTTACCTGAAAAGAAGTCTTGCTTGTAGGAAGACACACGCCTGGCATTTAACTCCGTTTCTGAAGGGAAACTCACGGCACAGTTCTCATCCATGAAATACACTCTGCTTTAGAGCAAGAAGCACGCTCTTGCTTTCTAGAGTCTCTAATACAGAGGGAAACGTGAGTGTGCTCAGAACAAAAGAACTGTGTTTCCTACACACACAGACCATATCTAGTTCAACTCTGTTTCTGAAACTGATACAAACCACAGGTCCTCTAACATCCAATGCTTTTCAGTTAAGAGCGAAAAACGTGTGAGCTTCGTGAACAATGTAGCTTCGTTTGAGCTGAAAAGTGACTGCGTTTACCTGAAACGAAGTCTTGCTTGTAGGATGACACACGCCTGGCATTTAACTCCGTTTCTGAAGGGAAACACACAGCACAGTTCTCTTCCATGAAACACACTCTGCTTTAGAGCAAGAAGCACGCTCTTGCTTTTTTGAGTCTCTAATAAAGAGGGAAACGTGAGTGTGCGCAGAACAAAAGAACTGTGTTTCCTACACACCGACCATATCAAGTTCAACTCTGTTTCTGAAACTGATACAAACCACAGGTTGTCTAACATCCAATGCTTTTCAGGTAAGAGCGAGAAACGTGTGAGCTTCGTGAACAATGTAGCTTCGTTTGAGCTGAAAAGTGACTGCGTTTACCTGAAAAGTAGTCTTGCTTGTAGGAAGACACACGCCTGGCATTTAAGTCCGTTTCTGAAGGGAAACACACGGCACAGTTCTCATCCATTAAATACACTCTGCTTTAGAGCAAGAAGCACGCTCTTGCTTTCTAGAGTCTCTAATACAGAGGGAAACGTGAGTGTGCTCAGAACAAAAGAACTGTGTTTCCTACACACACAGACCATATCTAGTTCAACTCTGTTTCTGAAACTGATACAAACCACAGGTCCTCTAACATCCAATGCTTTTCAGTTAAGAGCGAGAAACCTGTGAGCTTCGTGAACAATGTAGCTTCGTTTGAGCTGAAATCTGACTGGGTTTACCTGAAACGAAGTCTTGCTTGTAGGAACACATGCCTGGCATTTAACTCCGTTTCTGAAGGGAAACACACGGCACAGTTCTCTTCCATGAAACACACTCTGCTTTAGAGCAAGAAGCACGCTCTTGCTTTCTAGTGTATCTAATACAGAGGGAAACGTGAGTGTGCTCAGAACAAAAGAAATGTGTTTCCTACACACACAGATCATATCTAGTTCAACTCTGTTTCTGAAACTGATACAAACCACAGGTCCTCTAACATCCAATGCTTTTCAGTTAAGAGCGAGAAACGTGTGGGCTTTGTGAACAATATAGCTTCGTTTGAGGTGAAAAGTGACTGCGTTTACCTGAAAAGAAGTCTTGCTTAAAGAAAGACACAGAGCCTGGCATTTAACTCCGTTTCTGAAGGGAAACACACGGCACAGTTCTCATCCATGAAACACATTCTTCTTTAGAGCAAGAAGCACGCTCTTGCTTTCTAGAGTCTCTAATACAGAGGGAAACGTGAGTGTGCTCAGAACAAAAGAACTGTGTTTCCTACACACACAGACCATATCTAGTTCAACTCTGTTTCTGAAACTGATACAAACCACAGGTCCTCTAACATCCAATGCTTTTCAGTTAAGAGCGAGAAACGTGTGAGCTTTGTGAACAATGTAGCTTCGTTTGAGCTCAAAAGTGACTGCGTTTACCTGAAACGAAGTCTTGCTTGTAGGAAGGCACAGAGCCTGTCATTTAACTCCGTTTCTGAAGGGAAACACACGGCACAGTTCTCATCCATGAAACACAATCTGCTTTAGAGCAAGAAGCACGCTCTTGCTTTCTAGAGTCTCTAATAAAGAGGGAAACGTGAGTGTGCGCAGAACAAAAGAACTGTGTATCCTACACACCGACCATATCAAGTTCAACTCTGTTTCTGAAACTGATACAAACCACAGGTTGTCTAACATCTAATGCTTTTCAGGTAAGAGCGAGAAACGTGTGAGCTTCGTGAACAATGTAGCTTCGTTTGAGCTGAAAAGTGACTGCGTTTACCTGAAAAGAATTCTTGCTTGTAGGAAGACACACGCCTGGCATTTAACTCCGTTTCTGAAGGGAAACCCACGGCACAGTTCTCATCCATGAAATACACTCTGCTTAAGAGCAAGAAGCACGCTCTTGCTTTCTAGAGTCTCTAATACAGAGGGAAACGTGAGTGTGCTCAGAACAAAAGAACTGTGTTTCCTACACACACAGACCATATCTAGTTCAACTCTGTTTCTGAAACTGATACAAACCACAGGTCCTCTAACATCCAATGCTTTTCAGGTAAGAGCGAAAAACGTGTGAGCTTCGTGAACAATGTAGCTTCGTTTGAGCTGAAAAGTGACTGCGTTTACCTGAAACGAAGTCTTGTTTGTAGGATGACACACGCCTGGCATTTAACTCCGTTTCTGAAGGGAAACACACGGCACAGTTCTCTTCCATGAAACACACTCTGCTTTAGAGCAAGAAGCACGCTTTTGCTTTCTAGAGTCTCTAATACAGAGGGAAACGTGAGTGTGCTCAAAACAAAAGAACTGTGTTTCCTCCACACACAGACCATATCTAGTTCAACTCTGTTTCTGAAACTGATACAAACCACAGGTCCTCTAACATCCAATGCTTTTCAGTTAAGAGCGAGAAACGTGTGGGCTTTGTGAACAATATAGCTTCGTTTGAGGTGAAAAGTGACTGCGTTTACCTGAAAAGAAGTCTTGCTTAAAGAAAGACACAGAGCCTGGCATTTAACTCCGTTTCTGAAGGGAAACACACGGCACAGTTCTCATCCATGAAACACACTCTGCTTTAGAGCAAGAGGCACGCTCTTGCTTTCTAGAATCTCTAATACAGAGGGAAACGTGAGTGTGCTCAGAACAAAAGAACTGTGTTTCCTACACACACAGATCATATCTAGTTCAACTCTGTTTCTGAAACGGATACAAACCACAGGTCCTCTAACATCCAATGCTTTTCAGTTAAGAGCGAGAAACGTGTGAGCTTCGTGAACAATGTAGCTTCGTTTGAGCTGAAAAGTGACTGCGTTTACCTGAAAAGAAGTCTTGTTTGTAGGAAGACACACGTCTGGCATTAACTCCGTTTCTGAAGGGAAACACACGGCACAGTTCTCATCCATGAAACACATTCTGCTTTAGAGCAAGAAGCACGCTTTTGCTTTCTAGAGACTCTAATACAGAGGGAAACGTGAGTGTGCTCAGAACAAAAGAACTGTGTTTCCTACACACGGACCATATCTAGTTCAACTCTGTTTCTGAAACTGATACAAACCACAGGTCCTCTAACATCCAATGCTTTTCAGTTAAGAGCGGGAAACGTGTGAGCTTTGTGATCAATGTAGCTTCGTTTGAGCTCAAAAGTGACTGTGTTTACCTGGAACGAAGTCTTGCTTGTAGGAAGGCACAGAGCCTGTCATTTAACTCAGTTTCTGAAGGGAAACACACAACACAGTTCTCATCCATGAAACACACTCTGCTTTAGAGCAAGAAGCACGCTCTTGCTTTCTAGAGTCTCTAATACAGAGGGAAACGTGAGTGTGCGCAGAACAAAAGAACTGTGTTTTCTACACACCGACCATATCAAGTTCAACTCTGTTTCTGAAACTGATACAAACCACAGGTTGTCTAACATCCAATGCTTTTCAGGTAAGAGCGAGAAACGTGTGAGCTTCGTGAACAATGTAGCTTCGATTGAGCTGAAAAGTGACTGCGTTTACCTGAAAAGAAGTCTTGCATGTAGGAAGACACACGCCTGGCATTTAACTCCGTTTCTGAAGGGAAACTCACGGCACAGTTCTCATCCATGAAATACACTCTGCTTTAGAGCAAGAAGCACGCTCTTGCTTTCTAGAGTCTCTAATACAGAGGGAAACGTGAGTGTGCTCAGAACAAAAGAACTGTGTTTCCTACACACGGACCATATCTAGTTCAACTCTGTTTCTGAAACTGATACAAACCACAGGTCCTCTAACATCCAATGCTTTTCAGGTAAGAGCGAAAAACGTGTGAGCTTCGTGAACAATGTAGCTTCGTTTGAGCTGAAAAGTGACTGCGTTTACCTGAAACGAAGTCTTGCTTGTAGGATGACACACGCCTGGCATTTAACTCCGTTTCTGAAGGGAAACACACGGCACAGTTCTCTTCCATGAAACACACTCTGCTTTAGAGCAAGAAGCACGCTTTTGCTTTCTAGAGTCTCTAATACAGAGGGAAACGTGAGTGTGCTCAAAACAAAAGAACTGTGTTTCCTCCACACACAGACCATATCTAGTTCAACTCTGTTTCTGAAACTGATACAAACCACAGGTCCTCTAACATCCAATGCTTTTCAGTTAAGAGCGAGAAACGTGTGGGCTTTGTGAACAATATAGCTTCGTTTGAGGTGAAAAGTGACTGCGTTTACCTGAAAAGAAGTCTTGCTTAAAGAAAGACACAGAGCCTGGCATTTAACTCCGTTTCTGAAGGGAAACACACGGCACAGTTCTCATCCATGAAACACACTCTGCTTTAGAGCAAGAAGCACGCTTTTGCTTTCTAGAGTCTCTAATACAGAGGGAAACGTGAGTGTGCTCAGAACAAAAGAACTGTGTTTCCTACACACGGACCATATCTAGTTCAACTCTGTTTCTGAAACTGATACAAACCACAGGTCCTCTAACATACAATTCTTTTCAGTTAAGAGCGAGAAACATGTAGGCTTTGTGAACAATGAAGCTTCGTTTGAGGTGAAAAGTGACTGCGTTTACCTGAAACGAAGTCTTGCTTGAAGAAAGACACAGAGCCTGGCATTTAACTCCGTTTCTGAAGGGAAACACACGGCACAGTTCTCTTCCATGAAACACACTCTGCTTTAGAGCAAGAAGCACGCTCTTGCTTTCTAGTGTATCTAATACAGAGGGAAACGTGAGTGTGCTCAGAACAAAAGAAATGTGTTTCCTACACACAGAGATCATATCTAGTTCAACTCTGTTTCTGAAACTGATACAAACCACAGGTCCTCTAACATCCAATGCTTTTCAGTTAAGAGCGAGAAACGTGTGGGCTTTGTGAACAATGTAGCTTCGTTTGAGGTGAAAAGTGACTGCGTTTACCGGAAACGAAGTCTTGCTTGAAGAAAGACACAGAGCCTGGCATTTAACTCCGTTTCTGAAGGGAAACACACGGCAAAGTTCTCATCCATGAAACACACTCTTTATTAGAGCAAGAGGCACGCTCTTCGCTCTAGAATCTCTAATACAGAGGGAAACGTGAGTGTGCTCAGAACAAAAGAACTGTGTTTCCTACACACACAGACCATATCTAGTTCAACTCTGTTTCTGAAACTGATACAAACCACAGGTCCTCTAACATCCAATGCTTTTCAGTTAAGAGCGGGAAACGTGTGAGCTTTGTGAACAATGTAGCTTCGTTTGAGCTCAAAAGTGACTGTGTTTACCTGAAACGAAGTCTTGCTTGTAGGAAGGCACAGAGCCTGTCATTTAACTCCGTTTCTGAAGGGAAACACACAACACAGTTCTCATCCATGAAACACACTCTGCTTTAGAGCAAGAAGCACGCTCTTGCTTTCTAGAGTCTCTAATACAGAGGGAAACGTGAGTGTGCGCAGAACAAAAGAACTGTGTTTCCTACACACCGACCATATCAAGTTCAACTCTGTTTCTGAAACTGATACAAACCACAGGTTTTCTAACATCCAATGCTTTTCAGGTAAGAGCGAGAAACGTGTGAGCTTCGTGAACAATGTAGCTTCGATTGAGCTGAAAAGTGACTGCGTTTACCTGAAAAGAAGTCTTGCTTGTAGGAAGACACACGCCTGGCATTTAACTCCGTTTCTGAAGGGAAACCCACGGCACAGTTCTCATCCATGAAATACACTCTGCTTTAGAGCAAGAAGCACGCTCTTGCTTTCTAGAGTCTCTAATACAGAGGGAAACGTGAGTGTGCTCAGAACAAAAGAACTGTGTTTCCTACACACACAGACCATATCTAGTTCAACTCTGTTTCTGAAACTGATACAAACCACAGGTCCTCTAACATCCAATGCTTTTCAGGTAAGAGCGAAAAACGTGTGAGCTTCGTGAACAATGTAGCTTCGTTTGAGCTGAAAAGTGACTGCGTTTACCTGCAACGAAGTCTTGCTTGTAGGATGACACACGCCTGGCATTTAACTCCGTTTCTGAAGGGAAACACACGGCACAGTTCTCTTCCATGAAACACACTCTGCTTTAGAGCAAGAAGCACGCTTTTGCTTTCTAGAGTCTCTAATACAGAGGGAAACGTGAGTGTGCTCAAAACAAAAGAACTGTGTTTCCTCCACACACAGACCATATCTAGTTCAACTCTGTTTCTGAAACTGATACAAACCACAGGTCCTCTAACATCCAATGCTTTTCAGTTAAGAGCGAGAAACGTGTGGGCTTTGTGAACAATATAGCTTCGTTTGAGGTGAAAAGTGACTGCGTTTACCTGAAAAGAAGTCTTGCTTAAAGAAAGACACAGAGCCTGGCATTTAACTCCGTTTCTGAAGGGAAACACACGGCACAGTTCTCATCCATGAAACACACTCTGCTTTAGAGCAAGAGGCAAGCTCTTGCTTTCTAGAATCTCTAATACAGAGGGAAACGTGAGTGTGCTCAGAACAAAAGAACTGTGTTTCCTACACACACAGATCATATCTAGTTCAACTCTGTTTCTGAAACGGATACAAACCACAGGTCCTCTAACATCCAATGCTTTTCAGTTAAGAGCGAGAAACATGTGAGCTTCGTGAACAATGTAGCTTCGTTTGAGCTGAAAAGTGACTGCGTTTACCTGAAAAGAAGTCTTGTTTGTAGGAAGACACACGTCTGGCATTAACTCCGTTTCTGAAGGGAAACACACGGCACAGTTCTCATCCATGAAACACATTCTGCTTTAGAGCAAGAAGCACGCTTTTGCTTTCTAGAGTCTCTAATACAGTGGGAAACGTGAGTGTGCTCAGAACAAAAGAACTGTGTTTCCTACACACGGACCATATCTAGTTCAACTCTGTTTCTGAAACTGATACAAACCACAGGTCCTCTAACATACAATTCTTTTCAGTTAAGAGCGAGAAACATGTAGGCTTTGTGAACAATGAAGCTTCGTTTGAGGTGAAAAGTGACTGCGTTTACCTGAAACGAAGTCTTGCTTGAAGAAAGACACAGAGCCTGGCATTTAACTCCGTTTCTGAAGGGAAACACACGGCACAGTTCTCTTCCATGAAACACACTCTGCTTTAGAGCAAGAAGCACGCTCTTGCTTTCTAGTGTATCTAATACAGAGGGAAACGTGAGTGTGCTCAGAACAAAAGAAATGTGTTTCCTACACACACAGATCATATCTAGTTCAAGTCTGTTTCTGAAACTGATACAAACCACAGGTCCTCTAACATCCAATGCTTTTCAGTTAAGAGCGAGAAACGTGTGGGCTTTGTGAACAATGTAGCTTCGTTTGAGGTGAAAAGTGACTGCGTTTACCTGAAACGAAGTCTTCCTTGAAGAAAGACACAGAGCCTGTCATTTAACTCCGTTTCTGAAGGGAAACACACGGCACAGTTCTCATCCATGAAACACATTCTTCTTTAGAGCAAGAAGCACGCTCTTGCTTTCTAGAGTCTCTAATAAAGAGGGAAACGTGAGTGTGCGCAGAACAAAAGAACTGTGTATCCTACACACCGACCATATCAAGTTCAACTCTGTTTCTGAAACTGATACAAACCACAGGTTGTCTAACATCTAATGCTTTTCAGGTAAGAGCGAGAAACGTGTGAGCTTCGTGAACAATGTAGCTTCGATTGAGCTGAAAAGTGACTGCGTTTACCTGAAAAGAATTCTTGCTTGTAGGAAGACACACGCCTGGCATTTAACTCCGTTTCTGAAGGGAAACCCACGGCACAGTTCTCATCCATGAAATACACTCTGCTTTAGAGCAAGAAGCACGCTCTTGCTTTCTAGAGTCTCTAATACAGAGGGAAACCTGAGTGTGCTCAGAACAAAAGAACTGTGTTTCCTACACACACAGACGATATCTAGTTCAACTCTGTTTCTGAAACTGATACAAACCACAGGTCCTCTAACATCCAATGCTTTTCAGGTAAGAGCGAAAAACGTGTGAGCTTCGTGAACAATGTAGCTTCGTTTGAGCTGAAAAGTGACTGCGTTTACCTGAAACGAAGTCTTGCTTGTAGGATGACACACGCCTGGCATTTAACTCCGTTTCTGAAGGGAAACACACGGCACAGTTCTCTTCCATGAAACACACTCTGCTTTAGAGCAAGAAGCACGCTTTTGCTTTCTAGAGTCTCTAATACAGAGGGAAACGTGAGTGTGCTCAAAACAAAAGAACTGTGTTTCCTCCACACACAGACCATATCTAGTTCAACTCTGTTTCTGAAACTGATACAAACCACAGGTCCTCTAACATCCAATGCTTTTCAGTTAAGAGCGAGAAACGTGTGGCCTTTGTGAACAATATAGCTTCGTTTGAGGTGAAAAGTGACTGCGTTTACCTGAAAAGAAGTCTTGCTTAAAGAAAGACACAGAGCCTGGCATTTAACTCCGTTTCTGAAGGGAAACACACGGCACAGTTCTCATCCATGAAACACACTCTGCTTTAGAGCAAGAGGCATGCTCTTGCTTTCTAGAATCTCTAATACAGAGGGAAACGTGAGTGTGCTCAGAACAAAAGAACTGTGTTTCCTACACACACAGATCATATCTAGTTCAACTCTGTTTCTGAAACGGATACAAACCACAGGTCCTCTAACATCCAATGCTTTTCAGTTAAGAGCGAGAAACGTGTGAGCTTCGTGAACAATGTAGCTTCGTTTGAGCTGAAAAGTGACTGCGTTTACCTGAAAAGAAGTCTTGTTTGTAGGAAGACACACGTCTGGCATTAACTCCGTTTCTGAAGGGAAACACACGGCACAGTTCTCATCCATGAAACACATTCTGCTTTAGAGCAAGAAGCACGCTCTTGCTTTCTAGAGTCTCTAATACAGAGGGAAACGTGAGTGTGCTCAGAACAAAAGAACTGTGTTTCCTACACACACGGACCATATCTAGTTCAACTCTGTTTCTGAAACTGATACAAACCACAGGTCCTCTAACATCCAATGCTTTTCAGTTAAGAGCGAGAAACGTGTGGGCTTTGTGAACAATATAGCTTCGTTTGAGCTGAAAAGTGACTGCGTTTACCTGAAATGAAGTCTTGCTTGAAGAAAGACACAGAGCCTGGCATTTAACTCCGTTTCTGAAGAGAAACACACGGCACAGTTCTCATCCATGAAACACACTCTGCTTTAGAGCAAGAGGCACGCTCTTCGCTCTAGAATCTCTAATACAGAGGGAAACGTGAGTGTGCTCAGAACAAAAGAACTGTGTTTCCTACACACACAGACCATATCTAGTTCAACTCTGTTTCTGAAACTGATACAAACCACAGGTCCTCTAACATCCAATGCTTTTCAGTTAAGAGCGAGAAACGTCTGAGCTTCCTGAACAATGTAGCTTCGTTTGAGGTGAAAAGTGACTGCGTTTACCTGAAACGAAGTCTTGCTTGTAGGAAGACACACTTCTGGCATTAACTCCGTTTCTGAAGGGAAACACACGGCACAGTTCTCATCCATGAAACACATTCTGCTTTAGAGCAAGAAGCACGCTTTTGCTTTCTAGAGTCTCTAATACAGAGGGAAACGTGAGTGTGCTCAGAACAAAAGAACTGTGTTTCCTACACAGGGACCATATCTAGTTCAACTCTGTTTCTGAAACTGGTACAAACCCCAGGTCCTCTAACATAAAATTCTTTTCAGTTAAGAGCGAGAAATTTGTGGGCTTTGTGAACAATGTTGCTTCGTTTGAAGTGAAAAGTGACTGCGTTTACCTGAAACGAAGTCTTCCTTGAAGAAAGACACAGAGCCTGTCATTTTACTCCATTTCTGAAGGGAAACACACGGCACAGTTCTCATCCATGAAACACAATCTGCTTTAGAGCAAGAAGCACGCTCTTGCTTTCTAGAGTCTGTAATAAAGAGGGAAACGTGAGTGTACGCAGAACAAAAGAACTGTGTTTCCTACACACGGACCATATCAAGTTCAACTCTGTTTCTGAAACTGATACAAACCACAGGTTGTCTAACATCCAATGCTTTTCAGGTAAGAGCGAGAAATGTGTGAGCTTCGTGAACAATGTAGCTTCGTTTGAAGTGAAAAGTGCCTGCGTTTACCTGAAAGGATTCTTGCTTGTAGGAAGGCACAGAGCCTGGTACTTAACTCCGTTTCTAAAGGGAAACACACGGCACAGTTCTCATCCATGAAACACAATCTGCTTTAGAGCAAGAAGCACGCTCTTGCTTTCTAGAGTCTCTAATAAAGAGGGAAACGTGAGTGTGCACAGAACAAAAGAACTGTGTTTCCTACACACCGACCATATCAAGTTCAACTCTGTTTCTGAAACTGATACAAACCACAGGTTGTCTAACATCCAATGCTTTTCAGGTAAGAGCGAAAAACGTGTGAGCTTCGTGAACAATGTAGCTTCGTTTGAGCTGAAAAGTGACTGCGTTTACCTGAAACGAAGTCTTGCTTGTAGGATGACACACGCCTGGCATTTAACTCCGTTTCTGAAGGGAAACACACGGCACAGTTCTCTTCCATGAAACACACTCTGCTTTAGAGCAAGAAGCACGCTTTTACTTTCTAGAGTCTCTAATACAGAGGGAAACGTGAGTGTGCTCAGAACAAAAGAACTGTGTTTCCTACACACACAGACCATATCTAGTTCAACTCTGTTTCTGAAACTGATACAAACCACAGGTCCTCTAACATCCAATGATTTCAGTTAAGAGCGAGAAACGTGTGAGCTTCGTGAACAATGTAGCTTCGTTTGAGCTGAAAAATGACTGCGTTTACCTGAAACGAAGTCTTGCTTGTAGGAAGACACACTTCTGGCATTAACTCCGTTTCTGAAGGGAAACACACGGCACAGTTCTCTTCCATGAAACACACTCTGCTTTAGAGCAAGAAGCACGCTCTTGCTTTCTAGAGTCTCTAATACAGAGGGAAACGTGAGTGTGCGCAGAACAAAAGAACTGTGTTTCCTACACACGGACCATATCTAGTTCAACTCTCTTTCTGAAACTGATACAAACCACAGGTCCTCTAACATCCAATGCTTTTCAGTTAAGAGCGAGAAACGTGTGAGCTTCGTGAACAATGTAGCTTCGTATGAGCTGAAAAGTGACTGCGTTTAACAGAAAGGAAGTCTTGCTTGAAGAAAGACACAGAGCCTGGCATTTAACTCCCTTTCTGAAGGGAAACACACGGCACAGTTCTCATCCATGAAACACACTCTGCATTAGAGCAAGAAGCACGCTCTTGCTTTCTAGAGTCTCTAATACAGAGGGAAACGTGAGTGTGCTCAGAACAAAAGAACTTGTTTCCTACACACGGACCATATCAAGTTCAACTCTGTTTCTGAAACTGATACAAACCACAAGTTGTCTAACATCCAATGCTTTTCAGGTAAGAGCGAGAAACGTGTGAACTTTGTGAACAATGTAGCTTCGTTTGAGCTCAAAAGTGACTGCGTTTACCTGAAACGAAGTCTTGCTTGTAGGAAGGCACAGAGCCTGTCATTTAACTCCGTTTCTGAAGGGAAACACACGACACAGTTCTCATCCATGAAACACACTCTGCTTTAGAGCAAGAAGCACGCTCTTGCTTTCTAGAGTCTCTAATACAGAGGGAAACGTGAGTGTGCGCAGAACAAAAGAACTGTGTTTCCTACACACCGACCATATCAAGTTCAACTCTGTTTCTGAAACTGATACAAACCACAGGTTGTCTAACATCCAATGCTTTTCAGGTAAGAGCGAGAAACGTGTGAGCTTCGTGAACAATGTAGCTTCGATTGAGCTGAAAAGTGACTGCGTTTACCTGAAAAGAAGTCTTGCTTGTAGGAAGACACACGCCTGGCATTTAACTCAGTTTCTGAAGGGAAACCCACGGCACAGTTCTCATCCATGAAATACACTCTGCTTTAGAGCAAGAAGCACGCTCTTGCTTTCTAGAGTCTCTAATACAGAGGGAAACGTGAGTGTGCTCAGAACAAAAGAACTGTGTTTCCTACACACACAGACCATATCTAGTTCAACTCTGTTTCTGAAACTGATACAAACCACAGGTCCTCTAACATCCAATGCTTTTCAGGTAAGAGCGAAAAACGTGTGAGCTTCGTGAACAATGTAGCTTCGTTTGAGCTGAAAAGTGACTGCGTTTACCTGAAACGAAGTCTTGCTTGTAGGATGACACACGCCTGGCATTTAACTCCGTTTCTGAAGGGAAACACACGGCACAGTTCTCTTCCATGAAACACACTCTGCTTTAGAGCAAGAAGCAGGCTTTTGCTTTCTAGAGTCTCTAATACAGAGGGAAACGTGAGTGTGCTCAAAACAAAAGAACTGTGTTTCCTCCACACACAGACCATATCTAGTTCAACTCTGTTTCTGAAACTGATACAAACCACAGGTCCTCTAACATCCAATGCTTTTCAGTTAAGAGCGAGAAACGTGTGGGCTTTGTGAACAATATAGCTTCGTTTGAGGTGAAAAGTGACTGCGTTTACCTGAAAAGAAGTCTTGCTTAAAGAAAGACACAGAGCCTGGCATTTAACTCCGTTTCTGAAGGGAAACACACGGCACAGTTCTCATCCATGAAACACACTCTGCTTTAGAGCAAGAGGCACGCTCTTGCTTTCTAGAATCTCTAATACAGAGGGAAACGTGAGTGTGCTCAGAACAAAAGAACTGTGTTTCCTACACACACAGATCATATCTAGTTCAACTCTGTTTCTGAAACGGATACAAACCACAGGTCCTCTAACATCCAATGCTTTTCAGTTAAGAGTGAGAAACGTGTGAGCTTCGTGAACAATGTAGCTTCGTTTGAGCTGAAAAGTGACTGCGTTTACCTGAAAAGAAGTCTTGTTTGTAGGAAGACACACGTCTGGCATTAACTTCGTTTCTGAAGGGAAACACACGGCACAGTTCTCATCCATGAAACACATTCTGCTTTAGAGCAAGAAGCACGCTTTTGCTTTCTAGAGTCTCTAATACAGAGGGAAACGTGAGTGTGCTCAGAACAAAAGAACTGTGTTTCCTACACACGGACCATATCTAGTTCAACTCTGTTTCTGAAGCTGATACAAACCACAGGTCCTCTAACATACAATTCTTTTCAGTTAAGAGCGAGAAACATGTAGGCTTTGTGAACAATGAAGCTTCGTTTGAGGTGAAAAGTGACTGCGTTTACCTGAAACGAAGTCTTGCTTGAAGAAAGACACAGAGCCTGGCATTTAACTCCGTTTCTGAAGGGAAACACACGGCACAGTTCTCATCCATGAAACACACTCTGCTTTAGAGCAAGAGGCACGCTCTTCGCTCTAGAATCTCTAATACAGAGGGAAACGTGAGTGTGCTCAGAACAAAAGAACTGTGTTTCCTACACACACAGACCATATCTAGTTCAACTCTGTTTCTGAAACTGATACAAACCTCAGGTCCTCTAACATCCAATGCTTTTCAGTTAAGAGCGAGAATCGTGTGAGCTTTGTGAACAATGTAGCTTCGTATGAGCTCAAAAGTGACTGCGTTTACCTGAAACGAAGTCTTGCTTGTAGGAAGGCACAGAGCCTGTCATTTAACTCCGTTTCTGAAGGGAAACACACGACACAGTTCTCATCCATGAAACACACTCTGCTTTAGAGCAAGAAGCACGCTCTTGCTTTCTAGAGTCTCTAATACAGAGGGAAACGTGAGTGTGCTCAAAAAAAAGAACTGTGTTTCCTCTACAGACAGACCATATCTAGTTCAACTCTGTTTCTGAAACTGATACAAACCACAGGTCCTCTAACATCCAATGCTTTTCAGTTAAGAACGAGAAACGTGTGGGCTTTGTGAACAATATAGCTTCGTTTGAGTGGAAAAGTGACTGCTTTTACCTGAAAAGAAGTCTTGCTTAAAGAAAGAAACAGAGCCTGGCATTTAACTCCGTTTCTGAAGGGAAACACACGGTACAGTTCTCATCCATGAAACACACTCTGCTATAGAGCAAGAGGCACGCTCTTGCTTTCTAGAATCTCCAATACAGAGGGAAACGTGAGTGTGCTCAGAACAAAAGAACTGTGTTTCCTACACACACAGACCATATCTAGTTCAACTCTGTTTCTGAAACTGATACAAACCACAGGTCCTCTAACATCCAATGCTTTTCAGGTAAGAGCGAAAAACGTGTGAGCTTCGTGAACAATGTAGCTTCGTTTGAGCTGAAAAGTGACTGCGTTTACCTGAAACGAAGTCTTGCTTGTAGGATGACACACGCCTGGCATTTAACTCCGTTTCTGAAGGGAAACACACGGCACAGTTCTCTTCCATGAAACACACTCTGCTTTAGAGCAAGAAGCACGCTTTTGCTTTCTAGAGTCTCTAATACAGAGGGAAACGTGAGTGTGCTCAAAACAAAAGAACTGTGTTTCCTCCACACACAGACCATATCTAGTTCAACTCTGTTTCTGAACTGATACAAACCACAGGTCCTCTAACATCCAATGCTTTTCAGTTAAGAGCGAGAAACGTGTGGGCTTTGTGAACAATATAGCTTCGTTTGAGGTGAAAAGTGACTGCGTTTACCTGAAAAGAAGTCTTGCTTAAAGAAAGACACAGAGCCTGGCATTTAACTCCGTTTCTGAAGGGAAACACACGGCACAGTTCTCATCCATGAAACACACTCTGCTTTAGAGCAAGAGGCACGCTCTTGCTTTCTAGAATCTCTAATACAGAGGGAAACGTGAGTGTGCTCAGAACAAAAGAACTGTGTTTCCTACACACACAGATCATATCTAGTTCAACTCTGTTTCTGAAACGGATACAAACCACAGGTCCTCTAACATCCAATGCTTTTCAGTTAAGAGCGAGAAACGTGTGAGCTTCGTGAACAATGTAGCTTCGTTTGAGCTGAAAAGTGACTGCGTTTACCTGAAAAGAAGTCTTGTTTGTAGGAAGACACACGTCTGGCATTAACTCCGTTTCTGAAGGGAAACACACGGCACAGTTCTCATCCATGAAACACATTCTGCTTTAGAGCAAGAAGCACGCTTTTGCTTTCTAGAGTCTCTAATACAGAGGGAAACGTGAGTGTGCTCAGAACAAAAGAACTGTGTTTCCTACACACGGACCATATCTAGTTCAACTCTGTTTCTGAAACTGATACAAACCACAGGTCCTCTAACATAAATTTCTTTTCATTTAAGAGCGAGAAACGTGTGGGCTTTGTGAACAATGTAGCTTCGTTTGAGGTGAAAAGTGACTGCGTTTACCTGCAACGAAGTCTTCCTTGAAGAAAGACACAGAGCCTGACATATAACTCCGTTTCTGCAGGGAAACACACGGCACAGTCCTCATCCATGAAACACATTCTTCTTTAGAGCAAGAAGCACGCTCTTGCTTTCTAGAGTCTCTAATACAGAGGGAAACGTGAGTGTGCTCAGAACAAAAGAACTGTGTTTCCTACACACACAGACCATATCTAGTTCAACTCTGTTTCTGAAACTGATACAAACCACAGGTCCTCTAACATCCAATGCTTTTCAGTTAAGAGCGAGAAACGTGTGAGCTTTGTGAACAATGTAGCTTCGTTTGAGCTGAAAAGTGACTGCGTTTACCTGAAACCAAGTCTTGCTTGTAGGAAGGCACAGAGCCTGTCATTTAACTCCGTTTCTGAAGGGAAACACACGACACAGTTCTCATCCATGAAACACATTCTGCTTTAGAGCAAGAAGCACGCTTTTGCTTTCTAGAGTCTCTAATACAGAGGGAAACGTGAGTGTGCTCAGAACAAAAGAACTGTGTTTCCTACACACACGGACCATATCTAGTTCAACTCTGTTTCTGAAACTGATACAAACCACAGGTCCTCTAACATACAATGCTTTTCAGTTAAGAGCGAGAAACGTGTGGGCTTTGTGAACAATATAGCTTCGTTTGAGCTGAAAAGTGACTGCGTTTACCTGAAATGAAGTCTTGCTTGAAGAAAGACACAGAGCCTGGCATTTAACTCCGTTTCTGAAGAGAAACACACGGCACAGTTCTCATCCATGAAACACACTCTGCTTTAGAGCAAGAGGCACGCTCTTCGCTCTAGAATCTCTAATACAGAGGGAAACGTGAGTGTGCTCAGAACAAAAGAACTGTGTTTCCTACACACACAGACCATATCTAGTTCAACTCTGTTTCTGAAACTGATACAAACCACAGGTCCTCTAACATCCAATGCTTTTCAGTTAAGAGCGAGAAACGTCTGAGCTTCGTGAACAATGTAGCTTCGTTTGAGGTGAAAAGTGACTGCGTTTACCTGAAACGAAGTCTTGCTTGTAGGAAGACACACTTCTGGCATTAACTCCGTTTCTGAAGGGAAACACACGGCACAGTTCTCATCCATGAAACACATTCTGCTTTAGAGCAAGAAGCATGATTTTGCTTTCAAGAGTCTCTAATACAGAGGGAAACGTGAGTGTGCTCAGAACAAAAGAACTGTGTTTCCTACACACGGACCATATCTAGTTCAACTCTGTTTCTGAAACTGGTACAAACCCCAGGTTCTCTAACATAAAATTCTTTTCAGTTAAGAGCGAGAAATTTGTGGGCTTTGTGAACAATGTAGCTTCGTTTGAAGTGAAAAGTGACTGCGTTTACCTGAAACGAAGTCTTCCTTGAAGAAAGACACAGAGCCTGTCATTTTACTCCGTTTCTGAAGGGAAACACACGGCACAGTTCTCATCCATGAAACACAATCTGCTTTAGAGCAAGAAGCACGCTCTTGCTTTCTAGAGTCTGTAATAAAGAGGGAAACGTGAGTGTGCGCAGAACAAAAGAACTGTGTTTCCTACACACACAGACCATATCAAGTTCAACTCTGTTTCTGAAACTGATACAAACCACAGGTTGTCTAACATCCAATGCTTTTCAGGTAAGAGCAAGAAATGTGTGAGCTTCGTGAACAATGTAGCTTCGTTTGAAGTGAAAAGTGCCTGCGTTTACCTGAAAGGATTCTTGCTTGTAGGAAGGCACAGAGCCTGGCACTTAACTCCCTTTCTAAAGGGAAACACACGGCACAGTTCTCATCCATGAAACACACTCTGCTTTAGAGCAAGAAGCACGCTCTTGCTTTCTAGAGTCTCTAATAAAGAGGGAAACGTGAGTGTGCGCAGAACAAAAGAACTGTGTTTCCTACACACCGACCATATCAAGTTCAACTCTGTTTCTGAAACTGATACAAACCACAGGTTGTCTAACATCCAATGCTTTTCAGGTAAGAGCGAGAAACGTGTGAGCTTCGTGATCAATGTAGCTTCGATTGAGCTGAAAAGTGACTGCGTTTACCTGAAAAGAATTCTTGCTTGTAGGAAGACACACGCCTGGCATTTAACTCCGTTTCTGAAGGGAAACCCACGGCACAGTTCTCATCCATGAAATACACTCTGCTTTAGAGCAAGAAGCACGCTCTTGCTTTCTAGAGTCTCTAATACAGAGGGAAACGTGAGTGTGCTCAGAACAAAAGAACTGTGTTTCCTACACACACAGACCATATCTAGTTCAACTCTGTTTCTGAAACTGATACAAACCACAGGTCCTCTAACATCCAATGCTTTTCAGGTAAGAGCGAAAAACGTGTGAGCTTCGTGAACAATGTAGCTTCGTTTGAGCTGAAAAGTGACTGCGTTTACCTGAAACGAAGTCTTGCTTGTAGGATGACACACGCCTGGCATTTAACTCCGTTTCTGA
Organism: Onychomys leucogaster; assembly: GCA_949786385.1. NCBI lineage: Eukaryota > Metazoa > Chordata > Mammalia > Rodentia > Cricetidae > Onychomys > Onychomys leucogaster. The sequence goes on along the minus strand of CATKUP010000298.1, from coordinate 131,918 downwards.
AGGGAAACACACGGCACAGTTCTCTTCCATGAAACACACTCTGCTTTAGAGCAAGAAGCACGCTTTTGCTTTCTAGAGTCTCTAATACAGAGGGAAACGTGAGTGTGCTCAAAACAAAAGAACTGTGTTTCCTCCACACACAGACCATATCTAGTTCAACTCTGTTTCTGAAACTGATACAAACCACAGGTCCTCTAACATCCAATGCTTTTCAGTTATGAGCGAGAAACGTGTGGGCTTTGTGAACAATATAGCTTCGTTTGAGGTGAAAAGTGACTGCGTTTACCTGAAAAGAAGTCTTGCTTAAAGAAAGACACAGAGCCTGGCATTTAACTCCGTTTCTGAAGGGAAACACACGGCACAGTTCTCATCCATGAAACACACTCTGCTTTAGAGCAAGAGGCACGCTCTTGCTTTCTAGAATCTCTAATACAGAGGGAAACGTGAGTGTGCTCAGAACAAAAGAACTGTGTTTCCTACACACACAGATCATATCTAGTTCAACTCTGTTTCTGAAACGGATACAAACCACAGGTCCTCTAACATCCAATGCTTTTCAGTTAAGAGCGAGAAACGTGTGAGCTTCGTGAACAATGTAGCTTCGTTTGAGCTGAAAAGTGACTGCGTTTACCTGAAACGAAGTCTTGCTTGTAGGAAGACACACGCCTGGCATTTAACTCCGTTTCTGAAGGGAAACAGACTGCACAGTTCTCATCCATGAAACACACTCTGCTTTGGAGCAAGAAGCTTGCTCTTGCTCTCTAGAGTCTCTAATACAGAGGGAATCGTGAGTGTGCTCAGAACAAAAGAACTGTGTTTCCTACACACACAGACCATATCTAGTTCAACTCTGTTTCTGAAAATGATACAAACCACAGGTCCTCTAACATCCAATGATTTCAGTTAAGAGCGAGAAACGTGTGAGCTTCGTGAACAATGTAGCTTCGTTTGAGCTGAAAAGTGACTGCGTTTACCTGAAACGAAGTCTTGCTTGTAGGAAGACACACTTCTGGCATTAACTCCGTTTCTGAAGGGAAACACACGGCACAGTTCTCTTCCATGAAACACACTCTGCTTTAGAGCAAGAAGCACGCTCTTGCTTTCTAGAGTCTCTAATACAGAGGGAAACGTGAGTGTGCGCAGAACAAAAGAACTGTGTTTCCTACACACGGACCATATCTAGTTCAACTCTCTTTCTGAAACTGATACAAACCACAGGTCCTCTAACATCCAATGCTTTTCAGTTAAGAGCGAGAAACGTGTGAGCTTCGTGAACAATGTAGCTTCGTATGAGCTGAAAAGTGACTGCGTTTACCAGAAAGGAAGTCTTGCTTGAAGAAAGACACAGAGCCTGGCATTTAACTCCCTTTCTGAAGGGAAACACACGGCACAGTTCTCATCCATGAAACACACTCTGCATTAGAGCAAGAAGCACGCTCTTGCTTTCTAGAGTCTCTAATACAGAGGGAAACGTGAGTGTGCTCAGAACAAAAGAACTTGTTTCCTACACACGGACCATATCAAGTTCAACTCTGTTTCTGAAACTGATACAAACCACAAGTTGTCTAACATCCAATGCTTTTCAGGTAAGAGTGAGAAACGTGTGAGCTTCGTGAACAATGTAGCTTCGTTTGAGATGTAAAGTTACTGCGTTTACCTGAAAAGATTCTTGCATGTAGGAAGACACAGAGGCTGGCATTTAACTCGGTTTCTGAAGGGAAACACACGGAACAGTTCTCATCCATGAAACACACTGTGCTTTAGAGCAAGAAGCACGCTCTTGCTTTCTAGAGTCTCTAATACAGAGGGAAACGTGAGTGTGCTGAGAACAAAAGAACTGTGTTTCCTACACACATGGACCATATCTATTTCATCTCTGTTTCTAAAATTGATACAAACCACAGGTCGTCTAACATCCAATGCTTTTCAGTTAAGAGTGAGAAACGTGTGAGATTCGTCAACAATGTAGCTTCGTTTGAGCTGAAAAAGTGACTGCGTACACCTGAAAAGAAGTCTTGCTTGTAGGAAGACACACGCCTGCCATTTAACTTTGTTTCTTAGGGGAAACACACGGCAGAGTTCTCTTCCATGAAACACACTCTGCTTTAGAGCAAGAAGCACGCTCTTGCTTTCTAGAGTCTCTAATACAGAGGGAAATGTGAGTGTGCACAGAACAAAAGAACTGTGTTTCCTACACACAAGGACCATATCTAGTTCAACTCTGTTTCTGAAACTGATACAAACCACAGGTCCTCTAACATCCAATGCTTTTCAGTTAAGAGCGAGAAACGTGTGAGCTTCGTGAACAATGTAGCTTCGTTTGAGCTGAAAAGTGACTGTGTTTACCTGAAACGATGTCTTGTTTGTAGGAAGACACACGTCTGGCATTAACTCCGTTTCTGAAGGAAAACACACGGCACAGTTCTCATCCATGAAACACATTCTGCTTTAGAGCAAGAAGCACGCTTTTGCTTTCTAGAGACTCTAATACAGAGGGAAACGTGAGTGTGCTCAGAACAAAAGAACTGTGTTTCCTACACACTGACCATATCTAGTTCAACTCTGTTTCTGAAACTGATACAAACCACAGGTCCTCTAACATACAATTCTTTTCAGTTAAGAGCGAGAAACATGTGGGCTTTGTGAACAATGAAGCTTCGTTTGAGGTGAAAAGTGACTGCGTTTACCTGAAACGAAGTCTTGCTTGAAGAAAGACACAGAGCCTGGCATTTAACTCCGTTTCTGAAGGGAAACACACGGCACAGTTCTCATCCATGAAACACACTCTTCTTTAGAGCAAGAGGCACGCTCTTCGCTCTAGAATCTCTAATACAGAGGGAAACGTGAGTGTGCTCAGAACAAAAGAACTGTGTTTCCTACACACACAGACCATATCTAGTTCAACTCTGTTTCTGAAACTGATACAAACCACAGGTCCTCTAACATCCAATGCTTTTCAGTTAAGAGCGGGAAACGTGTGAGCTTTGTGAACAATGTAGCTTCGTTTGAGCTCAAAAGTGACTGCGTTTACCTGAAACGAAGTCTTGCTTGTAGGAAGGCACAGAGCCTGTCATTTAACTCCGTTTCTGAAGGGAAACACACGACACAGTTCTCATCCATGAAACACACTCTGCTTTAGAGCAAGAAGCACGCTCTTGCATTCTAGAGTCTCTAATACAGAGGGAAACGTGAGTGTGCGCAGAACAAAAGAACTGTGTTTCCTACACACCGACCATATCAAGTTCAACTCTGTTTCTGAAACTGATACAAACCACAGGTTGTCTAACATCCAATGCTTTTCAGGTAAGAGCGAGAAACGTGTGAGCTTCGTGAACAATGTAGCTTCGATTGAGCTGAAAAGTGACTGCGTTTACCTGAAAAGAAGTCTTGCTTGTAGGAAGACACACGCCTGGCATTTAACTCCGTTTCTGAAGGGAAACCCACGGCACAGTTCTCATCCATGAAATACACTCTGCTTTAGAGCAAGAAGCACGCTCTTGCTTTCTAGAGTCTCTAATACAGAGGGAAACGTGAGTGTGCTCAGAACAAAAGAACTGTGTTTCCTACACACACAGACCATATCTAGTTCAACTCTGTTTCTGAAACTGATACAAACCACAGGTCCTCTAACATCCAATGCTTTTCAGGTAAGAGCGACAAACGTGTGAGCTTCGTGAACAATGTAGCTTCGTTTGAGCTGAAAAGTGACTGCGTTTACTTGAAACGAAGTCTTGCTAGTAGGATGACACACGCCTGGCATTTAACTCCGTTTCTGAAGGGAAACACACGGCACAGTTCTCTTCCATGAAACACACTCTGCTTTAGAGCAAGAAGCACGCTCTTGCTTTCTAGAGTCTCTAATACAGAGGGAAATGTGAGTGTGCACAGAACAAAAGAACTGTGTTTCCTACACACAAGGACCATATCTAGTTCAACTCTGTTTCTGAAACTGATACAAACCACAGGTCCTCTAACATCCAATGCTTTTCAGTTAAGCGCGAGAAACGTGTGAGCTTCGTGAACAATGTAGCTTCGTTTGAGCTGAAAAGTGACTGTGTTTACCTGAAACGATGTCTTGTTTGTAGGAAGACACACGTCTGGCATTAACTCCGTTTCTGAAGGAAAACACACGGCACAGTTCTCATCCATGAAACACATTCTGCTTTAGAGCAAGAAGCACGCTTTTGCTTTCTAGAGACTCTAATACAGAGGGAAACGTGAGTGTGCTCAGAACAAAAGAACTGTGTTTCCTACACACACAGACCATATCTAGTTCAACTCTGTTTCTGAAACTGATACAAACCACAGGTCCTCTAACATCCAATGCTTTTCAGTTAAGAGCGGGAAACGTGTGAGCTTTGTGAACAATGTAGCTTCGTTTGAGCTCAAAAGTGACTGCGTTTACCTGAAACGAAGTCTTGCTTGTAGGAAGGCACAGAGCCTGTCATTTAACTCCGTTTCTGAAGGGAAACACACGACACAGTTCTCATCCATGAAACACACTCTGCTTTAGAGCAAGAAGCACGCTCTTGCATTCTAGAGTCTCTAATACAGAGGGAAACGTGAGTGTGCGCAGAACAAAAGAACTGTGTTTCCTACACACCGACCATATCAAGTTCAACTCTGTTTCTGAAACTGATACAAACCACAGGTTGTCTAACATCCAATGCTTTTCAGGTAAGAGCGAGAAACGTGTGAGCTTCGTGAACAATGTAGCTTCGATTGAGCTGAAAAGTGACTGCGTTTACCTGAAAACAAGTCTTGCTTGTAGGAAGACACACGCCTGGCATTTAACTCCGTTTCTGAAGGGAAACCCACGGCACAGTTCTCATCCATGAAATACACTCTGCTTTAGAGCAAGAAGCACGCTCTTGCTTTCTAGAGTCTCTAATACAGAGGGAAACGTGAGTGTGCTCAGAACAAAAGAACTGTGTTTCCTACACACACAGACCATATCTAGTTCAACTCTGTTTCTGAAACTGATACAAACCACAGGTCCTCTAACATCCAATGCTTTTCAGGTAAGAGCGAAAAACGTGTGAGCTTCGTGAACAATGTAGCTTCGTTTGAGCTGAAAAGTGACTGCGTTTACCTGAAACGAAGTCTTGCTAGTAGGATGACACACGCCTGGCATTTAACTCCGTTTCTGAAGGGAAACACACGGCACAGTTCTCTTCCATGAAACACACTCTGCTTTAGAGCAAGAAGCACGCTTTTGCTTTCTAGAGTCTCTAATACAGAGGGAAACGTGAGTGTGCTCAAAACAAAAGAACTGTGTTTCCTCCACACACAGACCATATCTAGTTCAACTCTGTTTCTGAAACTGATACAAACCACAGGTCCTCTAACATCCAATGCTTTTCAGTTAAGAGCGAGAAACGTGTGGGCTTTGTGAACAATATAGCTTCGTTTGAGGTGAAAAGTGACTGCGTTTACCTGAAAAGAAGTCTTGCTTAAAGAAAGACACAGAGCCTGGCATTTAACTCCGTTTCTGAAGGGAAACACACGGCACAGTTCTCATCCATGAAACACACTCTGCTTTAGAGCAAGAGCCACGCTCTTGCTTTCTAGAATCTCTAATACAGAGGGAAACGTGAGTGTGCTCAGAACAAAAGAACTGTGTTTCCTACACACACAGATCATATCTAGTTCAACTCTGTTTCTGAAACGGATACAAACCACAGGTCCTCTAACATCCAATGCTTTTCAGTTAAGAGTGAGAAACGTGTGAGCTTCGTGAACAATGTAGCTTCGTTTGAGCTGAAAAGTGACTGCGTTTACCTGAAAAGAAGTCTTGTTTGTAGGAAGACACACGTCTGGCATTAACTTCGTTTCTGAAGGAAACACACGGCACAGTTCTCATCCATGAAACACATTCTGCTTTAGAGCAAGAAGCACGCTTTTGCTTTCTAGAGTCTCTAATACAGAGGGAAACGTGAGTGTGCTCAGAACAAAAGAACTGTGTTTCCTACACACGGACCATATCTAGTTCAACTCTGTTTCTGAAACTGATACAAACCACAGGTCCTCTAACATACAATTCTTTTCAGTTAAGAGCGAGAAACATGTAGGCTTTGTGAACAATGAAGCTTCGTTTGAGGTGAAAAGTAACTGCGTTTACCTGAAACGAAGTCTTGCTTGAAGAAAGACACAGAGCCTGGCATTTAACTCCGTTTCTGAAGGGAAACACACGGCAAAGTTCTCATCCATGAAACACACTCTGCTTTAGAGCAAGAGGCACGCTCTTCGCTCTAGAATCTCTAATACAGAGGGAAACGTGAGTGTGCTCAGAACAAAAGAACTGTGTTTCCTACACACACAGACCATATCTAGTTCAACTCTGTTTCTGAAACTGATACAAACCACAGGTCCTCTAACATCCAATGCTTTTCAGTTAAGAGCGAGAAACGTGTGAGCTTTGTGAACAATGTAGCTTCGTATGAGCTCAAAAGTGACTGCGTTTACCTGAAACGAAGTCTTGCTTGTAGGAAGGCACAGAGCCTGTCATTTAACTCCGTTTCTGAAGGGAAACCCACGACACAGTTCTCATGCATGAAACACACTCTGCTTTAGAGCAAGAAGCACGCTCTTGCTTTCTAGAGTCTCTAATACAGAGGGAAACGTGAGTGTGCTCAAAAAAAAAGAACTGTGTTTCCTCTACAGACAGACCATATCTAGTTCAACTCTGTTTCTGAAACTGATACAAACCACAGGTCCTCTAACATCCAATGCTTTTCAGTTAAGAGCGACAAACGTGTGGGCTTTGTGAACAATATAGCTTCGTTTGAGTTGAAAAGTGACTGCGTTTACCTGAAAAGAAGTCTTGCTTAAAGAAAGAAACAGAGCCTGGCATTTAACTCCGTTTCTGAAGGGAAACACACGGTACAGTTCTCATCCATGAAACACACTCTGCTATAGAGCAAGAGGCACGCTCTTGCTTTCTAGAATCTCTAATACAGAGGGAAACGTGAGTGTGCTCAGAACAAAAGAACTGTGTTTCCTACACACACAGACCATATCTAGTTCAACTCTGTTTCTGAAACTGATACAAACCACAGGTCCTCTAACATCCAATGCTTTTCAGGTAAGAGCGAAAAACGTGTGAGCTTCGTGAACAATGTAGCTTCGTTTGAGCTGAAAAGTGACTGCGTTTACCTGAAACGAAGTCTTGCTTAAAGAAAGACACAGAGCCTGGCATTTAACTCCGTTTCTGAAGGGAAACACACGGCACAGTTCTCATCCATGAAACACACTCTGCTTTAGAGCAAGAGGCACGCTCTTGCTTTCTAGAATCTCTAATACAGAGGGAAACGTGAGTGTGCTCAGAACAAAAGAACTGTGTTTCCTACACACGGACCATATCTAGTTCAACTCTGTTTCTGAAACTGATACAAACCACAGGTCCTCTAACATACAATTCTTTTCAGTTAAGAGCGAGAAACATGTAGGCTTTGTGAACAATGAAGCTTCGTTTGAGGTGAAAAGTGACTGCGTTTACCTGAAACGAAGTCTTGCTTGAAGAAAGACACAGAGCCTGGCATTTAACTCCGTTTCTGAAGGGAAACACACGGCACAGTTCTCATCCATGAAACACACTCTGCTTTAGAGCAAGAGGCACGCTCTTCGCTCTAGAATCTCTAATACAGAGGGAAACGTGAGTGTGCTCAGAACAAAAGAACTGTGTTTCCTACACACACAGACCATATCTAGTTCACCTCTGTTTCTGAAACTGATACAAACCACAGGTCCTCTAACATCCAATGCTTTTCAGTTAAGAGCGAGAAACGTGTGAGCTTTGTGAACAATGTAGCTTCGTATGAGCTCAAAAGTGACTGCGTTTACCTGAAACGAAGTCTTGCTTGTAGGAAGGCACAGAGCCTGTCATTTAACTCCGTTTCTGAAGGGAAACACACGACACAGTTCTCATCCATGAAACACACTCTGCTTTAGAGCAAGAAGCACGCTCTTGCTTTCTAGAGTCTCTAATACAGAGGGAAACGTGAGTGTGCTCAAAAAAAAAGAACTGTGTTTCCTCCACACACAGACCATATCTAGTTCAACTCTGTTTCTGAAACTGATACAAACCACAGGTCCTCTAACATCCAATGCTTTTCAGTTAAGAGCGAGAAACGTGTGGGCTTTGTGAACAATATAGCTTCGTTTGAGTTGAAAAGTGACTGCGTTTACCTGAAAAGAAGTCTTGCTTAAAGAAAGAAACAGAGCCTGGCATTTAACTCCGTTTCTGAAGGGAAACACACGGTACAGTTCTCATCCATGAAACACACTCTGCTATAGAGCAAGAGGCACGCTCTTGCTTTCTAGAATCTCTAATACAGAGGGAAACGTGAGTGTGCTCAGAACAAAAGAACTTGTTTGCTACACACACAGACCATATCTAGTTCAACTCTGTTTCTGAAACTGATACAAACCACAGGTCCTCTAACATAAATTTCTTTTCATTTAAGAGCGAGAAACGTGTGGGCTTTGTGAACAATGTAGCTTCGTTTGAGGTGAAAAGTGACTGCGTTTACCTGCAACGAAGTCTTCCTTGAAGAAAGACACAGAGCCTGACATTTAACTCCGTTTCTGCAGGGAAACACACGGCACAGTTCTCATCCATGAAACACATTCTGCTTTAGAGCAAGAAGCACGCTTTTGCTTTCTAGAGTCTCTAATACAGAGGGAAACGTGAGTGTGCTCAGAACAAAAGAACTGTGTTTCCTACACACACGGACCATATCTAGTTCAACTCTGTTTCTGAAACTGATACAAACCACAGGTCCTCTAACATCCAATGCTTTTCAGTTAAGAGCGAGAAACGTGTGGGCTTTGTGAACAATATAGCTTCGTTTGAGCTGACAAGTGACTGCGTTTACCTGAAATGAAGTCTTGCTTGAAGAAAGACACAGAGCCTGGCATTTAACTCCGTTTCTGAAGAGAAACACATGGCACAGTTCTCATCCATGAAACACACTCTGCTTTAGAGCAAGAGGCACGCTCTTCGCTCTAGAATCTCTAATACAGAGGGAAACGTGAGTGTGCTCAGAACAAAAGAACTGTGTTTCCTACACACACAGACCATATATAGTTCAACTCTGTTTCTGAAACTGATACAAACCACAGGTCCTCTAACATCCAATGCTTTTCAGTTAAGAGCGAGAAACGTCTGAGCTTCGTGAACAATTTAGCTTCGTTTGAGGTGAAAAGTGACTGCGTTTACCTGAAACGAAGTCTTGCTTGTAGGAAGACACACTTCTGGCATTAACTCCATTTCTGAAGGGAAACACACGGCACAGTTCTCATCCATGAAACACATTCTGCTTTAGAGCAAGAAGCACGCTTTTGCTTTCTAGAGTCTCTAATACAGAGGGAAACGTGAGTGTGCTCAGAACAAAAGAACTGTGTTTCCTACACACGGACCATATCTAGTTCAACTCTGTTTCTGAAACTGGTACAAACCCCAGGTCCTCTAACATAAAATTCTTTTCAGTTAAGAACGAGAAATTTGTGGGCTTTGTGAACAATGTAGCTTCGTTTGAAGTGAAAAGTGACTGCGTTTACCTGAAACGAAGTCTTCCTTGAAGAAAGACATAGAGCCTGTCATTTTACTCCGTTTCTGAAGGGAAACACACGGCACAGTTCTCATCCATGAAACACAATCTGCTTTAGAGCAAGAAGCACGCTCTTGCTTTCTAGAGTCTGTAATAAAGAGGGAAACGTGAGTGCGCGCAGAACAAAAGAACTGTGTTTCCTACACATGGACCATATCAAGTTCAACTCTGTTTCTGAAACTGATACAAACCACAGGTTGTCTAACATCCAATGCTTTTCAGGTAAGAGCGAGAAATGTGTGAGCTTCGTGAACAATGTAGCTTCGTTTGAAGTGAAAAGTGACTGCGTTTACCTGAAAGGATTCTTGCTTGTAGGAAGGCACAGAGCCTGGCACTTAACTCCGTTTCTAAAGGGAAACACACGGCACAGTTCTCATCCATGAAACACACTCTGCTTTAGAGCAAGAAGCACGCTCTTGCTTTCTAGAGTCTCTAATACAGAGGGAAACGTGAGTGTGCTCAGAACAAAAGAACTGTGTTTCCTACAAACACAGACCATATCTAGTTCAACTCTGTTTCTGAAACTGATACAAACCACAGGTTGTCTAACATCCAATGCTTTTCAGGTAAGAGCGAGAAACGTGTGAGCTTCGTGAACAATGTAGCTTCGATTGAGCTGAAAAGTGACTGCGTTTACCTGAAAAGAATTCTTGCTTGTAGGAAGACACACGCCTGGCATTTAACTCCGTTTCTGAAGGGAAACCCACGGCACAGTTCTCATCCATGAAATACACTCTGCTTTAGAGCAAGAAGCACGCCCTTGCTTTCTAGAGTCTCTAATACAGAGGGAAACGTGAGTGTGCTCAGAACAAAAGAACTGTGTTTCCTACACACAGACCATATCTAGTTCAACTCTGTTTCTGAAACTGATACAAACCACAGGTCCTCTAACATCCAATGCTTTTCAGTTAAGAGCGAGAAACGTCTGAGCTTCGTGAACAATGTAGCTTCGTTTGAGGTGAAAATGACTGCGTTTACCTGAAACGAAGTCTTGCTTGTAGGAAGACACACTTCTGGCATTAACTCCGTTTCTGAAGGGAAACACACGGCACAGTTCTCATACATGAAACACATTCTGCTTTAGAGCAAGAAGCACGCTTTTGCTTTCTAGAGTCTCTAATACAGAGGGAAACGTGAGTGTGCTCAGAACAAAAGAACTGTGTTTCCTACACACGGACCATATCTAGTTCAACTCTGTTTCTGAAACTGGTACAAACCCCAGGTCCTCTAACATAAAATTCTTTTCAGTTAAGAGCGAGAAATTTGTGGGCTTTGTGAACAATGTAGCTTCGTTTGAAGTGAAAAGTGACTGCGTTTACCTGAAACGAAGTCTTCCTTGAAGAAAGACACAGAGCCTGTCATTTTACTCCGTTTCTGAAGGGAAACACACGGCACAGTTCTCATCCATGAAACACAATCTGCTTTAGAGCAAGAAGCACGCTCTTGCTTTCTAGAGTCTGTAATAAAGAGGGAAACGTGAGTGCGCGCAGAACAAAAGAACTGTGTTTCCTACACATGGACCATATCAAGTTCAACTCTGTTTCTGAAACTGATACAAACCACAGGTTGTCTAACATCCAATGCTTTTCAGGTAAGAGCGAGAAATGTGTGAGCTTCGTGAACAATGTAGCTTCGTTTGAAGTGAAAAGTGACTGCGTTTACCTGAAAGGATTCTTGCTTGTAGGAAGGCACAGAGCCTGGCACTTAACTCCGTTTCTAAAGGGAAACACACGGCACAGTTCTCATCCATGAAACACACTCTGCTTTAGAGCAAGAAGCACGCTCTTGCTTTCTAGAGTCTCTAATACAGAGGGAAACGTGAGTGTGCTCAGAACAAAAGAACTGTGTTTCCTACAAACACAGACCATATCTAGTTCAACTCTGTTTCTGAAACTGATACAAACCACAGGTTGTCTAACATCCAATGCTTTTCAGGTAAGAGCGAGAAACGTGTGAGCTTCGTGAACAATGTAGCTTCGATTGAGCTGAAAAGTGACTGCGTTTACCTGAAAAGAATTCTTGCTTGTAGGAAGACACACGCCTGGGATTTAACTCCGTTTCTGAAGGGAAACCCACGGCACAGTTCTCATCCATGAAATACACTCTGCTTTAGAGCAAGAAGCACGCTCTTGCTTTCTAGAGTCTCTAATACAGAGGGAAACGTGAGTGTGCTCAGAACAAAAGAACTGTGTTTCCTACACGCTGACCATATCTAGTTCAACTCTGTTTCTGAAACTGATACAAACCACAGGTCCTCTAACATCCAATGCTTTTCAGGTAAGAGCGAAAAACGTGTGAGCTTCGTGAACAATGTAGCTTCGTTTGAGCTGAAAAGTGACTGCGTTTACCTGAAACGAAGTCTTGCTTGTAGGATGACACACGCCTGGCATTTAACTCCGTTTCTGAAGGGAAACACACGGCACAGTTCTCTTCCATGAAACACACTCTGCTTTAGAGCAAGAAGCACGCTTTTGGTTTCTAGAGTCTCTAATACAGAGGGAAACGTGAGTGTGCTCAAAACAAAAGAACTGTGTTTCCTCCACACGCAGACCATATCTAGTTCAACTATGTTTCTGAAACTGATACAAACCACAGGTCCTCTAACATCCAATGCTTTTCAGTTAAGAGCGAGAAACGTGTGGGCTTTGTGAACAATATAGCTTCGTTTGAGGTGAAAAGTGACTGCGTTTACCTGAAAAGAAGTCTTGCTTAAAGAAAGACACAGAGCCTGGCATTTAACTCCGTTTCTGAAGGGAAACACACGGCACAGTTCTCATCCATGAAACACACTCTGCTTTAGAGCAAGAGGCACGCTCTTGCTTTCTAGAATCTCTAATACAGAGGGAAACGTGAGTGTGCTCAGAACAAAAGAACTGTGTTTCCTACACACACAGATCATATCTAGTTCAACTCTGTTTCTGAAACGGATACAAACCACAGGTCCTCTAACATCCAATGCTTTTCAGTTAAGAGCGAGAAACGTGTGAGCTTCGTGAACAATGTAGCTTCGTTTGAGCTGAAAAGTGACTGCGTTTACCTGAAAAGAAGTCTTGTTTGTAGGAAGACACACGTCTGGCATTAACTCCGTTTCTGAAGGGAAACACACGGCACAGTTCTCATCCATGAAACACAATCTGCTTTAGAGCAAGAAGCACGCTCTTGCTTTCTAGAGTCTGTAATAAAGAGGGAAACGTGAGTGTGCGCAGAACAAAAGAACTGTGTTTCCTACACACGGACCATATCAAGTTCAACTCTGTTTCTGAAACTGATACAAACCACAGGTTGTCTAACATCCAATGCTTTTCAGGTAAGAGCGAGAAATGTGTGAGCTTCGTGAACAATGTAGCTTCGTTTGAAGTGAAAAGTGACTGCGTTTACCTGAAAGGATTCTTGCTTGTAGGAAGGCACAGAGCCTGGCACTTAACTCCGTTTCTAAAGGGAAACACACGGCACAGTTCTCATCCATGAAACACACTCTGCTTTAGAGCAAGAAGCACGCTCTTGCTTTCTAGGGTCTCTAATACAGAGGGAAACGTGAGTGTGCTCAGAACAAAAGAACTGTGTTTCCTACACACACAGACCATATCTAGTTCAATTCTGTTTCTGAAACTGATACAAACCACAGGTCCTCTAACATCCAATGCTTTTCAGGTAAGAGCAAAAAACGTGTGAGCTTCGTGAACAATGTAGCTTCGTTTGAGCTGAAAAGTGACTGCGTTTACCTGAAACGAAGTCTTGCTTGTAGGATGACACACGCCTGGCATTTAACTCCGTTTCTGAAGGGAAACACACGGCACAGTTCTCTTCCATGAAACACACTCTGCTTTAGAGCAAGAAGCACGCTTTTGCTTTCTAGAGTCTCTAATACAGAGGGAAACGTGAGTGTGCTCAAAACAAAAGAACTGTGTTTCCTCCACACACAGACCATATCTAGTTCAACTCTGTTTCTGAAACTGATACAAACCACAGTTCCTCTAACATCCAATGCTTTTCAGTTAAGAGCGAGAAACGTGTGGGCTTTGTGAACAATATAGCTTCGTTTGAGGTGAAAAGTGACTGCGTTTACCTGAAAAGAAGTCTTGCTTAAAGAAAGACACAGAGCCTGGCATTTAACTCCGTTTCTGAAGGGAAACACACGGCACAGTTCTCATCCATGAAACACACTCTGCTTTAGAGCAAGAGGCACGCTCTTGCTTTCTAGAATCTCTAATACAGAGGGAAACGTGAGTGTGCTCAGAACAAAAGAACTGTGTTTCCTACACACACAGACCATATCTAGTTCAACTCTGTTTCTGAAACTGATACAAACCACAGGTCCTCTAACATCCAATGCTTTTCAGTTAAGAGCGAGAAACGTGTGAGCTTTGTGAACAATGTAGCTTCGTTTGAGCTCAAAAGTGACTGCGTTTACCTGAAACGATGTCTTGCTTGTAGGAAGGCACAGAGCCTGTCATTTAACTCCGTTTCTGAAGGGAAACACACGACACAGTTCTCATCCATGAAACACACTCTGCTTTAGAGCAAGAAGCACGCTCTTGCTTTCTAGAGTCTCTAATACAGAGGGAAACGTGAGTGTGCTCAAAACAAAAGAACTGTGTTTCCTCCACACGCAGACCATATCTAGTTCAACTATGTTTCTGAAACTGATACAAACCACAGGTCCTCTAACATCCAATGCTTTTCAGTTAAGAGCGAGAAACGTGTGGGCTTTGTGAACAATATAGCTTCGTTTGAGGTGAAAAGTGACTGCGTTTACCTGAAAAGAAGTCTTGCTTAAAGAAAGACACAGAGCCTGGCATTTAACTCCGTTTCTGAAGGGAAACACACGGCACAGTTCTCATCCATGAAACACACTCTGCTTTAGAGCAAGAGGCACGCTCTTGCTTTCTAGAATCTCTAATACAGAGGGAAACGTGAGTGTGCTCAGAACAAAAGAACTGTGTTTCCTACACACACAGATCATATCTAGTTCAACTCTGTTTCTGAAACGGATACAAACCACAGGTCCTCTAACATCCAATGCTTTTCAGTTAAGAGCGAGAAACGTGTGAGCTTCGTGAACAATGTAGCTTCGTTTGAGCTGAAAAGTGACTGCGTTTACCTGAAAAGAAGTCTTGTTTGTAGGAAGACACACGTCTGGCATTAACTCCGTTTCTGAAGGGAAACACACGGCACAGTTCTCATCCATGAAACACAATCTGCTTTAGAGCAAGAAGCACGCTCTTGCTTTCTAGAGTCTGTAATAAAGAGGGAAACGTGAGTGTGCGCAGAACAAAAGAACTGTGTTTCCTACACACGGACCATATCAAGTTCAACTCTGTTTCTGAAACTGATACAAACCACAGGTTGTCTAACATCCAATGCTTTTCAGGTAAGAGCGAGAAATGTGTGAGCTTCGTGAACAATGTAGCTTCGTTTGAAGTGAAAAGTGACTGCGTTTACCTGAAAGGATTCTTGCTTGTAGGAAGGCACAGAGCCTGGCACTTAACTCCGTTTCTAAAGGGAAACACACGGCACAGTTCTCATCCATGAAACACACTCTGCTTTAGAGCAAGAAGCACGCTCTTGCTTTCTAGAGTCTCTAATACAGAGGGAAACGTGAGTGTGCTCAGAACAAAAGAACTGTGTTTCCTACACACACAGACCATATCTAGTTCAACTCTGTTTCTGAAACGGATACAAACCACAGGTCCTCTAACATCCAATGCTTTTCAGTTAAGAGCGAGAAACGTGTGAGCTTCGTGAACAATGTAGCTTCGTTTGAGCTGAAAAGTGACTGCGTTTACCTGAAAAGAAGTCTTGTTTGTAGGAAGACACACGTCTGGCATTAACTCCGTTTCTGAAGGGAAACACACGGCACAGTTCTCATCGATGAAACACAATCTGCTTTAGAGCAAGAAGCACGCTTTTGCTTTCTAGAGTCTATAATACAGAGGGAAACGTGAGTGTGATCAGAACAAAAGAACTGTGTTTCCTACACACGGACCATATCTAGTTCAACTCTGTTTCTGAAACTGATACAAACCACAGGTCCTCTAACATACAATTCTTTTCAGTTAAGAGCGAGAAACATGTAGGCTTTGTGAACAATGAAGCTTCGTTTGAGGTGAAAAGTGACTGTGTTTACCTGAAACGAAGTCTTGCTTGAAGAAAGACACAGAGCCTGTCATTTTACTCCGTTTCTGAAGGGAAACACACGGCACAGTTCTCATCCATGAAACACAATCTGCTTTAGAGCAAGAAGCACGCTCTTGCTTTCTAGAGTCTGTAATAAAGAGGGAAACGTGAGTGTGCGCAGAACAAAAGAACTGTGTTTCCTACACACACAGACCATATCTAGTTCAACTCTGTTTCTGAAACTGATACAAACCACAGGTTGTCTAACATCCAATGCTTTTCAGGTAAGAGCGAGAAACGTGTGAGCTTCGTGAACAATGTAGCTTCGATTGAGCTGAAAAGTGACTGCGTTTACCTGAAAAGAATTCTTGCTTGTAGGAAGACACACGCCTGGCATTTAACTCCGTTTCTGAAGGGAAACCCACGGCACAGTTCTCATCCATGAAATACACTCTGCTTTAGAGCAAGAAGCACGCTCTTGCTTTCTAGGGTCTCTAATACAGAGGGAAACGTGAGTGTGCTCAGAACAAAAGAACTGTGTTTCCTACACACACAGACCATATCTAGTTCAACTCTGTTTCTGAAACTGATACAAACCACAGGTCCTCTAACATCCAATGCTTTTCAGGTAAGAGCAAAAAACGTGTGAGCTTCGTGAACAATGTAGCTTCGTTTGAGCTGAAAAGTGACTGCGTTTACCTGAAACGAAGTCTTGCTTGTAGGATGACACACGCCTGGCATTTAACTCCGTTTCTGAAGGGAAACACACGGCACAGTTCTCTTCCATGAAACACACTCTGCTTTAGAGCAAGAAGCACGCTTTTGCTTTCTAGAGTCTCTAATACAGAGGGAAACGTGAGTGTGCTCAAAACAAAAGAACTGTGTTTCCTCCACACACAGACCATATCTAGTTCAACTCTGTTTCTGAAACTGATACAAACCACAGTTCCTCTAACATCCAATGCTTTTCAGTTAAGAGCGAGAAACGTGTGGGCTTTGTGAACAATATAGCTTCGTTTGAGGTGAAAAGTGACTGCGTTTACCTGAAAAGAAGTCTTGCTTAAAGAAAGACACAGAGCCTGGCATTTAACTCCGTTTCTGAAGGGAAACACACGGCACAGTTCTCATCCATGAAACACACTCTGCTTTAGAGCAAGAGGCACGCTCTTGCTTTCTAGAATCTCTAATACAGAGGGAAACGTGAGTGTGCTCAGAACAAAAGAACTGTGTTTCCTACACACACAGACCATATCTAGTTCAACTCTGTTTCTGAAACTGATACAAACCACAGGTCCTCTAACATCCAATGCTTTTCAGTTAAGAGCGAGAAACGTGTGAGCTTTGTGAACAATGTAGCTTCGTTTGAGCTCAAAAGTGACTGCGTTTACCTGAAACGATGTCTTGCTTGTAGGAAGGCACAGAGCCTGTCATTTAACTCCGTTTCTGAAGGGAAACACACGACACAGTTCTCATCCATGAAACACACTCTGCTTTAGAGCAAGAAGCACGCTCTTGCTTTCTAGAGTCTCTAATACAGAGGGAAACGTGAGTGTGCTCAGAACAAAAGAACTGTGTTTCCTACACACACAGACCATATCTAGTTCAACTCTGTTTCTGAAACTGATACAAACCACAGGTCCTCTAACATCCAATGCTTTTCAGGTAAGAGCGAAAAACGTGTGAGCTTCGTGAACAATGTAGCTTCGTTTGAGCTGAAAAGTGACTGCGTTTACCTGAAAAGAAGTCTTGTTTGTAGGAAGACACACGTCTGGCATTAACTCCGTTTCTGAAGGGAAACACACGGCACAGTTCTCATCGATGAAACACAATCTGCTTTAGAGCAAGAAGCACGCTTTTGCTTTCTAGAGTCTATAATACAGAGGGAAACGTGAGTGTGATCAGAACAAAAGAACTGTGTTTCCTACACACGGACCATATCTAGTTCAACTCTGTTTCTGAAACTGATACAAACCACAGGTCCTCTAACATACAATTCTTTTCAGTTAAGAGCGAGAAACATGTAGGCTTTGTGAACAATGAAGCTTCGTTTGAGGTGAAAAGTGACTGTGTTTACCTGAAACGAAGTCTTGCTTGAAGAAAGACACAGAGCCTGTCATTTTACTCCGTTTCTGAAGGGAAACACACGGCACAGTTCTCATCCATGAAACACAATCTGCTTTAGAGCAAGAAGCACGCTCTTGCTTTCTAGAGTCTGTAATAAAGAGGGAAACGTGAGTGTGCGCAGAACAAAAGAACTGTGTTTCCTACACACACAGACCATATCTAGTTCAACTCTGTTTCTGAAACTGATACAAACCACAGGTCCTCTAACATACAATTCTTTTCAGTTAAGAGCGAGAAACATGTAGGCTTTGTGAACAATGAAGCTTCGTTTGAGGTGAAAAGTGACTGTGTTTACCTGAAACGAAGTCTTGCTTGAAGAAAGACACAGAGCCTGTCATTTTACTCCGTTTCTGAAGGGAAACACACGGCACAGTTCTCATCCATGAAACACAATCTGCTTTAGAGCAAGAAGCACGCTCTTGCTTTCTAGAGTCTGTAATAAAGAGGGAAACGTGAGTGTGCGCAGAACAAAAGAACTGTGTTTCCTACACACACAGACCATATCTAGTTCAACTCTGTTTCTGAAACTGATACAAACCACAGGTTGTCTAACATCCAATGCTTTTCAGGTAAGAGCGAGAAACGTGTGAGCTTCGTGAACAATGTAGCTTCGATTGAGCTGAAAAGTGACTCCGTTTACCTGAAAAGAATTCTTGCTTGTAGGAAGACACACGCCTGGCATTTAACTCCGTTTCTGAAGGGAAACCCACGGCACAGTTCTCATCCATGAAATACACTCTGCTTTAGAGCAAGAAGCACGCTCTTGCTTTCTAGGGTCTCTAATACAGAGGGAAACGTGAGTGTGCTCAGAACAAAAGAACTGTGTTTCCTACACACACAGACCATATCTAGTTCAACTCTGTTTCTGAAACTGATACAAACCACAGGTCCTCTAACATCCAATGCTTTTCAGGTAAGAGCAAAAAACGTGTGAGCTTCGTGAACAATGTAGCTTCGTTTGAGCTGAAAAGTGACTGCGTTTACCTGAAACGAAGTCTTGCTTGTAGGATGACACACGCCTGGCATTTAACTCCGTTTCTGAAGGGAAACACACGGCACAGTTCTCTTCCATGAAACACACTCTGCTTTAGAGCAAGAAGCACGCTTTTGCTTTCTAGAGTCTCTAATACAGAGGGAAACGTGAGTGTGCTCAAAACAAAAGAACTGTGTTTCCTCCACACACAGACCATATCTAGTTCAACTCTGTTTCTGAAACTGATACAAACCACAGTTCCTCTAACATCCAATGCTTTTCAGTTAAGAGCGAGAAACGTGTGGGCTTTGTGAACAATATAGCTTCGTTTGAGGTGAAAAGTGACTGCGTTTACCTGAAAAGAAGTCTTGCTTAAAGAAAGACACAGAGCCTGGCATTTAACTCCGTTTCTGAAGGGAAACACACGGCACAGTTCTCATCCATGAAACACACTCTGCTTTAGAGCAAGAGGCACGCTCTTGCTTTCTAGAATCTCTAATACAGAGGGAAACGTGAGTGTGCTCAGAACAAAAGAACTGTGTTTCCTACACACACAGACCATATCTAGTTCAACTCTGTTTCTGAAACTGATACAAACCACAGGTCCTCTAACATCCAATGCTTTTCAGTTAAGAGCGAGAAACGTGTGAGCTTTGTGAACAATGTAGCTTCGTTTGAGCTCAAAAGTGACTGCGTTTACCTGAAACGAAGTCTTGCTTGTAGGAAGGCACAGAGCCTGTCATTTAACTCCGTTTCTGAAGGGAAACACACGACACAGTTCTCATCCATGAAACACACTCTGCTTTAGAGCAAGAAGCACGCTCTTGCTTTCTAGAGTCTCTAATACAGAGGGAAACGTGAGTGTGCTCAGAACAAAAGAACTGTGTTTCCTACACACACAGACCATATCTAGTTCAACTCTGTTTCTGAAACTGATACAAACCACAGGTCCTCTAACATCCAATGCTTTTCAGGTAAGAGCGAAAAACGTGTGAGCTTCGTGAACAATGTAGCTTCGTTTGAGCTGAAAAGTGACTGCGTTTACCTGAAACGAAGTCTTGCTTGTAGGATGACACACGCCTGGCATTTAACTCCGTTTCTGAAGGGAAACACACGGCACAGTTCTCTTCCATGAACACACTGTGCTTTAGAGCAAGAAGCACACTTTTGCTTTCTAGAGTCTCTAATACAGAGGGAAACGTGAGTGTGCTCAAAACAAAAGAACTGTGTTTCCTCCACACACAGACCATATCTAGTTCAACTCTGTTTCTGAAACTGATACAAACCACAGGTCCTCTAACATCCAATGCTTTTCAGTTAAGAGCGAAAAACGTGTGGGCTTTGTGAACAATATAGCTTCGTTTGAGGTGAAAAGTGACTGCGTTTACCTGAAAAGAAGTCTTGCTTAAAGAAAGACACAGAGCCTGGCATTTAACTCCGTTTCTGAAGGGAAACACACGGCACAGTTCTCATCCATGAAACACACTCTGCTTTAGAGCCAGAGGCACGCTCTTGCTTTCTAGAATCTCTAATACAGAGGGAAACGTGTGTGTGCTCAGAACAAAAGAACTGTGTTTCCTACACACAGAGATCATATCTAGTTCAACTCTGTTTCTGAAACGGATACAAACCACAGGTCCTCTAACATCCAATGCTTTTCAGTTAAGAGCGAGAAACGTCTGAGCTTCGTGAACAATGTAGCTTCGTTTGAGCTGAAAAGTGACTGTGTTTACCTGAAAAGAAGTCTTGTTTGTAGGAAGACACACGTCTGGCATTAACTCCGTTTCTGAACGGAAACACACGGCACAGTTCTCATCCATGAAACACACTCTGTTTTAGAGCAAGAAGCACGCTTTTGCTTTCTAGAGTCTCTAATCCAGAGGGAAACGTGAGTGTGCTCAGAACAAAAGAACTGTGTTTCCTACACACGGACCATATCTAGTTCAACTCTGTTTCTGAAACTGATACAAACCACAGGTCCTCTAACATACAATTCTTTTCAGTTAAGAGCGAGAAACATGTGGGCTTTGTGAACAATGAAGCTTCGTTTGAGGTGAAAAGTGACTGCGTTTACCTGAAACGAAGTCTTGCTTGAAGAAAGACACAGAGCCTGGCATTTAACTCCGTTTCTGAAGGGAAACACACGGCACAGTTCTCATCCATGAAACACACTCTGCTTTAGAGCAAGAGGCACGCTCTTCGCTCTAGAATCTCTAATACAGAGGGAAACGTGAGTGTGCTCAGAACAAAAGAACTGTGTTTCCTACACACACAGACCATATCTAGTTCAACTCTGTTTCTGAAACTGATACAAACCACAGGTCCTCTAACATCCAATGCTTTTCAGTTAAGAGCGAGAAACGTGTGAGCTTTGTGAACAATGTAGCTTCGTTTGAGCTCAAAAGTGACTGCGTTTACCTGAAACGAAGTCTTGCTTGTAGGAAGGCACAGAGCCTGTCATTTAACTCCGTTTCTGAAGGGAAACACACGACACAGTTCTCATCCATGAAACACACTCTGCTTTAGAGCAAAAAGCACGCTCTTGCTTTCTAGAGTCTCTAATACAGAGGGAAACGTGAGTGTACGCAGAACAAAAGAACTGTGTTTCCTACACACCGACCATATCAAGTTCAACTCTGTTTCTGAAACTGATACAAACCACAGGTTGTCTAACATCCAATGCCTTTCAGGTAAGAGCGAGAAACGTGTGAGCTTCGTGAACAATGTAGCTTCGATTGAGCTGAAAAGTGACTGCGTTTACCTGAAAAGAAGTCTTGCTTGTAGGAAGACACACGCCTGGCATTTAACTCCGTTTCTGAAGGGAAACCCACGGCACAGTTCTCATCCATGAAATACAGTCTACTTTAGAGCAAGAAGCACGCTCTTGCTTTCTAGAGTCTCTAATACAGAGGGAAACGTGAGTGTGCTCAGAACAAATGAACTGTGTTTCCTACACACACAGACCATATCTAGTTCAACTCTGTTTCTGAAACTGATACAAACCACAGGTCCTCCAACATCCAATGCTTTTCAGGTAAGAGCGAAAAACGTGTGAGCTTCGTGAACAATGTAGCTTCGTTTGAGCTGAAAAGTTCCTGCGTTTACCTGAAACGAAGGATGACACACGCCTGGCATTTAACTCCGTTTCTGAAGGGAAACACATGGCACAGTTCTCTTCCATGAAACACACTCTGCTTTAGAGCAAGAAGCACGCTTTTGCTTTCTAGAGTCTAATACAGAGGGAAACGTGAGTGTGCTCAGAACAAAAGAACTGTGTTTCCTACACACACGGACCATATCTAGTTCAACTCTGTTTCTGAAACTGATACAAACCACAGGTCCTCTAACACCCAATGCTTTTCAGTTAAGAGCGAGAAACGTGTGGGCTTTGTGAATAATATAGCTTCGTTTGAGCTGAAAAGTGACTGC
The DNA here is from genome assembly GCA_949786385.1 of Onychomys leucogaster. NCBI lineage: Eukaryota > Metazoa > Chordata > Mammalia > Rodentia > Cricetidae > Onychomys > Onychomys leucogaster. The sequence continues at coordinate 109,664 of CATKUP010000298.1, read as the reverse complement.
GTTTACCTGAAAGGATTCTTGCTTGTAGGAAGGCACAGAGCCTGGCACTTAACTCCGTTTCTAAAGGGAAACACACGGCACAGTTCTCATCCATGAAACACACTCTGCTTTAGAGCAAGAAGCACGCTCTTGCTTTCTAGAGTCTCTAATACAGAGGGAAACGTGAGTGTGCTCAGAACAAAAGAACTGTGTTTCCTACAAACACAGACCATATCTAGTTCAACTCTGTTTCTGAAACTGATACAAACCACAGGTTGTCTAACATCCAATGCTTTTCAGGTAAGAGCGAGAAACGTGTGAGCTTCGTGAACAATGTAGCTTCGATTGAGCTGAAAAGTGACTGCGTTTACCTGAAAAGAATTCTGGCTTGTAGGAAGACACACGCCTGGCATTTAACTCCGTTTCTGAAGGGAAACCCACGGCACAGTTCTCATCCATGAAATACACTCTGCTTTAGAGCAAGAAGCACGCTCTTGCTTTCTAGAGTCTCTAATACAGAGGGAAACGTGAGTGTGCTCAGAACAAAAGAACTGTGTTTCCTACACACAGACCATATCTAGTTCAACTCTGTTTCTGAAACTGATACAAACCACAGGTCCTCTAACATCCAATGCTTTTCAGGTAAGAGCGAAAAACGAGTGAGCCTCGTGAACAATGTAGCTTCGTTTGAGCTCAAAAGTGACTGCGTTTACCTGAAACGAAATCTTGCTTGTAGGATGACACACGCCTGGCATTTAACTCCGTTTCTGAAGGGAAACACACGGCACAGTTCTCTTCCATGAAACACACTCTGCTTTAGAGCAAGAAGCACGCTTTTGCTTTCTAGAGTCTCTAATACAGAGGGAAACGTGAGTGTGCTCAAAACAAAAGAACTGTGTTTCCTACACACACAGACCATATCTAGTTCAACTCTGTTTCTGAAACTGATACAAACCACAGGTCCTCTAACATCCAATGCTTTTCAGTTAAGAGCGAGAAACGTGTGGGCTTTGTGAACAATATAGCTTTGTTTGAGGTGAAAAGTGACTGCGTTTATCTGAAAAGAAGTCTTGCTTAAAGAAAGACACAGAGCCTGGCATTTAACTCCGTTTCTGAAGGGAAACACACGGCACAGTTCTCATCCATGAAACACACTCTGCTTTAGAGCAAGAGGCACGCTCTTGCTTTCTAGAATCTCTAATACAGAGGGAAACGTGAGTGTGCTCAGAACAAAAGAACTGTGTTTCCTACACACACAGATCACATCTAGTTCAACTCTGTTTCTGAAACGGATACAAACCACAGGTCCTCTAACATCCAATGCTTTTCAGTTAAGAGCGAGAAACGTGTGAGCTTCGTGAACAATGTAGCTTCGTTTGAGCTGAAAAGTGACTGCGTTTACCTGAAAAGAAGTCTTGTTTGTAGAAAGACACACGTCTGGCATTAACTCCGTTTCTGAAGGGAAACACACGGCACAGTTCTCATCCATGAAACACATTCTGCTTTAGAGCAAGAAGCACGCTTTTGCTTTCTAGAGTCTCTAATACAGAGGGAAACGTGAGTGTGATCAGAACAAAAGAACTGTGTTTCCTACACACGGACCATATCTAGTTCAACTCTGTTTCTGAAACTGATACAAACCACAGGTCCTCTAACATACAATTCTTTTCAGTTAAGAGCGAGAAACATGTAGGCTTTGTGAACAATGAAGCTTCGTTTGAGGTGAAAAGTGACTGCGTTTACCTGAAACGAAGTCTTGCTTGAAGAAAGACACAGAGCCTGTCATTTTACTCCGTTTCTGAAGGGAAACACACGGCACAGTTCTCATCCATGAAACACAATCTGCTTTAGAGCAAGAAGCACGCTCTTGCTTTCTAGAGTCTGTAATAAAGAGGGAAACGTGAGTGTGCGCAGAACAAAAGAACTGTGTTTCCTACACACACAGACCATATCTAGTTCAACTCTGTTTCTGAAACTGATACAAACCACAGGTTGTCTAACATCCAATGCTTTTCAGGTAAGAGCGAGAAACGTGGGAGCTTCGTGAACAATGTAGCTTCGATTGAGCTGAAAAGTGACTGCGTTTACCTGAAAAGAATTCTTGCTTGTAGGAAGACACACGCCTGGCATTTAACTCTGTTTCTGAAGGGAAACCCACGGCACAGTTCTCATCCATGAAATACACTCTGCTTTAGAGCAAGAAGCACGCTCTTGCTTTCTAGGGTCTCTAATACAGAGGGAAACGTGAGTGTGCTCAGAACAAAAGAACTGTGTTTCCTACACACACAGACCATATCTAGTTCAACTCTGTTTCTGAAACTGATACAAACCACAGGTCCTCTAACATCCAATGCTTTTCAGGTAAGAGCAAAATACGTGTGAGCTTCGTGAACAATGTAGCTTCGTTTGAGCTGAAAAGTGACTGCGTTTACCTGAAACGAAGTCTTGCTTGTAGGATGACACACGCCTGGCATTTACCTCCGTTTCTGAAGGGAAACACACGGCACAGTTCTCTTCCATGAAACACACTCTGCTTTAGAGCAAGAAGCACGCTTTTGCTTTCTAGAGTCTCTAATACAGAGGGAAACGTGAGTGTGCTCAAAACAAAAGAACTGTGTTTCCTCCACACACAGACCATATCTAGTTCAACTCTGTTTCTGAAACTGATACAAACCACAGTTCCTCTAACATCCAATGCTTTTCAGTTAAGAGCGAGAAACGTGTGGGCTTTGTGAACAATATAGCTTCGTTTGAGGTGAAAAGTGACTGCGTTTACCTGAAAAGAAGTCTTGCTTAAAGAAAGACACAGAGCCTGGCATTTAACTCCGTTTCTGAAGGGAAACACACGGCACAGTTCTCATCCATGAAACACACTCTGCTTTAGAGCAAGAGGCACGCTCTTGCTTTCTAGAATCTCTAATACAGAGGGAAACGTGAGTGTGCTCAGAACAAAAGAACTGTGTTTCCTACACACACAGACCATATCTAGTTCAACTCTGTTTCTGAAACTGATACAAACCACAGGTCCTCTAACATCCAATGCTTTTCAGTTAAGAGCGAGAAACGTGTGAGCTTTGTGAACAATGTAGCTTCGTTTGAGCTCAAAAGTGACTGCGTTTACCTGAAACGAAGTCTTGCCTGTAGGAAGGCACAGAGCCTGTCATTTAACTCCGTTTCTGAAGGGAAACACACGACACAGTTCTCATCCATGAAACACACTCTGCTTTAGAGCAAGAAGCACGCTCTTGCTTTCTAGAGTCTCTAATACAGAGGGAAACGTGAGTGTGCTCAGAACAAAAGAACTGTGTTTCCTACACACACAGATCATATCTAGTTCAACTCTGTTTCTGAAACGGATACAAACCACAGGTCCTCTAACATCCAATGCTTTTCAGTTAAGAGCGAGAAACGTGTGAGCTTCGTGAACAATGTAGCTTCGTTTGAGCTGAAAAGTGACTGCGTTTACCTGAAAAGAAGTCTTGTTTGTAGGAAGACACACGTCTGGCATTAACTCCGTTTCTGAAGGGAAACACACGGCACAGTTCTCATCCATGAAACACATTCTGCTTTAGAGCAAGAAGCACGCTTTTGCTTTCTAGAGTCTCTAATACAGAGGGAAACGTGAGTGTGATCAGAACAAAAGAACTGTGTTTCCTACACACGGACCATATCTAGTTCAACTCTGTTTCTGAAACTGATACAAACCACAGGTCCTCTAACATACAATTCTTTTCAGTTAAGTGCGAGAAACATGTAGGCTTTGTGAACAATGAAGCTTCGTTTGAGGTGAAAAGTGACTGCGTTTACCTGAAACGAAGTCTTGCTTGAAGAAAGACACAGAGCCTGTCATTTTACTCCGTTTCTGAAGGGAAACACACGGCACAGTTCTCATCCATGAAACACAATCTGCTTTAGAGCAAGAAGCACGCTCTTGCTTTCTAGAGTCTGTAATAAAGAGGGAAACGTGAGTGTGCGCAGAACAAAAGAACTGTGTTTCCTACACACGGACCATATCAAGTTCAACTCTGTTTCTGAAACTGATACAAACCACAGGTTGTCTAACATCCAATGCTTTTCAGGTAAGAGCGAGAAATGTGTGAGCTTCGTGAACAATGTAGCTTCGTTTGAAGTAAAAGTGACTGCGTTTACCTGAAAGGATTCTTGCTTGTAGGAAGGCACAGAGCCTGGCACTTAACTCCGTTTCTAAAGGGAAACACACGGCACAGTTCTCATCCATGAAACACACTCTGCTTTAGAGCAAGAAGCACGCTCTTGCTTTCTAGAGTCTCTAATACAGAGGGAAACGTGAGTGTGCTCAGAACAAAAGAACTGTGTTTCCTAAACACACAGACCATATCTAGTTCAACTCTGTTTCTGAAACGGATACAAACCACAGGTCCTCTAACTTCCAATGCTTTTCAGTTAAGAGCGAGAAACGTGTGAGCTTCGTGAACAATGTAGCTTCGTTTGAGCTGAAAAGTGACTGCGTTTACCTGAAAAGAAGTCTTGTTTGTAGGAAGACACACGTCTGGCATTAACTCCGTTTCTGAAGGGAAACACACGGCACAGTTCTCATCCATGAAACACATTCTGCTTTAGAGCAAGAAGCACGCTTTTGCTTTCTAGAGTCTCTAATACAGAGGGAAACGTGAGTGTGATCAGAACAAAAGAACTGTGTTTCCTACACACGGACCATATCTAGTTCAACTCTGTTTCTGAAACTGATACAAACCACAGGTCCTCTAACATACAATTCTTTTCAGTTAAGAGCGAGAAACATGTAGGCTTTGTGAACAATGAAGCTTCGTTTGAGGTGAAAAGTGACTGCGTTTACCTGAAACGAAGTCTTGCTTGAAGAAAGACACAGAGCCTGTCATTTTACTCCGTTTCTGAAGGGAAACACACGGCACAGTTCTCATCCATGAAACACAATCTGCTTTAGAGCAAGAAGCACGCTCTTGCTTTCTAGAGTCTGTAATAAAGAGGGAAACGTGAGTGTGCGCAGAACAAAAGAACTGTGTTTCCTACACACACAGACCATATCTAGTTCAACTCTGTTTCTGAAACTGATACAAACCACGGGTTGTCTAACATCCAATGCTTTTCAGGTAAGAGCGAGAAACGTGTGAGCTTCGTGAACAATGTAGCTTCGATTGAGCTGAAAAGTGACTGCGTTTACCTGAAAAGAATTCTTGCTTGTAGGAAGACACACGCCTGGCATTTAACTCTGTTTCTGAAGGGAAACCCACGGCACAGTTCTCATCCATGAAATACACTCTGCTTTAGAGCAAGAAGCACGCTCTTGCTTTCTAGGGTCTCTAATACAGAGGGAAACGTGAGTGTGCTCAGAACAAAAGAACTGTGTTTCCTACACACACAGACCATATCTAGTTCAACTCTGTTTCTGAAACTGATACAAACCACAGGTCCTCTAACATCCAATGCTTTTCAGGTAAGAGCAAAATACGTGTGAGCTTCGTGAACAATGTAGCTTCGTTTGAGCTGAAAAGTGACTGCGTTTACCTGAAACGAAGTCTTGCTTGTAGGATGACACACGCCTGGCATTTAACTCCGTTTCTGAAGGGAAACACACGGCACAGTTCTCTTCCATGAAACACACTCTGCTTTAGAGCAAGAAGCACGCTTTTGCTTTCTAGAGTCTCTAATACAGAGGGAAACGTGAGTGTGCTCAAAACAAAAGAACTGTGTTTCCTCCACACACAGACCATATCTAGTTCAACTCTGTTTCTGAAACTGATACAAACCACAGTTCCTCTAACATCCAATGCTTTTCAGTTAAGAGCGAGAAACGTGTGGGCTTTGTGAACAATATAGCTTCGTTTGAGGTGAAAAGTGACTGCGTTTACCTGAAAAGAAGTCTTGCTTAAAGAAAGACACAGAGCCTGGCATTTAACTCCGTTTCTGAAGGGAAACACACGGCACAGTTCTCATCCATGAAACACACTCTGCTTTAGAGCAAGAGGCACGCTCTTGCTTTCTAGAATCTCTAATACAGAGGGAAACGTGAGTGTGCTCAGAACAAAAGAACTGTGTTTCCTACACACACAGACCATATCTAGTTCAACTCTGTTTCTGAAACTGATACAAACCACAGGTCCTCTAACATCCAATGCTTTTCAGTTAAGAGCGAGAAACGTGTGAGCTTTGTGAACAATGTAGCTTCGTTTGAGCTCAAAAGTGACTGCGTTTACCTGAAACGAAGTCTTGCCTGTAGGAAGGCACAGAGCCTGTCATTTAACTCCGTTTCTGAAGGGAAACACACGACACAGTTCTCATCCATGAAACACACTCTGCTTTAGAGCAAGAAGCACGCTCTTGCTTTCTAGAGTCTCTAATACAGAGGGAAACGTGAGTGTGCTCAGAACAAAAGAACTGTGTTTCCTACACACACAGATCATATCTAGTTCAACTCTGTTTCTGAAACGGATACAAACCACAGGTCCTCTAACTTCCAATGCTTTTCAGTTAAGAGCGAGAAACGTGTGAGCTTCGTGAACAATGTAGCTTCGTTTGAGCTGAAAAGTAACTGCGTTTACCTGAAAAGAAGTCTTGTTTGTAGGAAGACACACGTCTGGCATTAACTCCGTTTCTGAAGGGAAACACACGGCACAGTTCTCATCCATGAAACACATTCTGCTTTAGAGCAAGAAGCACGCTTTTGCTTTCTAGAGTCTCTAATACAGAGGGAAACGTGAGTGTGATCAGAACAAAAGAACTGTGTTTCCTACACACGGACCATATCTAGTTCAACTCTGTTTCTGAAACTGATACAAACCACAGGTCCTCTAACATACAATTCTTTTCAGTTAAGTGCGAGAAACATGTAGGCTTTGTGAACAATGAAGCTTCGTTTGAGGTGAAAAGTGACTACGTTTACCTGAAACGAAGTCTTGCTTGAAGAAAGACACAGAGCCTGTCATTTTACTCCGTTTCTGAAGGGAAACACACGGCACAGTTCTCATCCATGAAACACAATCTGCTTTAGAGCAAGAAGCACGCTCTTGCTTTCTAGAGTCTGTAATAAAGAGGGAAACGTGAGTGTGCGCAGAACAAAAGAACTGTGTTTCCTACACACACAGACCATATCTAGTTCAACTCTGTTTCTGAAACTCATACAAACCACAGGTTGTCTAACATCCAATGCTTTTCAGGTAAGAGCGAGAAACGTGTGAGCTTCGTGAACAATGTAGCTTCGATTGAGCTGAAAAGTGACTGCGTTTACCTGAAAAGAATTCTTGCTTGTAGGAAGACACACGCCTGGCATTTAACTCTGTTTCTGAAGGGAAACCCACGGCACAGTTCTCATCCATGAAATACACTCTGCTTTAGAGCAAGAAGCACGCTCTTGCTTTCTAGGGTCTCTAATACAGAGGGAAACGTGAGTGTGCTCAGAACAAAAGAACTGTGTTTCCTACACACACAGACCATATCTAGTTCAACTCTGTTTCTGAAACTGATACAAACCACAGGTCCTCTAACATCCAATGCTTTTCAGGTAAGAGCAAAATACGTGTGAGCTTCGTGAAAAATGTAGCTTCGTTTGAGCTGAAAAGTGACTGCGTTTACCTGAAACGAAGTCTTGCTTGTAGGATGACACACGCCTGGCATTTAACTCCGTTTCTGAAGGGAAACACACGGCACAGTTCTCTTCCATGAAACACACTCTGCTTTAGAGCAAGAAGCACGCTTTTGCTTTCTAGAGTCTCTAATACAGAGGGAAACGTGAGTGTGCTCAAAACAAAAGAACTGTGTTTCCTCCACACACAGACCATATCTAGTTCAACTCTGTTTCTGAAACTGATACAAACCACAGTTCCTCTAACATCCAATGCTTTTCAGTTAAGAGCGAGAAACGTGTGGGCTTTGTGAACAATATAGCTTCGTTTGAGGTGAAAAGTGACTGCGTTTACCTGAAAAGAAGTCTTGCTTAAAGAAAGACACAGAGCCTGGCATTTAACTCCGTTTCTGAAGGGAAACACACGGCACAGTTCTCATCCATGAAACACACTCTGCTTTAGAGCAAGAGGCACGCTCTTGCTTTCTAGAATCTCTAATACAGAGGGAAACGTGAGTGTGCTCAGAACAAAAGAACTGTGTTTCCTACACACACAGACCATATCTAGTTCAACTCTGTTTCTGAAACTGATACTAACCACAGGTCCTCTAACATCCAATGCTTTTCAGTTAAGAGCGAGAAACGTGTGAGCTTTGTGAACAATGTAGCTTCGTTTGAGCTCAAAAGTGACTGCGTTTACCTGAAACGAAGTCTTGCCTGTAGGAAGGCACAGAGCCTGTCATTTAACTCCGTTTCTGAAGGGAAACACACGACACAGTTCTCATCCATGAAACACACTCTGCTTTAGAGCAAGAAGCACGCTCTTGCTTTCTAGAGTCTCTAATACAGAGGGAAACGTGAGTGTGCTCAGAACAAAAGAACTGTGCTTCCTACACACACAGATCATATCTAGTTCAACTCTGTTTCTGAAACGGATACAAACCACAGGTCCTCTAACATCCAATGCTTTTCAGTTAAGAGCGAGAAACGTGTGAGCTTCGTGAACAATGTAGCTTCGTTTGAGCTGAAAAGTGACTGCGTTTACCTGAAAAGAAGTCTTGTTTGTAGGAAGACACACGTCTGGCATTAACTCCGTTTCTGAAGGGAAACACACGGCACAGTTCTCATCCATGAAACACATTCTGCTTTAGAGCAAGAAGCACGCTTTTGCTTTCTAGAGTCTCTAATACAGAGGGAAACGTGAGTGTGATCAGAACAAAAGAACTGTGTTTCCTACACACGGACCATATCTAGTTCAACTCTGTTTCTGAAACTGATACAAACCACAGGTCCTCTAACATACAATTCTTTTCAGTTAAGTGCGAGAAACATGTAGGCTTTGTGAACAATGAAGCTTCGTTTGAGGTGAAAAGTGACTGCGTTTACCTGAAACGAAGTCTTGCTTGAAGAAAGACACAGAGCCTGTCATTTTACTCCGTTTCTGAAGGGAAACACACGGCACAGTTCTCATCCATGAAACACAATCTGCTTTAGAGCAAGAAGCACGCTCTTGCTTTCTAGAGTCTGTAATAAAGAGGGAAACGTGAGTGTGCGCAGAACAAAAGAACTGTGTTTCCTACACACACAGACCATATCTAGTTCAACTCTGTTTCTGAAACTGATACAAACCACAGGTTGTCTAACATCCAATGCTTTTCAGGTAAGAGCGAGAAACGTGTGAGCTTCGTGAACAATGTAGCTTCGATTGAGCTGAAAAGTGACTGCGTTTACCTGAAAAGAATTCTTGCTTGTAGGAAGACACACGCCTGGCATTTAACTCCGTTTCTGAAGGGAAACCCACGGCACAGTTCTCATCCATGAAATACACTCTGCTTTAGAGCAAGAAGCACGCTCTTGCTTTCTAGGGTCTCTAATACAGAGGGAAACGTGAGTGTGCTCAGAACAAAAGAACTGTGTTTCCTACACACACAGATCATATCTAGTTCAACTCTGTTTCTGAAACGGATACAAACCACAGGTCCTCTAACATCCAATGCTTTTCAGTTAAGAGCGAGAAACGTGTTAGCTTCGTGAACAATGTAGCTTCGTTTGAGCTGAAAAGTGACTGCGTTTACCTGAAAAGAAGTCTTGTTTGTAGGAAGACACACGTCTGGCATTAACTCCGTTTCTGAAGGGAAACACACGGCACAGTTCTCATCCATGAAACACATTCTGTTTTAGAGCAAGAAGCACGCTTTTGCTTTCTAGAGTCTCTAATCCAGAGGGAAACGTGAGTGTGCTCAGAACAAAAGAACTGTGTTTCCTACACACGGACCATATCTAGTTCAACTCTGTTTCTGAAACTGATACAAACCACAGGTCCTCTAACATACAATTCTTTTCAGTTAAGAGCGAGAAACATGTGGGCTTTGTGAACAATGAAGCTTCGTTTGAGGTGAAAAGTGACTGCGTTTACCTGAAACGAAGTCTTGCTTGAAGAAAGACACAGAGCCTGGCATTTAACTCCGTTTCTGAAGGGAAACACACGGCACAGTTCTCATCCATGAAACACACTCTGCTTTAGAGCAAGAGGCACGCTCTTCGCTCTAGAATCTCTAATACAGAGGGAAACGTGAGTGTGCTCAGAACAAAAGAACTGTGTTTCCTACACACACAGACCATATCTAGTTCAACTCTGTTTCTGAAACTGATACAAACCACAGGTCCTCTAACATCCAATGCTTTTCAGTTAAGAGCGAGAAACGTGTGAGCTTTGTGAACAATGTAGCTTCGTTTGAGCTCAAAAGTGACTGCGTTTACCTGAAACGAAGTCTTGCTTGTAGGAAGGCACAGAGCCTGTCATTTAACTCCGTTTCTGAAGGGAAACACACGACACAGTTCTCATCCATGAAACACACTCTGCTTTAGAGCAAAAAGCACGCTCTTGCTATCTAGAATCTTTAATACAGAGGGAAACGTGAGTGTACGCAGAACAAAAGAACTGTGTTTCCTACACACCGACCATATCAAGTTCAACTCTGTTTCTGAAACTGATACAAACCACAGGTTGTCTAACATCCAATGCTTTTCAGGTAAGAGCGAGAAACGTGTGAGCTTCGTGAACAATGTAGCTTCGATTGAGCTGAAAAGTGACTGCGTTTACCTGAAAAGAAGTCTTGCTTGTAGGAAGACACACGCCTGGCATTTAACTCCGTTTCTGAAGGGAAACCCACGGCACAGTTCTCATCCATGAAATAGAGTCTGCTTTAGAGCAAGAAGCACGCTCTTGCTTTCTAGAGTCTCTAATACTGAGGGAAACGTGAGTGTGCTCAGAACAAATGAACTGTGTTTCCTACACACACAGACCATATCTAGTTCAACTCTGTTTCTGAAACTGATACAAACCACAGGTCCTCTAACATCCAATGCTTTTCAGGTAAGAGCGAAAAACGTGTGAGCTTCGTGAACAATGTAGCTTCGTTTGAGCTGAAAAGTTCCTGCGTTTACCTGAAACGAAGTCTTCCTTGTAGGATGACACACGCCTGGCATTTAACTCCGTTTCTGAAGGGAAACACATGGCACAGTTCTCTTCCATGAAACACACTCTGCTTTAGAGCAAGAAGCACGCTTTTGCTTTCTAGAGTCTCTAATACAGAGGGAAACGTGAGTGTGCTCAAAACAAAAGAACTGTGTTTCCTACACACACGGACCATATCTAGTTCAACTCTGTTTCTGAAACTGATACAAACCACAGGTCCTCTAACATCCAATGCTTTTCAGTTAAGAGCGAGAAACGTGTGGGCTTTGTGAACAATATAGCTTCCTTTGAGCTGAAAAGTGACTGCGTTTACCTGAAATGAAGTCTTGCTTGAAGAAAGACACTGAGCCTGGCATTTAACTCCGTTTCTGAAGAGAAACACACGGCACAGTTCTCATCCATGAAACACACTCTGCTTTAGAGCAAGAGGCACGCTCTTCGCTCTAGAATCTCTAATACAGAGGAAACGTGAGTGTGCTCAGAACAAAAGAACTGTGTTTCCTACACACACAGACCATATCTAGTTCAACTCTGTTTCTGAAACTGATACAAACCACAGGTCCTCTAACATCCAATGCTTTTCAGTTAAGAGCGAGAAACGTCTGAGCTTCGTGAACAATGTAGCTTCGTTTGAGGTGAAAAGAGACTTCGTTAACCTGAAACGAAGTCTTGCTTGTAGGAAGACACACTTCTGGCATTAACTCCGTTTCTGAAGGGAAACACACGGCACAGTTCTCATCCATGAAACACATTCTGCTTTAGAGCAAGAAGCACGTTTTGCTTTCTAGAGTCTCTAATACAGAGGGAAACGTGAGTGTGCTCAGAACAAAAGAACTGTGTTTCCTACACACGGACCATATCTAGTTCAACTCTGTTTCTGAAACTGGTACAAACCCCAGGTCCCCTAACATAAAATTCTTTTCAGTTAAGAGCGAGAAATTTGTGGGCTTTGTGAACAATGTAGCTTCGTTTGAAGTGAAAAGTGACTGCGTTTACCTGAAACGAAGTCTTCCTTGAAGAAAGACACAGAGCCTGTCATTTTACTCCGTTTCTGAAGGGAAACACACGGCACAGTTCTCATCCATGAAACACAATCTGCTTTAGAGCAAGAAGCACGCTCTTGCTTTCTAGAGTCTGTAATAAAGAGGGAAACGTGAGGGTGTGCAGAACAAAAGAACTGTGTTTCCTACATACGGACCATATCAAGTTCAACTCTGTTTCTGAAACTGATACAAACCACAGGTTGTCTAACATCCAATGCTTTTCAGGTAAGAGCGAGAAATGTGTGAGCTTCGTGAACCATGTAGCTTCGTTTGAAGTGAAAAGTGACTGCGTTTACCTGAAAGGATTCTTGCTTGTAGGAAGGCACAGAGCCTGGCACTTAACTCTGTTTCTAAAGGGAAACACACGGCACAGTTCTCATCCATGAAACACACTCTGCTTTAGAGCAAGAAGCACGCTCTTGCTTTCTAGAGTCTCTAATACAGAGGGAAACGTGAGTGTGCTCAGAACAAAAGAACTGTGTTTCCTACACACACAGACCATATCTAGTTCAACTCTGTTTCTGAAACTGATACAAACCACAGGTCCTCTAACATCCAATGCTTTTCACTTAAGAGCAAGAAACGTGTGAGCTTTGTGAACAATGTGGCTTCGTTTGAGCTGAAAAGTGACTGCGTTTACCTGCAACGAAGTCTTGCTTGTAGGAACACACGCCTGGCATTTAACTCCGTTTCTGAAGGGAAACACACGGCACAGTTCTCTTCCATGAAACACACTCTGCTTTAGAGCAAGAAGCACGCTCTTGCTTTCTAGAGTCTCTAATACAGAGGGAAACGTGAGTGTGCTCAGAACAAAAGAAATGTGTTTCCTACACACACAGACCATATCTAGTTCAACTCTGTTTCTGAAACTGATACAAACCACAGGTCCTCTAACATCCAATGCTTTTCAGTTAAGAGCGAGAAACTTGTGGGCTTTGTGAACAATGTAGCTTCGTTTGAGGTGAAAAGTGACTGCGTTTACATGAAACGAAGTCTTCCTTGAAGAAAGACACAGAGCCTGTCATTTAACTCCGTTTCTGAAGGGAAACACATGGCACAGTCCTCATCCATGAAACACATTCTTCTTTAGAGAAAGAAGCACGCTCTTGCTTTCTAGAATCTCTAATACACAGGGAAACGTGAGTGTGCTCAGAACAAAAGAACTGTGTTTCCTACACACACAGACCATATCTAGTTCAACTCTGTTTCTGAAACTGATACAAACCACAGGTCCTCTAACATCCAATGCTTTTCAGTTAAGAGCGGGAAACGTGTGAGCTTTTTGAACAATGTAGCTTCGTTTGAGCTCAAAAGTGACTGCGTTTACCTGAAACGAAGTCTTGCTTGTAGGAAGGCACAGAGCCTGGCATTTAACTCCGTTTCTGAAGGGAAACACACGGCACAGTTCTCATCCATGAAACACAATCTGCTTTAGAGCAAGAAGCACGCTCTTGCTTTTTTGAGTCTCTAATAAAGAGGGAAACGTGAGTGTGCGCAGAACAAAAGAACTGTGTTTCCTACACACCGACCATATCAAGTTCAACTCTGTTTCTGAAACTGATACAAACCACAGGTTGTCTAACATCCAATGCTTTTCAGGTAAGAGCGAGAAACGTGTGAGCTTCGTGAACAATGTAGCTTCGTTTGAGCTGAAAAGTGACTGCGTTTACCTGAAAAGTAGTCTTGCTTGTAGGAAGACACACGCCTGGCATTTAACTCCGTTTCTGAAGGGAAACACACGGCACAGTTCTCATCCATGAAATACACTCTGCTTTAGAGCAAGAAGCACGCTCTTGCTTTCTAGAGCCTCTAATACAGAGGGAAACGTGAGTGTGCTCAGAACAAAAGAACTGTGTTTCCTACACACACAGACCATATCTAGTTCAACTCTGTTTCTGAAACTGATACAAACCACAGGTCCTCTAACATCCAATGCTTTTCAGTTAAGAGCGAGAAACCTGTGAGCTTCGTGAACAATGTAGCTTCGTTTGAGCTGAAAAGTGACTGCGTTTACCTGAAACGAAGTCTTGCTTGTAGGAACACACGCCTGGCATTTAACTCCGTTTCTGAAGGGAAACACACAGCACAGTTCTCTTCCATGAAACACACTCTGCTTTAGAGCAAGAAGCACGCTCTTGCTTTCTAGAGTCTCTAATACAGAGGGAAACGTGAGTGTGCTCAGAACAAAAGAAATGTGTTTCCTACACACACAGACCATATCTAGTTCAACTCTGTTTCTGAAACTGATACAAACCACAGGTCCTCTAACATCCAATGCTTTTCAGTTAAGAGCGAGAAACGTGTGGGCTTTGTGAACAATATAGCTTCGTTTGAGTTGAAAAGTGACTGCGTTTACCTGAAAAGAAGTCTTGCTTAAAGAAAGAAACAGAGCCTGGCATTTAACTCCGTTTCTGAAGGGAAACATACGGTACAGTTCTCATCCATGAAACACACTCTGCTATAGAGCAAGAGGCACGCTCTTGCTTTCTAGAATCTCTAATACAGAGGGAAACGTGAGGGTGTGCAGAACAAAAGAACTGTGTTTCCTACACACGGACCATATCAAGTTCAACTCTGTTTCTGAAACTGATACAAACCACAGGTTGTCTAACATCCAATGCTTTTCAGGTAAGAGCGAGAAATGTGTGAGCTTCGTGAACCATGTAGCTTCGTTTGAAGTGAAAAGTGACTGCGTTTACCTGAAAGGATTCTTGCTTGTAGGAAGGCACAGAGCCTGGCACTTAACTCCGTTTCTAAAGGGAAACACACGGCACAGTTCTCATCCATGAAACACACTCTGCTTTAGAGCAAGAAGCACGCTCTTGCTTTCTAGAGTCTCTAATACAGAGGGAAACGTGAGTGTGCTCAGAACAAAAGAACTGTGTTTCCTACACACACAGACCATATCTAGTTCAACTCTGTTTCTGAAACTGATACAAACCACAGGTCCTCTAACATCCAATGCTTTTCAGTTAAGAGCAAGAAACGTGTGAGCTTTGTGAACAATGTGGCTTCGTTTGAGCTGAAAAGTGACTGCGTTTACCTGCAACGAAGTCTTGCTTGTAGGAACACACGCCTGGCATTTAACTCCGTTTCTGAAGGGAAACACACGGCACAGTTCTCTTCCATGAAACACACTCTGCTTTAGAGCAAGAAGCACGCTCTTGCTTTCTAGAGTCTCTAATACAGAGGGAAACGTGAGTGTGCTCAGAACAAAAGAAATGTGTTTCCTACACACACAGACCATATCTAGTTCAACTCTGTTTCTGAAACTGATACAAACCACAGGTCCTCTAACATCCAATGCTTTTCAGTTAAGAGCGAGAAACTTGTGGGCTTTGTGAACAATGTAGCTTCGTTTGAGGTGAAAAGTGACTGCGTTTACATGAAACGAAGTCTTCCTTGAAGAAAGACACACGCCTGGCATTTAACTCCGTTTCTGAAGGGAAACACACGGCACAGTTCTCATCCATGAAATACACTCTGCTTTAGAGCAAGAAGCACGCTCTTGCTTTCTAGAGCCTATAATACAGAGGGAAACGTGAGTGTGCTCAGAACAAAAGAACTGTGTTTCCTACACACACAGACCATATCTAGTTCAACTCTGTTTCTGAAACTGATACAAACCACAGGTCCTCTAACATCCAATGCTTTTCAGTTAAGAGCAAGAAACCTGTGAGCTTCGTGAACAATGTAGCTTCGTTTGAGCTGAAAAGTGACTGCGTTTACCTGAAACGAAGTCTTGCTTGTAGGAACACACGCCTGGCATTTAACTCCGTTTCTGAAGGGAAACACACAGCACAGTTCTCTTCCATGAAACACACTCTGCTTTAGAGCAAGAAGCACGCTCTTGCTTTCTAGAGTCTCTAATACAGAGGGAAACGTGAGTGTGCTCAGAACAAAAGAAGTGTGTTTCCTACACACACAGACCATATCTAGTTCAACTCTGTTTCTGAAACTGATACAAACCACAGGTCCTCTAACATCCAATGCTTTTCAGTTAAGAGCGAGAAACGTGTGGGCTTTGTGAACAATATAGCTTCGTTTGAGTTGAAAAGTGACTGCGTTTACCTGAAAAGAAGTCTTGCTTAAAGAAAGAAACAGAGCCTGGCATTTAACTCCGTTTCTGAAGGGAAACACACGGTACAGTTCTCATCCAGGAAACACACTGTGCTATAGAGCAAGAGACACGCTCTTGCTTTCTAGAATCTCTAATACAGAGGGAAACGTGAGTGAGCTCAGAACAAAAGAACTTGTTTCCTACACACACAGACCATATCTAGTTCAACTCTGTTTCTGAAACTGATACAAACCACAGGTCCTCTAACATAAATTTCTTTTCATTTAAGAGCGAGAAACGTGTGGGCTTTGTGAACAATGTAGCTTCGTTTGAGGTGAAAAGTGACTGCGTTTACCTGCAACGAAGTCTTCCTTGAAGAAAGACACAGAGCCTGACATTTAACTCCGTTTCTGCAGGGAAACACACGGCACAGTCCTCATCCATGAAACACATTCTTCTTTAGACCAAGAAGCACGCTCTTGCTTTCTAGAGTCTCTAATACAGAGGGAAACGTGAGTGTGCTCAGAACAAAAGAACTGTGTTTCCTACACACACAGACCATATCTAGTTCAACTCTGTTTCTGAAACTGATACAAACCACAGGTCCTCTAACATCCAATGCTTTTCAGTTAAGAGCGAGAAACGTGTGAGCTTTGTGAACAATGTAGCTTCGTATGAGCTCAAAAGTGACTGCGTTTACCTGAAACGAAGTCTTGCTTGTAGGAAGGCACAGAGCCTGTCATTTAACTCCGTTTCTGAAGGGAAACACACGACACAGTTCTCATCCATGAAACACACTCTGCTTTAGAGCAAGAAGCACGCTCTTGCTTTCTAGAGTCTCTAATACAGAGGGAAACGTGAGTGTGCTCAAAAAAAAAGAACTGTGTTTCCTCCACACACAGACCATATCTAGTTCAACTCTGTTTCTGAAACTGATACAAACCACAGGTCCTCTAACATCCAATGCTTTTCAGTTAAGAGCGAGAAACGTGTGGGCTTTGTGAACAATATAGCTTCGTTTGAGTTGAAAAGTGACTGCGTTTACCTGAAAAGAAGTCTTGCTTAAAGAAAGAAACAGAGACTGGCATTTAACTCCGTTTCTGAAGGGAAACACACGGTACAGTTCTCATCCATGAAACACACTCTGCTATAGAGCAAGAGGCACGCTCTTGCTGTCTAGAATCTCTAATACAGAGGGAAACGTGAGTGTGCTCAGAACAAAAGAACTTGTTTCCTACACACACAGACCATATCTAGTTCAACTCTGTTTCTGAAACTGATACAAACCACAGGTCCTCTAACATAAATTTCTTTTCATATAAGAGCGAGAAACGTGTGGGCTTTGTGAACAATGTAGCTTCGTTTGAGGTGAAAAGTGACTGCGTTTACCTGCAACGAAGTCTTCCTTGAAGAAAGACACAGAGCCTGACATTTAACTCCGTTTCTGCAGGGAAACACACGGCACAGTCCTCATCCATGAAACACATTCTTCTTTAGAGCAAGAAACACGCTCTTGCTTTCTAGAGTCTCTAATACAGAGGGAAACGTGAGTGTGCTCAGAACAAAAGAACTGTGTTTCCTACACACACAGACCATATCTAGTTCAACTCTGTTTCTGAAACTGATACAAACCACAGGTCCTCTAACATCCAATGCTTTTCAGTTAAGAGCGAGAAACGTGTGAGCTTTGTGAACAATGTAGCTTCGTTTGAGCTCAAAAGTGACTGCGTTTACCTGAAACAAAGTCTTGCTTGTAGGAAGGCACAGAGCCTGTCATTTAACTCCGTTTCTGAAGGGAAACACATGACACAGTTCTCATCCATGAAACACATTCTGCTTTAGAGCAAGAAGCATGCTTTTGCTTTCTAGAGTCTCTAATACAGAGGGAAACGTGTGCTCAGAACAAAAGAACTGTGTTTCCTACACACACGGACCATATCTAGTTCAACTCTGTTTCTGAAACTGATACAAACCACAGGTCCTCTAACATCCAATGCTTTTCAGTTAAGAGCGAGAAACGTGTGGGCTTTGTGAACAATATAGCTTCCTTTGAGCTGAAAAGTGACTGCGTTTACCTGAAATGAAGTCTTGCTTGAAGAAAGACACAGAGCCTGGCATTTAACTCCGTTTCTGAAGAGAAACACACGGCACAGTTCTCATCCATGAAACACACTCTGCTTTAGAGCAAGAGGCACGCTCTTCGCTCTAGAATCTCTAATACAGAGGGAAACGTGAGTGTGCTCAGAACAAAAGAACTGTGTTTCCTACACACACAGACCATATCTAGTTCAACTCTGTTTCTGAAACTGATACAAACCACAGGTCCTCTAACATCCAATGCTTTTCAGTTAAGAGCGAGAAACGTCTGAGCTTCGTGAACAATGTAGCTTCGTTTGAGGTGAAAAGAGACTTCGTTTACCTGAAACGAAGTCTTGCTTGTAGGAAGACACACTTCTGGCATTAACTCCGTTTCTGAAGGGAAACACACGGCACAGTTCTCATCCATGAAACACATTCTGCTTTAGAGCAAGAAGCACGCTTTTGCTTTCTAGAGTCTCTAATACAGAGGGAAACGTGAGTGTGCTCAGAACAAAAGAACTGTGTTTCCTACACACGGATCATATCTAGTTCAACTCTGTTTCTGAAACTGGTACAAACCCCAGGTCCTCTAACATAAAATTCTTTTCAGTTAAGAGCGAGAAATTTGTGGGCTTTGTGAACAATGTAGCTTCATTTGAAGTGAAAAGTGACTGCGTTTACCTGAAACGAAGTCTTCCTTGAAGAAAGACACAGAGCCTGTCATTTTACTCCGTTTCTGAAGGGAAACACACGGCACAGTTCTCATCCATGAAACACAATCTGCTTTAGAGCAAGAAGCACGCTCTTGCTTTCTAGAGTCTGTAATAAAGAGGGAAACGTGAGGGTGTGCAGAACAAAAGAACTGTGTTTCCTACACACACAGACCATATCTAGTTCAACTCTGTTTCTGAAACGGATACAAACCACAGGTCCTCTAACATCCAATGCTTTTCAGTTAAGAGCGAGAAACCTGTGAGCTTCGTGAACAATGTAGCTTCGTTTGAGCTGAAAAGTGACTGCGTTTACCTGAAACGAAGTCTTGCTTGTAGGAACACACGCCTGGCATTTAACTCCGTTTCTGAAGGGAAACACACAGCACAGTTCTCTTCCATGAAACACACTCTGCTTTAGAGCAAGAAGCACGCTCTTGCTTTCTAGAGTCTCTAATACAGAGGGAAACGTGAGTGTGCTCAGAACAAAAGAAATGTGTTTCCTACACACACACAGACCATATCTAGTTCAACTCTGTTTCTGAAACTGATACAAACCACAGGTCCTCTAACATCCAATGCTTTTCAGTTAAGAGCGAGAAACGTGTGGGCTTTGTGAACAATATAGCTTCGTTTGAGTTGAAAAGTGACTGCGTTTACCTGAAAAGAAGTCTTGCTTAAAGAAAGAAACAGAGCCTGGCATTTAACTCCGTTTCTGAAGGGAAACACACGGTACAGTTCTCATCCATGAAACACACTCTGCTATAGAGCAAGAGGCACGCTCTTGCTTTCTAGAATCTCTAATACAGAGGGAAACGTGAGTGAGCTCAGAACAAAAGAACTTGTTTCCTACACACACAGACCATATCTAGTTCAACTCTGTTTCTGAAACTGATACAAACCACAGGTCCTCTAACATAAATTTCTTTTCATTTAAGAGCGAGAAACGTGTGGGCTTTGTGAACAATGTAGCTTCGTTTGAGGTGAAAAGTGACTGCGTTTACCTGCAACGAAGTCTTCCTTGAAGAAAGACACAGAGCCTGACATTTAACTCCGTTTCTGCAGGGAAACACACGGCACAGTCCTCATCCATGAAACACATTCTTCTTTAGACCATGAAGCACGCTCTTGCTTTCTAGAGTCTCTAATACAGAGGGAAACGTGAGTGTGCTCAGAACAAAAGAACTGTGTTTCCTACACACACAGACCATATCTAGTTCAACTCTGTTTCTGAAACTGATACAAACCACAGGTCCTCTAACATCCAATGCTTTTCACTTAAGAGCGAGAAACGTGTGAGCTTTGTGAACAATGTAGCTTCGTATGAGCTCAAAAGTGACTGCGTTTACCTGAAACGAAGTCTTGCTTGTAGGAAGGCACAGAGCCTGTCATTTAACTCCGTTTCTGAAGGGAAACACACGACACAGTTCTCATCCATGAAACACACTCTGCTTTAGAGCAAGAAGCACGCTCTTGCTTTCTAGAGTCTCTTATACAGAGGGAAACGTGAGTGTGCTCAAAAAAAAAGAACTGTGTTTCCTCCACACACAGACCATATCTAGTTCAACTCTGTTTCTGAAACTGATACAAACCACAGGTCCTCTAACATCCAATGCTTTTCAGTTAAGAGCGAGAAACGTGTGGGCTTTGTGAACAATATAGCTTCGTTTGAGTTGAAAAGTGACTGCGTTTACCTGAAAAGAAGTCTTGCTTAAAGAAAGAAACAGAGCCTGGCATTTAACTCCGTTTCTGAAGGGAAACACACGGTACAGTTCTCATCCATGAAACACACTCTGCTATAGAGCAAGAGGCACGCTCTTGCTGTCTAGAATCTCTAATACAGAGGGAAACGTGAGTGTGCTCAGAACAAAAGAACTTGTTTCCTACACACACAGACCATATCTAGTTCAACTCTGTTTCTGAAACTGATACAAACCACAGGTCCTCTAACATAAATTTCTTTTCATTTAAGAGCGAGAAACGTGTGGGCTTTGTGAACAATGTAGCTTCGTTTGAGGTGAAAAGTGACTGCGTTTACCTGCAACGAAGTCTTCCTTGAAGAAAGACACAGAGCCTGACATTTAACATTTAACTTCTGCAGGGAAACACACGGCACAGTCCTCATCCATGAAACACATTCTTCTTTAGAGCAAGAAGCACGCTCTTGCTTTCTAGAGTCTCTAATACAGAGGGAAACGTGAGTGTGCTCAGAACAAAAGAACTGTGTTTCCTACACACACAGACCATATCTAGTTCAACTCTGTTTCTGAAACTGATACAAACCACAGGTCCTCTAACATCCAATGCTTTTCAGTTAAGAGCGAGAAACGTGTGAGCTTTGTGAACAATGTAGCTTCGTTTGAGCTCAAAAGTGACTGCGTTTACCTGAAACAAAGTCTTGCTTGTAGGAAGGCACAGAGCCTGTCATTTAACTCCGTTTCTGAAGGGAAACACATGACACAGTTCTCATCCATGAAACACATTCTGCTTTAGAGCAAGAAGCACGCTTTTGCTTTCTAGAGTCTCTAATACAGAGGGAAACGTGTGCTCAGAACAAAAGAACTGTGTTTCCTACACACACGGACCATATCTAGTTCAACTCTGTTTCTGAAACTGATACAAACCACAGGTCCTCTAACATCCAATGCTTTTCAGTTAAGAGCGAGAAACGTGTGGGCTTTGTGAACAATATAGCTTCCTTTGAGCTGAAAAGTGACTGCGTTTACCTGAAATGAAGTCTTGCTTGAAGAAAGACACAGAGCCTGGCATTTAACTCCGTTTCTGAAGAGAAACACACGGCACAGTTCTCATCCATGAAACACACTCTGCTTTAGAGCAAGAGGCACGCTCTTCGCTCTAGAATCTCTAATACAGAGGGAAACGTGAGTGTGCTCAGAACAAAAGAACTGTGTTTCCTACACACACAGACCATATCTAGTTCAACTCTGTTTCTGAAACTGATACAAACCACAGGTCCTCTAACATCCAATGCTTTTCAGTTAAGAGCGAGAAACGTCTGAGCTTCGTGAACAATGTAGCTTCGTTTGAGGTGAAAAGAGACTTCGTTTACCTGAAACGAAGTCTTGCTTGTAGGAAGACACACTTCTGGCATTAACTCCGTTTCTGAAGGGAAACACACGGCACAGTTCTCATCCATGAAACACATTCTGCTTTAGAGCAAGAAGCACGCTTTTGCTTTCTAGAGTCTCTAATACAGAGGGAAACGTGAGTGTGCTCAGAACAAAAGAACTGTGTTTCCTACACACGGATCATATCTAGTTCAACTCTGTTTCTGAAACTGGTACAAACCCCAGGTCCTCTAACATAAAATTCTTTTCAGTTAAGAGCGAGAAATTTGTGGGCTTTGTGAACAATGTAGCTTCATTTGAAGTGAAAAGTGACTGCGTTTACCTGAAACGAAGTCTTCCTTGAAGAAAGACACAGAGCCTGTCATTTTACTCCGTTTCTGAAGGGAAACACACGGCACAGTTCTCATCCATGAAACACAATCTGCTTTAGAGCAAGAAGCACGCTCTTGCTTTCTAGAGTCTGTAATAAAGAGGGAAACGTGAGGGTGTGCAGAACAAAAGAACTGTGTTTCCTACACACACAGACCATATCTAGTTCAACTCTGTTTCTGAAACGGATACAAACCACAGGTCCTCTAACATCCAATGCTTTTCAGTTAAGAGCGAGAAACCTGTGAGCTTCGTGAACAATGTAGCTTCGTTTGAGCTGAAAAGTGACTGCGTTTACCTGAAACGAAGTCTTGCTTGTAGGAACACACGCCTGGCATTTAACTCCGTTTCTGAAGGGAAACACACAGCACAGTTCTCTTCCATGAAACACACTCTGCTTTAGAGCAAGAAGCACGCTCTTGCTTTCTAGAGTCTCTAATACAGAGGGAAACGTGAGTGTGCTCAGAACAAAAGAAATGTGTTTCCTACACACACACAGACCATATCTAGTTCAACTCTGTTTCTGAAACTGATACAAACCACAGGTCCTCTAACATCCAATGCTTTTCAGTTAAGAGCGAGAAACGTGTGGGCTTTGTGAACAATATAGCTTCGTTTGAGTTGAAAAGTGACTGCGTTTACCTGAAAAGAAGTCTTGCTTAAAGAAAGAAACAGAGCCTGGCATTTAACTCCGTTTCTGAAGGGAAACACACGGTACAGTTCTCATCCATGAAACACACTCTGCTATAGAGCAAGAGGCACGCTCTTGCTTTCTAGAATCTCTAATACAGAGGGAAACGTGAGTGAGCTCAGAACAAAAGAACTTGTTTCCTACACACACAGACCATATCTAGTTCAACTCTGTTTCTGAAACTGATACAAACCACAGGTCCTCTAACATAAATTTCTTTTCATTTAAGAGCGAGAAACGTGTGGGCTTTGTGAACAATGTAGCTTCGTTTGAGGTGAAAAGTGACTGCGTTTACCTGCAACGAAGTCTTCCTTGAAGAAAGACACAGAGCCTGACATTTAACTCCGTTTCTGCAGGGAAACACACGGCACAGTCCTCATCCATGAAACACATTCTTCTTTAGACCATGAAGCACGCTCTTGCTTTCTAGAGTCTCTAATACAGAGGGAAACGTGAGTGTGCTCAGAACAAAAGAACTGTGTTTCCTACACACACAGACCATATCTAGTTCAACTCTGTTTCTGAAACTGATACAAACCACAGGTCCTCTAACATCCAATGCTTTTCACTTAAGAGCGAGAAACGTGTGAGCTTTGTGAACAATGTAGCTTCGTATGAGCTCAAAAGTGACTGCGTTTACCTGAAACGAAGTCTTGCTTGTAGGAAGGCACAGAGCCTGTCATTTAACTCCGTTTCTGAAGGGAAACACACGACACAGTTCTCATCCATGAAACACACTCTGCTTTAGAGCAAGAAGCACGCTCTTGCTTTCTAGAGTCTCTTATACAGAGGGAAACGTGAGTGTGCTCAAAAAAAAAGAACTGTGTTTCCTCCACACACAGACCATATCTAGTTCAACTCTGTTTCTGAAACTGATACAAACCACAGGTCCTCTAACATCCAATGCTTTTCAGTTAAGAGCGAGAAACGTGTGGGCTTTGTGAACAATATAGCTTCGTTTGAGTTGAAAAGTGACTGCGTTTACCTGAAAAGAAGTCTTGCTTAAAGAAAGAAACAGAGCCTGGCATTTAACTCCGTTTCTGAAGGGAAACACACGGTACAGTTCTCATCCATGAAACACACTCTGCTATAGAGCAAGAGGCACGCTCTTGCTGTCTAGAATCTCTAATACAGAGGGAAACGTGAGTGTGCTCAGAACAAAAGAACTTGTTTCCTACACACACAGACCATATCTAGTTCAACTCTGTTTCTGAAACTGATACAAACCACAGGTCCTCTAACATAAATTTCTTTTCATTTAAGAGCGAGAAACGTGTGGGCTTTGTGAACAATGTAGCTTCGTTTGAGGTGAAAAGTGACTGCGTTTACCTGCAACGAAGTCTTCCTTGAAGAAAGACACAGAGCCTGACATTTAACATTTAACTTCTGCAGGGAAACACACGGCACAGTCCTCATCCATGAAACACATTCTTCTTTAGAGCAAGAAGCACGCTCTTGCTTTCTAGAGTCTCTAATACAGAGGGAAACGTGAGTGTGCTCAGAACAAAAGAACTGTGTTTCCTACACACACAGACCATATCTAGTTCAACTCTGTTTCTGAAACTGATACAAACCACAGGTCCTCTAACATCCAATGCTTTTCAGTTAAGAGCGAGAAACGTGTGAGCTTTGTGAACAATGTAGCTTCGTTTGAGCTCAAAAGTGACTGCGTTTACCTGAAACAAAGTCTTGCTTGTAGGAAGGCACAGAGCCTGTCATTTAACTCCGTTTCTGAAGGGAAACACATGACACAGTTCTCATCCATGAAACACATTCTGCTTTAGAGCAAGAAGCACGCTTTTGCTTTCTAGAGTCTCTAATACAGAGGGAAACGTGTGCTCAGAACAAAAGAACTGTGTTTCCTACACACACGGACCATATCTAGTTCAACTCTGTTTCTGAAACTGATACAAACCACAGGTCCTCTAACATCCAATGCTTTTCAGTTAAGAGCGAGAAACGTGTGGGCTTTGTGAACAATATAGCTTCCTTTGAGCTGAAAAGTGACTGCGTTTACCTGAAATGAAGTCTTGCTTGAAGAAAGACACAGAGCCTGGCATTTAACTCCGTTTCTGAAGAGAAACACACGGCACAGTTCTCATCCATGAAACACACTCTGCTTTAGAGCAAGAGGCACGCTCTTCGCTCTAGAATCTCTAATACAGAGGGAAACGTGAGTGTGCTCAGAACAAAAGAACTGTGTTTCCTACACACACAGACCATATCTAGTTCAACTCTGTTTCTGAAACTGATACAAACCACAGGTCCTCTAACATCCAATGCTTTTCAGTTAAGAGCGAGAAACGTCTGAGCTTCGTGAACAATGTAGCTTCGTTTGAGGTGAAAAGAGACTTCGTTTACCTGAAACGAAGTCTTGCTTGTAGGAAGACACACTTCTGGCATTAACTCCGTTTCTGAAGGGAAACACACGGCACAGTTCTCATCCATGAAACACATTCTGCTTTAGAGCAAGAAGCACGCTTTTGCTTTCTAGAGTCTCTAATACAGAGGGAAACGTGAGTGTGCTCAGAACAAAAGAACTGTGTTTCCTACACACGGATCATATCTAGTTCAACTCTGTTTCTGAAACTGGTACAAACCCCAGGTCCTCTAACATAAAATTCTTTTCAGTTAAGAGCGAGAAATTTGTGGGCTTTGTGAACAATGTAGCTTCATTTGAAGTGAAAAGTGACTGCGTTTACCTGAAACGAAGTCTTCCTTGAAGAAAGACACAGAGCCTGTCATTTTACTCCGTTTCTGAAGGGAAACACACGGCACAGTTCTCATCCATGAAACACAATCTGCTTTAGAGCAAGAAGCACGCTCTTGCTTTCTAGAGTCTGTAATAAAGAGGGAAACGTGAGGGTGTGCAGAACAAAAGAACTGTGTTTCCTACACACACAGACCATATCTAGTTCAACTCTGTTTCTGAAACTGATACAAACCACAGGTCCTCTAACATCCAATGCTTTTCAGTTAAGAGCGAGAAACCTGTGAGCTTCGTGAACAATGTAGCTTCGTTTGAGCTGAAAAGTGACTGCGTTTACCTGAAACGAAGTCTTGCTTGTAGGAACACACGCCTGGCATTTAACTCCGTTTCTGAAGGGAAACACACAGCACAGTTCTCTTCCATGAAACACACTCTGCTTTAGAGCAAGAAGCACGCTCTTGCTTTCTAGAGTCTCTAATACAGAGGGAAACGTGAGTGTGCTCAGAACAAAAGAAATGTGTTTCCTACACACACACAGACCATATCTAGTTCAACTCTGTTTCTGAAACTGATACAAACCACAGGTCCTCTAACATCCAATGCTTTTCAGTTAAGAGCGAGAAACGTGTGGGCTTTGTGAACAATATAGCTTCGTTTGAGTTGAAAAGTGACTGCGTTTACCTGAAAAGAAGTCTTGCTTAAAGAAAGAAACAGAGCCTGGCATTTAACTCCGTTTCTGAAGGGAAACACACGGTACAGTTCTCATCCATGAAACACACTCTGCTATAGAGCAAGAGGCACGCTCTTGCTTTCTAGAATCTCTAATACAGAGGGAAACGTGAGTGAGCTCAGAACAAAAGAACTTGTTTCCTACACACACAGACCATATCTAGTTCAACTCTGTTTCTGAAACTGATACAAACCACAGGTCCTCTAACATAAATTTCTTTTCATTTAAGAGCGAGAAACGTGTGGGCTTTGTGAACAATGTAGCTTCGTTTGAGGTGAAAAGTGACTGCGTTTACCTGCAACGAAGTCTTCCTTGAAGAAAGACACAGAGCCTGACATTTAACTCCGTTTCTGCAGGGAAACACACGGCACAGTCCTCATCCATGAAACACATTCTTCTTTAGACCATGAAGCACGCTCTTGCTTTCTAGAGTCTCTAATACAGAGGGAAACGTGAGTGTGCTCAGAACAAAAGAACTGTGTTTCCTACACACACAGACCATATCTAGTTCAACTCTGTTTCTGAAACTGATACAAACCACAGGTCCTCTAACATCCAATGCTTTTCAGTTAAGAGCGAGAAACGTGTGAGCTTTGTGAACAATGTAGCTTCGTATGAGCTCAAAAGTGACTGCGTTTACCTGAAACGAAGTCTTGCTTGTAGGAAGGCACAGAGCCTGTCATTTAACTCCGTTTCTGAAGGGAAACACACGACACAGTTCTCATCCATGAAACACACTCTGCTTTAGAGCAAGAAGCACGCTCTTGCTTTCTAGAGTCTCTTATACAGAGGGAAACGTGAGTGTGCTCAAAAAAAAAGAACTGTGTTTCCTCCACACACAGACCATATCTAGTTCAACTCTGTTTCTGAAACTGATACAAACCACAGGTCCTCTAACATCCAATGCTTTTCAGTTAAGAGCGAGAAACGTGTGGGCTTTGTGAACAATATAGCTGCGTTTGAGTTGAAAAGTGACTGCGTTTACCTGAAAAGAAGTCTTGCTTAAAGAAAGAAACAGAGCCTGGCATTTAACTCCGTTTCTGAAGGGAAACACACGGTACAGTTCTCATCCATGAAACACACTCTGCTATAGAGCAAGAGGCACGCTCTTGCTGTCTAGAATCTCTAATACAGAGGGAAACGTGAGTGTGCTCAGAACAAAAGAACTTGTTTCCTACACACACAGACCATATCTAGTTCAACTCTGTTTCTGAAACTGATACAAACCACAGGTCCTCTAACATAAATTTCTTTTCATTTAAGAGCGAGAAACGTGTGGGCTTTGTGAACAATGTAGCTTCGTTTGAGGTGAAAAGTGACTGCGTTTACCTGCAACGAAGTCTTCCTTGAAGAAAGACACAGAGCCTGACATTTAACTCCGTTTCTGCAGGGAAACACACGGCACAGTCCTCATCCATGAAACACATTCTTCTTTAGAGCAAGAAGCACGCTCTTGCTTTCTAGAGTCTCTAATACAGAGGGAAACGTGAGTGTGCTCAGAACAAAAGAACTGTGTTTCCTACACACACAGACCATATCTAGTTCAACTCTGTTTCTGAAACTGATACAAACCACAGGTCCTCTAACATCCAATGCTTTTCAGTAAGAGCGAGAAACGTGTGAGCTTTGTGAACAATGTAGCTTCGTTTGAGCTCAAAAGTGACTGCGTTTACCTGAAACAAAGTCTTGCTTGTAGGAAGGCACAGAGCCTGTCATTTAACTCCGTTTCTGAAGGGAAACACACGACACAGTTCTCATCCATGAAACACATTCTGCTTTAGAGCAAGAAGCACGCTTTTGCTTTCTAGACTCTCTAATACAGAAGGAAACGTGAGTGTGCTCAGAACAAAAGAACTGTGTTTCCTACACACACGGACCATATCTAGTTCAACTCTGTTTCTGAAACTGATACAAACCACAGGTCCTCTAACATCCAATGCTTTTCAGTTAAGAGCGAGAAACGTGTGGGCTTTGTGAACAATATAGCTTCCTTTGAGCTGAAAAGTGACTGCGTTTACCTGAAATGAAGTCTTGCTTGAAGAAAGACACAGAGCCTGGCATTTAACTCCGTTTCTGAAGAGAAACACACGGCACAGTTCTCATCCATGAAACACACTCTGCTTTAGAGCAAGAGGCACGCTCTTGCTGTCTAGAATCTCTAATACAGAGGGAAACGTGAGTGTGCTCAGAACAAAAGAACTTGTTTCCTACACACACAGACCATATCTAGTTCAACTCTGTTTCTGAAACTGATACAAACCACAGGTCCTCTAACATAAATTTCTTTTCATTTAAGAGCGAGAAACGTGTGGGCTTTGTGAACAATGTAGCTTCGTTTGAGGTGAAAAGTGACTGCGTTTACCTGCAACGAAGTCTTCCTTGAAGAAAGACACAGAGCCTGACATTTAACTCCGTTTCTGCAGGGAAACACACGGCACAGTCCTCATCCATGAAACACATTCTTCTTTAGAGCAAGAAGCACGCTCTTGCTTTCTAGAGTCTCTAATACAGAGGGAAACGTGAGTGTGCTCAGAACAAAAGAACTGTGTTTCTTACACATACAGACCATATCTAGTTCAACTCTGTTTCTGAAACTGATACAAACCACAGGTCCTCTAACATCCAATGCTTTTCAGTAAGAGCGAGAAACGTGTGAGCTTTGTGAACAATGTAGCTTCGTTTGAGCTCAAAAGTGACTGCGTTTACCTGAAACAAAGTCTTGCTTGTAGGAAGGCACAGAGCCTGTCATTTAACTCCGTTTCTGAAGGGAAACACACGACACAGTTCTCATCCATGAAACACATTCTGCTTTAGAGCAAGAAGCACGCTTTTGCTTTCTAGACTCTCTAATACAGAGGGAAACGTGAGTGTGCTCAGAACAAAAGAACTGTGTTTCCTACACACACGGACCATATCTAGTTCAACTCTGTTTCTGAAACTGATACAAACCACAGGTCCTCTAACATCCAATGCTTTTCAGTTAAGAGCGAGAAACGTGTGGGCTTTGTGAACAATATAGCTTCCTTTGAGCTGAAAAGTGACTGCGTTTACCTGAAATGAAGTCTTGCTTGAAGAAAGACACAGAGCCTGGCATTTAACTCCGTTTCTGAAGAGAAACACACGGCACAGTTCTCATCCATGAAACACACTCTGCTTTAGAGCAAGAGGCACGCTCTTCGCTCTAGAATCTCTAATACAGAGGGAAACGTGAGTGTGCTCAGAACAAAAGAACTGTGTTTCCTACACACACAGACCATATCTAGTTCAACTCTGTTTCTGAAACTGATACAAACCACAGGTCCTCTAACATCCAATGCTTTTCAGTTAAGAGCGAGAAACGTCTGAGCTTCGTGAACAATGTAGCTTCGTTTGAGGTGAAAAGAGACTTCGTTTACCTGAAACGAAGTCTTGCTTGTAGGAAGACACACTTCTGGCATTAACTCCGTTTCTGAAGGGAAACACACGGCACAGTTCTCATCCATGAAACACATTCTGCTTTAGAGCAAGAAGCACGCTTTTGCTTTCTAGAGTCTCTAATACAGAGGGAAACGTGAGTGTGCTCAGAACAAAAGAACTGTGTTTACTACACACGGATCATATCTAGTTCAACTCTGTTTCTGAAACTGGTACAAACCCCAGGTCCTCTAACATAAAATTCTTTTCATTTAAGAGCGAGAAATTTGTGGGCTTTGTGAACAATGTAGCTTCGTTTGAAGTGAAAAGTGACTGCGTTTACCTGAAACGAAGTCTTCCTTGAAGAAAGACACAGAGCCTGTCATTTTACTCCGTTTCTGAAGGGAAACACACGGCACAGTTCTCATCCATGAAACACAATCTGCTTTAGAGCAAGAAGCACGCTCTTGCTTTCTAGAGTCTGTAATAAAGAGGGAAACGTGAGGGTGTGCAGAACAAAAGAACTGTGTTTCCTACACATGGACCATATCAAGTTCAACTCTGTTTCTGAAACTGATACAAACCACAGGTTGTCTAACATCCAATGCTTTTCAGGTAAGAGCGAGAAACGTGTGGGCTTTGTGAACAATATAGCTTCGTTTGAGTTGAAAAGTGACTGCGTTTACCTGAAAAGAAGTCTTGTTTAAAGAAAGAAACAGAGCCTGGCATTTAACTCCGTTTCTGAAGGGAAACACACGGTACAGTTCTCATCCATGAAACACACTCTGCTATAGAGCAAGAGGCACGCTCTTGCTTTCTAGAATCTCTAATACAGAGGGAAACGTGAGTGAGCTCAGAACAAAAGAACTTGTTTCCTACACACACAGACCATATCTAGTTCAACTCTGTTTCTGAAACTGATACAAACCACAGGTCCTCTAACATAAATTTCTTTTCATTTAAGAGCGAGAAACGTGTGGGCTTTGTGAACAATGTAGCTTCGTTTGAGGTGAAAAGTGACTGCGTTTACCTGCAACGAAGTCTTCCTTGAAGAAAGACACAGAGCCTGACATTTAACTCCGTTTCTGCAGGGAAACACACGGCACAGTCCTCATCCATGAAACACATTCTTCTTTAGACCATGAAGCACGCTCTTGCTTTCTAGAGTCTCTAATACAGAGGGAAACGAGAGTGTGCTCAGAACAAAAGAACTGTGTTTCCTACACACACAGACCATATCTAGTTCAACTCTGTTTCTGAAACTGATACAAACCACAGGTCCTCTAACATCCAATGCTTTTCAGTTAAGAGCGAGAAACGTGTGAGCTTTGTGAACAATGTAGCTTCGTATGAGCTCAAAAGTGACTGCGTTTACCTGAAACGAAGTCTTGCTTGTAGGAAGGCACAGAGCCTGTCATTTAACTCCGTTTCTGAAGGGAAACACACGACACAGTTCTCATCCATGAAACACACTCTGCTTTAGAGCAAGAAGCACGCTCTTGCTTTCTAGAGTCTCTTATACAGAGGGAAACGTGAGTGTGCTCAAAAAAAAAGAACTGTGTTTCCTCCACACACAGACCATATCTAGTTCAACTCTGTTTCTGAAACTGATACAAACCACAGGTCCTCTAACATCCAATGCTTTTCAGTTAAGAGCGAGAAACGTGTGGGCTTTGTGAACAATATAGCTTCGTTTGAGTTGAAAAGTGACTGCGTTTACCTGAAAAGAAGTCTTGCTTAAAGAAAGAAACAGAGCCTGGCATTTAACTCCGTTTCTGAAGGGAAACACACGGTACAGTTCTCATCCATGAAACACACTCTGCTATAGAGCAAGAGGCACGCTCTTGCTGTCTAGAATCTCTAATACAGAGGGAAACGTGAGTGTGCTCAGAACAAAAGAACTTGTTTCCTACACACACAGACCATATCTAGTTCAACTCTGTTTCTGAAACTGATACAAACCACAGGTCCTCTAACATAAATTTCTTTTCATTTAAGAGCGAGAAACGTGTGGGCTTTGTGAACAATGTAGCTTCGTTTGAGGTGAAAAGTGACTGCGTTTACCTGCAACGAAGTCTTCCTTGAAGAAAGACACAGAGCCTGACATTTAACTCCGTTTCTGCAGGGAAACACACGGCACAGTCCTCATCCATGAAACACATTCTTCTTTAGAGCAAGAAGCACGCTCTTGCTTTCTAGAGTCTCTAATACAGAGGGAAACGTGAGTGTGCTCAGAACAAAAGAACTGTGTTTCCTACACACACAGACCATATCTAGTTCAACTCTGTTTCTGAAACTGATACAAACCACAGGTCCTCTAAGATCCAATGCTTTTCAGTAAGAGCGAGAAACGTGTGAGCTTTGTGAACAATGTAGCTTCGTTTGAGCTCAAAAGTGACTGCGTTTACCTGAAACAAAGTCTTGCTTGTAGGAAGGCACAGAGCCTGTCATTTAACTCCGTTTCTGAAGGGAAACACACGACACAGTTCTCATCCATGAAACACATTCTGCTTTAGAGCAAGAAGCACGCTTTTGCTTTCTAGACTCTCTAATACAGAGGGAAACGTGAGTGTGCTCAGAACAAAAGAACTGTGTTTCCTACACACACAGACCATATCTAGTTCAACTCTGTTTCTGAAACTGATACAAACCACAGGTCCTCTAACATCCAATGCTTTTCAGTTAAGAGCGAGAAACGTGTGGGCTTTGTGAACAATATAGCTTCCTTTGAGCTGAAAAGTGACTGCGTTTACCTGAAATGAAGTCTTGCTTGAAGAAAGACACAGAGCCTGGCATTTAACTCCGTTTCTGAAGAGAAACACACGGCACAGTTCTCATCCATGAAACACACTCTGCTTTAGAGCAAGAGGCACGCTCTTCGCTCTAGAATCTCTAATACAGAGGGAAACGTGAGTGTGCTCAGAACAAAAGAACTGTGTTTCCTACACACACAGACCATATCTAGTTCAACTCTGTTTCTGAAACTGATACAAACCACAGGTCCTCTAACATCCAATGCTTTTCAGTTAAGAGCGAGAAACGTCTGAGCTTCGTGAACAATGTAGCTTCGTTTGAGGTGAAAAGAGACTTCGTTTACCTGAAACGAAGTCTTGCTTGTAGGAAGACACACTTCTGGCATTAACTCCGTTTCTGAAGGGAAACACACGGCACAGTTCTCATCCATGAAACACATTCTGCTTTAGAGCAAGAAGCACGCTTTTGCTTTCTAGAGTCTCTAATACAGAGGGAAACGTGAGTGTGCTCAGAACAAAAGAACTGTGTTTACTACACACGGATCATATCTAGTTCAACTCTGTTTCTGAAACTGGTACAAACCCCAGGTCCTCTAACATAAAATTCTTTTCATTTAAGAGCGAGAAATTTGTGGGCTTTGTGAACAATGTAGCTTCGTTTGAAGTGAAAAGTGACTGCGTTTACCTGAAACGAAGTCTTCCTTGAAGAAAGACACAGAGCCTGTCATTTTACTCCGTTTCTGAAGGGAAACACACGGCACAGTTCTCATCCATGAAACACAATCTGCTTTAGAGCAAGAAGCACGCTCTTGCTTTCTAGAGTCTGTAATAAAGAGGGAAACGTGAGGGTGTGCAGAACAAAAGAACTGTGTTTCCTACACATGGACCATATCAAGTTCAACTCTGTTTCTGAAACTGATACAAACCACAGGTTGTCTAACATCCAATGCTTTTCAGGTAAGAGCGAGAAATGTGTGAGCTTCGTGAACCATGTAGCTTCGTTTGAAGTGAAAAGTGACTGCGTTTACCTGAAAGGATTCTTGCTTGTAGGAAGGCACAGAGCCTGGCACTTAACTCCGTTTCTAAAGGGAAACACACGGCACAGTTCTCATCCATGAAACACACTCTGCTTTAGAGCAAGAAGCACGCTCTTGCTTTCTAGAGTCTCTAATACAGAGGGAAACGTGAGTGTGCTCAGAACAAAAGAACTGTGTTTCCTACACACACAGACCATATCTAGTTCAACTCTGTTTCTGAAACTGATACAAACCACAGGTCCTCTAACATCCAATGCTTTTCAGTTAAGAGCAAGAAACGTGTGAGCTTTGTGAACAATGTGGCTTCGTTTGAGCTGAAAAGTGACTGCGTTTACCTGCAACGAAGTCTTTCTTGTAGGAACACACGCCTGGCATTTAACTCCGTTTCTGAAGGGAAACACACGGTACAGTTCTCTTCCATGAAACACACTCTGCTTTAGAGCAAGAAGCACGCTCTTGCTTTCTAGAGTCTCTAATACAGAGGGAAACGTGAGTGTGCTCAGAACAAAAGAAATGTGTTTCCTACACACACAGACCATATCTAGTTCAACTCTGTTTCTGAAACTGATACAAACCACAGGTCCTCTAACATCCAATGCTTTTCAGTTAAGAGCGAGAAACTTGTGGGCTTTGTGAACAATGTAGCTTCGTTTGAGGTGAAAAGTGACTGCGTTTACATGAAACGAAGTCTTGCTTGAAGAAAGACACAGAGCCTGTCATTTAACTCCGTTTCTGAAGGGAAACACATGGCACAGTTCTCATCCATGAAACACATTCTGCTTTAGAGCAAGAAGCACGCTTTTGCTTTCTAGAGTCTCTAATACAGAGGGAAACGTGAGTGTGCTCAGAACAAAAGAACTGTGTTTCCTACACACACGGACCATATCTAGTTCAACTCTGTTTCTGAAACTGATACAAACCACAGGTCCTCTAACATCCAATGCTTTTCAGTTAAGAGCGAGAAACGTGTGGGCTTTGTGAACATTATAGCTTCCTTTGAGCTGAAAAGTGACTGCGTTTACCTGAAATGAAGTCTTGCTTGAAGAAAGACACAGAGCCTGGCATTTAACTCCGTTTCTGAAGAGAAACACACGGCACAGTTCTCATCCATGAAACACACTCTGCTTTAGAGCAAGAGGCACGCTCTTCGCTCTAGAATCTCTAATACAGAGGGAAACGTGAGTGTGCTCAGAACAAAAGAACTGTGTTTCCTACACACACAGACCATATCTAGTTCAACTCTGTTTCTGAAACTGATACATACCACAGGTCCTCTAACATCCAATGCTTTTCAGTTAAGAGCGAGAAACGTCTGAGCTTCGTGAACAATGTAGCTTCGTTTGAGGTGAAAAGTGACTGCGTTTACCTGAAACGAAGTCTTGCTTGTAGGAAGACACACTTCTGGCATTAACTCCATTTCTGAAGGGAAACACACGGCACAGTTCTCATCCATGAAACACATTCTGCTTTAGAGCAAGAAGCACGCTTTTGCTTTCTAGAGTCTCTAATACAGAGGGAAACGTGAGTGTGCTCAGAACAAAAGAACTGTGTTTCCTACACACGGACCATATCTAGTTCAACTCTGTTTCTGAAACTGGTACA
The DNA here is from genome assembly GCA_949786385.1 of Onychomys leucogaster. NCBI lineage: Eukaryota > Metazoa > Chordata > Mammalia > Rodentia > Cricetidae > Onychomys > Onychomys leucogaster. The sequence goes on along the minus strand of CATKUP010000298.1, from coordinate 74,365 downwards.
AACCCCAGGTCCTCTAACATAAAATTCTTTTCAGTTAAGAGCGAGAAATTTGTGGGCTTTGTGAACAATGTAGCTTCGTTTGAAGTGAAAAGTGACTGCGTTTACCTGAAACGAAGTCTTCCTTGAAGAAAGACACAGAGCCTGTCATTTTACTCCGTTTCTGAAGGGAAACACACGGCACAGTTCTCATCCATGAAACACAATCTGCTTTAGAGCAAGAAGCACGCTCTTGCTTTCTAGAGTCTGTAATAAAGAGGGAAACGTGAGGGTGTGCAGAACAAAAGAACTGTGTTTCCTACACATGGACCATATCAAGTTCAACTCTGTTTCTGAAACTGATACAAACCACAGGTTGTCTAACATCCAATGCTTTTCAGGTAAGAGCGAGAAATGTGTGAGCTTCGTGAACCATGTAGCTTCGTTTGAAGTGAAAAGTGACTGCGTTTACCTGAAAGGATTCTTGCTTGTAGGAAGGCACAGAGCCTGGCACTTAACTCCGTTTCTAAAGGGAAACACACGGCACAGTTCTCATCCATGAAACACACTCTGCTTTAGAGCAAGAAGCACGCTCTTGCTTTCTAGAGTCTCTAATACAGAGGGAAACGTGAGTGTGCTCAGAACAAAAGAACTGTGTTTCCTACACACACAGACCATATCTAGTTCAACTCTGTTTCTGAAACTGATACAAACCACAGGTCCTCTAACATCCAATGCTTTTCAGTTAAGAGCAAGAAACGTGTGAGCTTTGTGAACAATGTGGCTTCGTTTGAGCTGAAAAGTGACTGCGTTTACCTGCAACGAAGTCTTTCTTGTAGGAACACACGCCTGGCATTTAACTCCGTTTCTGAAGGGAAACACACGGCACAGTTCTCTTCCATGAAACACACTCTGCTTTAGAGCAAGAAGCACGCTCTTGCTTTCTAGAGTCTCTAATACAGAGGGAAACGTGAGTGTGCTCAGAACAAAAGAAATGTGTTTCCTACACACACAGACCATATCTAGTTCAACTCTGTTTCTGAAACTGATACAAACCACAGGTCCTCTAACATCCAATGCTTTTCAGTTAAGAGCGAGAAACTTGTGGGCTTTGTGAACAATGTAGCTTCGTTTGAGGTGAAAAGTGACTGCGTTTACATGAAACGAAGTCTTGCTTGAAGAAAGACACAGAGCCTGTCATTTAACTCCGTTTCTGAAGGGAAACACATGGCACAGTCCTCATCCATGAAACACATTCTTCTTTAGAGAAAGAAGCACGCTCTTGCTTTCTAGAGTCTCTAATACAGAGGGAAACGTGAGTGTGCTCAGAACAAAAGAACTGTGTTTCCTACACACACAGACCATATCTAGTTCAACTCTGTTTCTGAAACTGATACAAACCACAGGTCCTCTAACATCCAATGCTTTTCAGTTAAGAGCGAGAAACGTGTGAGCTTTTTGAACAATGTAGCTTCGTTTGAGCTCAAAAGTGACTGCGTTAACCTGAAACAAAGTCTTGCTTGTAGGAAGGCACAGAGCCTGTCATTTAACTCCGTTTCTGAAGGGAAACACACGACACAGTTCTCATCCATGAAACACATTCTGCTTTAGAGCAAGAAGCACGCTTTTGCTTTCTAGAGTCTCTAATACAGAGGGAAACGTGAGTGTGCTCAGAACAAAAGAACTGTGTTTCCTACACACACGGACCATATCTAGTTCAACTCTGTTTCTGAAACTGATACAAACCACAGGTCCTCTAACATCCAATGCTTTTCAGTTAAGAGCGAGAAACGTGTGGGCTTTGTGAACAATATAGCTTCCTTTGAGCTGAAAAGTGACTGCGTTTACCTGAAATGAAGTCTTGCTTGAAGAAAGACACAGAGCCTGGCATTTAACTCCGTTTCTGAAGAGAAACACACGGCACAGTTCTCATCCATGAAACACACTCTGCTTTAGAGCAAGAGGCACGCTCTTCGCTCTAGAATCTCTAATACAGAGGGAAACGTGAGTGTGCTCAGAACAAAAGAACTGTGTTTCCTACACACACAGACCATATCTAGTTCAACTCTGTTTCTGAAACTGATACATACCACAGGTCCTCTAACATCCAATGCTTTTCAGTTAAGAGCGAGAAACGTCTGAGCTTCGTGAACAATGTAGCTTCGTTTGAGGTGAAAAGTGACTGCGTTTACCTGAAACGAAGTCTTGCTTGTAGGAAGACACACTTCTGGCATTAACTCCATTTCTGAAGGGAAACACACGGCACAGTTCTCATCCATGAAACACATTCTGCTTTAGAGCAAGAAGCACGCTTTTGCTTTCTAGAGTCTCTAATACAGAGGGAAACGTGAGTGTGCTCAGAACAAAAGAACTGTGTTTCCTACACACGGACCATATCTAGTTCAACTCTGTTTCTGAAACTGGTACAAACCCCAGGTCCTCTAACATAAAATTCTTTTCAGTTAAGAGCGAGAAATTTGTGGGCTTTGTGAACAATGTAGCTTCGTTTGAAGTGAAAAGTGACTGCGTTTACCTGAAACGAAGTCTTCCTTGAAGAAAGACACAGAGCCTGTCATTTTACTCCGTTTCTGAAGGGAAACACACGGCACAGTTCTCATCCATGAAACACAATCTGCTTTAGAGCAAGAAGCACGCTCTTGCTTTCTAGACTCTGTAATAAAGAGGGAAACGTGAGTGTGTGCAGAACAAAAGAACTGTGTTTCCTACACACGGACCATATGAAGTTCAACTCTGTTTCTGAAACTGATACAAACCACAGGTTGTCTAACATCCAATGCTTTTCAGGTAAGAGCGAGAAATGTGTGAGCTTCGTGAACAATGTAGCTTCGTTTGAGCTGAAAAGTGACTGCGTTTACCTGAAACGAAGTCTTGCTTGTAGGAACACACGCCTGGCATTTAACTCCGTTTCTGAAGGGAAACACACAGCACAGTTCTCTTCCATGAAACACACTCTGCTTTAGAGCAAGAAGCACGCTCTTGCTTTCTAGAGTCTCTAATACAGAGGGAAACGTGAGTGTGCTCAGAACAAAAGAAATGTGTTTCCTACACACACAGACCATATCTAGTTCAACTCTGTTTCTGAAACTGATACAAACCACAGGTCCTCTAACATCCAATGCTTTTCAGTTAAGAGTGAGAAACGTGTGGGCTTTGTGAACAATATAGCTTCGTTTGAGTTGAAAAGTGACTGCGTTTACCTGAAAAGAAGTCTTGCTTAAAGAAAGAAACAGAGCCTGGCATTTAACTCCGTTTCTGAAGGGAAACACACGGTACAGTTCTCATCCATGAAACACACTCTGCTATAGAGCAAGAGGCACGCTCTTGCTTTCTAGAATCTCTAATACAGAGGGAAACGTGAGTGAGCTCAGAACAAAAGAACTTGTTTCCTACACACACAGACCATATCTAGTTCAACTCTGTTTCTGAAACTGATACAAACCCCAGGTCCTCTAACATAAATTTCTTTTCATTTAAGAGCGAGAAACGTGTGGGCTTTGTGAACAATGTAGCTTCGTTTGAGGTGAAAAGTGACTGCGTTTACCTGCAACGAAGTCTTCCTTGAAGAAAGACACAGAGCCTGACATTTAACTCCGTTTCTGCAGGGAAACACACGGCACAGTCCTCATCCATGAAACACACTCTGCTTTAGAGCAAGAAGCACGCTCTCGCTTTCTAGAGTCTCTAATACAGAGGGAAACGTGAGTGTGCTCAGAACAAAAGAAATGTGTTTCCTACACACACAGACCATATCTAGTTCAACTCTGTTTCTGAAACTGATACAAACCACAGGTCCTCTAACATCCAATGCTTTTCAGTTAAGAGCGAGAAACGTGTGAGCTTTGTGAACAATGTAGCTTCGTATGAGCTCAAAAGTGACTGCGTTTACCTGAAACGAAGTCTTGCTTGTAGGAAGGCACAGAGCCTGTCATTTAACTCCGTTTCTGAAGGGAAACACACGACACAGTTCTCATCCATGAAACACACTCAGCTTTAGAGCAAGAAGCACGCTCTCGCTTTCTAGAGTCTCTTATAGAGAGGGAAACGTGAGTGTGCTCAAAAAAAAAAGAACTGTGTTTCCTCCACACACAGACCATATCTAGTTCAACTCTGTTTCTGAAACTGATACAAACCACAGGTCCTCTAACATACAATGCTTTTCAGTTAAGAGCGAGAAACGTGTGGGCTTTGTGAACAATATAGCTTCCTTTGAGCTGAAAAGTGACTGCGTTTACCTGAAATGAAGTCTTGCTTGAAGAAAGACACAGAGCCTGGCATTTAACTCCGTTTCTGAAGAGAAACACACGGCACAGTTCTCATCCATGAAACACACTCTGCTTTAGAGCAAGAGGCACGCTCTTCGCTCTAGAATCTCTAATACAGAGGGAAACGTGAGTGTGCTCAGAACAAAAGAACTGTGTTTCCTACACACACAGACCATATCTAGTTCAACTCTGTTTCTGAAACTGATACAAACCACAGGTCCTCTAACATCCAATGCTTTTCAGTTAAGAGCGAGAAACGTCTGAGCTTCGTGAACAATGTAGCTTCGTTTGAGGTGAAAAGAGACTTCGTTTACCTGAAACGAAGTCTTGCTTGTAGGAAGACACACTTCTGGCATTAACTCCGTTTCTGAAGGGAAACACACGGCACAGTTCTCATCCATGAAACACATTCTGCTTTAGAGCAAGAAGCACGCTTTTGCTTTCTAGAGTCTCTAATACAGAGGGAAACGTGAGTGTGCTCAGAACAAAAGAACTGTGTTTCCTACACACGGATCATATCTAGTTCAACTCTGTTTCTGAAACTGGTACAAACCCCAGGTCCTCTAACATAAAATTCTTTTCATTTAAGAGCGAGAAATTTGTGGGCTTTGTGAACAATGTAGCTTCGTTTGAAGTGAAAAGTGACTGCGTTTACCTGAAACGAAGTCTTCCTTGAAGAAAGACACAGAGCCTGTCATTTTACTCCGTTTCTGAAGGGAAACACACGGCACAGTTCTCATCCATGAAACACAATCTGCTTTAGAGCAAGAAGCACGCTCTTGCTTTCTAGAGTCTGTAATAAAGAGGGAAACGTGAGGGTGTGCAGAACAAAAGAACTGTGTTTCCTACACATGGACCTATCAAGTTCAACTCTGTTTCTGAAACTGATACAAACCACAGGTTGTCTAACATCCAATGCTTTTCAGGTAAGAGCGAGAAATGTGTGAGCTTCGTGAACCATGTAGCTTCGTTTGAAGTGAAAAGTGACTGCGTTTACCTGAAAGGATTCTTGCTTGTAGGAAGGCACAGAGCCTGGCACTTAACTCCGTTTCTAAAGGGAAACACACGGCACAGTTCTCATCCATGAAACACACTCTGCTTTAGAGCAAGAAGCACGCTCTTGCTTTCTAGAGTCTCTAATACAGAGGGAAACGAGAGTGTGCTCAGAACAAAAGAACTGTGTTTCCTACACACACAGACCATATCTAGTTCAACTCTGTTTCTGAAACTGATACAAACCACAGGTCCTCTAACATCCAATGCTTTTCAGTTAAGAGCAAGAAACGTGTGAGCTTTGTGAACAATGTGGCTTCGTTTGAGCTGAAAAGTGACTGCGTTTACCTGCAACGAAGTCTTTCTTGTAGGAACACACGCCTGGCATTTAACTCCGTTTCTGAAGGGAAACACACGGCACAGTTCTCTTCCATGAAACACACTCTGCTTTAGAGCAAGAAGCACGCTCTTGCTTTCTAGAGTCTCTAATACAGAGGGAAACGTGAGTGTGCTCAGAACAAAAGAAATGTGTTTCCTACACACACAGACCATATCTAGTTCAACTCTGTTTCTGAAACTGATACAAACCACAGGTCCTCTAACATCCAATGCTTTTCAGTTAAGAGCGAGAAACTTGAGGGCTTTGTGAACAATGTAGCTTCGTTTGAGGTGAAAAGTGACTGCGTTTACATGAAACGAAGTCTTGCTTGAAGAAAGACACAGAGCCTGTCATTTAACTCCGTTTCTGAAGGGAAACACATGGCACAGTCCTCATCCATGAAACACATTCTTCTTTAGAGAAAGAAGCACGCTCTTGCTTTCTAGAGTCTCTAATACAGAGGGAAACGTGAGTGTGCTCAGAACAAAAGAACTGTGTTTCCTACACACACAGACCATATCTAGTTCAACTCTGTTTCTGAAACTGATACAAACCACAGGTCCTCTAACATCCAATGCTTTTCAGTTAAGAGCGAGAAACCTGTGAGCTTTGTGAACAATGTAGCTTCGTTTGAGCTCAAAAGTGACTGCGTTAACCTGAAACAAAGTCTTGCTTGTAGGAAGGCACAGAGCCTGTCATTTAACTCCGTTTCTGAAGGGAAACACACGACACAGTTCTCATCCATGAAACACATTCTGCTTTAGAGCAAGAAGCACGCTTTTGCTTTCTAGACTCTCTAATACAGAGGGAAACGTGAGTGTGCTCAGAACAAAAGAACTGTGTTTCCTACACACACGGACCATATCTAGTTCAACTCTGTTTCTGAAACTGATACAAACCACAGGTCCTCTAACATCCAATGCTTTTCAGTTAAGAGCGAGAAACGTGTGGGCTTTGTGAACAATATAGCTTCCTTTGAGCTGAAAAGTGACTGCGTTTACCTGAAATGAAGTCTTGCTTGAAGAAAGACACAGAGCCTGGCATTTAACTCCGTTTCTGAAGAGAAACACACGGCACAGTTCTCATCCATGAAACACACTCTGCTTTAGAGCAAGAGGCACGCTCTTCGCTCTAGAATCTCTAATACAGAGGGAAACGTGAGTGTGCTCAGAACAAAAGAACTGTGTTTCCTACACACACAGACCATATCTAGTTCAACTCTGTTTCTGAAACTGATACAAACCACAGGTCCTCTAACATCCAATGCTTTTCAGTTAAGAGCGAGAAACGTCTGAGCTTCGTGAACAATGTAGCTTCGTTTGAGGTGAAAAGAGACTTCGTTTACCTGAAACGAAGTCTTGCTTGTAGGAAGACACACTTCTGGCATTAACTCCGTTTCTGAAGGGAAACACACGGCACAGTTCTCATCCATGAAACACATTCTGCTTTAGAGCAAGAAGCACGCTTTTGCTTTCTAGAGTCTCTAATACAGAGGGAAACGTGAGTGTGCTCAGAACAAAAGAACTGTGTTTCCTACACACGGATCATATCTAGTTCAACTCTGTTTCTGAAACTGGTACAAACCCCAGGTCCTCTAACATAAAATTCTTTTCAGTTAAGAGCGAGAAATTTGTGGGCTTTGTGAACAATGTAGCTTCGTTTGAGGTGAAAAGTGACTGCGTTTACATGAAACGAAGTCTTGCTTGAAGAAAGACACAGAGCCTGTCATTTAACTCCGTTTCTGAAGGGAAACACATGGCACAGTCCTCATCCATGAAACACATTCTTCTTTAGAGAAAGAAGCACGCTCTTGCTTTCTAGAGTCTCTAATACAGAGGGAAACGTGAGTGTGCTCAGAACAAAAGAACTGTGTTTCCTACACACACAGACCATATCTAGTTCAACTCTGTTTCTGAAACTGATACAAACCACAGGTCCTCTAACATCCAATGCTTTTCAGTTAAGAGCGAGAAACCTGTGAGCTTTGTGAACAATGTAGCTTCGTTTGAGCTCAAAAGTGACTGCGTTAACCTGAAACAAAGTCTTGCTTGTAGGAAGGCACAGAGCCTGTCATTTAACTCCGTTTCTGAAGGGAAACACACGACACAGTTCTCATCCATGAAACACATTCTGCTTTAGAGCAAGAAGCACGCTTTTGCTTTCTAGAGTCTCTAATACAGAGGGAAACGTGAGTGTGCTCAGAACAAAAGAACTGTGTTTCCTACACACACAGACCATATCTAGTTCAACTCTGTTTCTGAAACTGATACAAACCACAGGTCCTCTAACATCCAATGCTTTTCAGTTAAGAGCGAGAAACGTGTGGGCTTTGTGAACAATATAGCTTCCTTTGAGCTGAAAAGTGACTGCGTTTACCTGAAATGAAGTCTTGCTTGAAGAAAGACACAGAGCCTGGCATTTAACTCCGTTTCTGAAGAGAAACACACGGCACAGTTCTCATCCATGAAACACACTCTGCTTTAGAGCAAGAGGCACGCTCTTCGCTCTAGAATCTCTAATACAGAGGGAAACGTGAGTGTGCTCAGAACAAAAGAACTGTGTTTCCTACACACACAGACCATATCTAGTTCAACTCTGTTTCTGAAACTGATACAAACCACAGGTCCTCTAACATCCAATGCTTTTCAGTTAAGAGCGAGAAACGTCTGAGCTTCGTGAACAATGTAGCTTCGTTTGAGGTGAAAAGTGACTGCGTTTACCTGAAACGAAGTCTTGCTTGTAGGAAGACACACTTCTGGCATTAACTCCATTTCTGAAGGGAAACACACGGCACAGTTCTCATCCATGAAACACATTCTGCTTTAGAGCAAGAAGCACGCTTTTGCTTTCTAGAGTCTCTAATACAGAGGGAAACGTGAGTGTGCTCAGAACAAAAGAACTGTGTTTCCTACACACGGACCATATCTAGTTCAACTCTGTTTCTGAAACTGGTACAAACCCCAGGTCCTCTAACATAAAATTCTTTTCAGTTAAGAGCGAGAAATTTGTGGGCTTTGTGAACAATGTAGCTTCGTTTGAAGTGAAAAGTGACTGCGTTTACCTGTAACGAAGTCTTCCTTGAAGAAAGACACAGAGCCTGTCATTTTACTCCGTTTCTGAAGGGAAACACACGGCACAGTTCTCATCCATGAAACACAATCTGCTTTAGAGCAAGAAGCACGCTCTTATTTCTAGACTCTGTAATAAAGAGGGAAACGTGAGTGTGTGCAGAACAAAAGAACTGTGTTTCCTACACACGGACCATATCAAGTTCAACTCTGTTTCTGAAACTGATACAAACCACAGGTTGTCTAACATCCAATGCTTTTCAGGTAAGAGCGAGAAATGTGTGAGCTTCGTGAACAATTTAGCTTCGTTTGAGCTGAAAAGTGACTGCGTTTACCTGAAACGAAGTCTTGCTTGTAGGAACACACGCCTGGCATTTAACTCCGTTTCTGAAGGGAAACACACAGCACAGTTCTCTTCCATGAAACACACTCTGCTTTAGAGCAAGAAGCACGCTCTTGCTTTCTAGAGTCTCTAATACAGAGGGAAACGTGAGTGTGCTCAGAACAAAAGAAATGTGTTTCCTACACACACAGACCATATCTAGTTCAACTCTGTTTCTGAAACTGATACAAACCACAGGTCCTCTAACATCCAATGCTTTTCAGTTAAGAGTGAGAAACGTGTGGGCTTTGTGAACAATATAGCTTCGTTTGAGTTGAAAAGTGACTGCGTTTACCTGAAAAGAAGTCTTGCTTAAAGAAAGAAACAGAGCCTGGCATTTAACTCCGTTTCTGAAGGGAAACACACGGTACAGTTCTCATCCATGAAACACACTCTGCTATAGAGCAAGAGGCACGCTCTTGCTTTCTAGAATCTCTAATACAGAGGGAAACGTGAGTGAGCTCAGAACAAAAGAACTTGTTTCCTACACACACAGAAAATATCTAGTTCAACTCTGTTTCTGAAACTGATACAAACCACAGGTCCTCTAACATAAATTTCTTTTCATTTAAGAGCGAGAAACGTGTGGGCTTTGTGAACAATGTAGCTTCGTTTGAGGTGAAAAGTGACTGCGTTTACCTGCAACGAAGTCTTCCTTGAAGAAAGACACAGAGCCTGACATTTAACTCCGTTTCTGCAGGGAAACACACGGCACAGTCCTCATCCATGAAACACATTCTTCTTTAGACCAAGAAGCACGCTCTTGCTTTCTAGAGTCTCTAATACAGAGGGAAACGTGAGTGTGCTCAGAACAAAAGAACTGTGTTTCCTACACACACAGACCATATCTAGTTCAACTCTGTTTCTGAAACTGATACAAACCACAGGTCCTCTAACATCCAATGCTTTTCAGTTAAGAGCGAGAAACGTGTGAGCTTTGTGAACAATGTAGCTTCGTATGAGCTCAAAAGTGACTGCGTTTACCTGAAACGAAGTCTTGCTTGTAGGAAGGCACAGAGCCTGTCATTTAACTCCGTTTCTGAAGGGAAACACACGACACAGTTCTCATCCATGAAACACACTCTGCTTTAGAGCAAGAAGCACGCTCTCGCTTTCTAGAGTCTCTTATAGAGAGGGAAACGTGAGTGTGCTCAAAAAAAAAGAACTGTGTTTCCTCCACACACAGACCATATCTAGTTCAACTCTGTTTCTGAAACTGATACAAACCACAGGTCCTCTAACATACAATGCTTTTCAGTTAAGAGCGAGAAACGTGTGGGCTTTGTGAACAATATAGCTTCCTTTGAGCTGAAAAGTGACTGCGTTTACCTGAAATGAAGTCTTGCTTGAAGAAAGACACAGAGCCTGGCATTTAACTCCGTTTCTGAAGAGAAACACACGGCACAGTTCTCATCCATGAAACACACTCTGCTTTAGAGCAAGAGGCACGCTCTTCGCTCTAGAATCTCTAATACAGAGGGAAACGTGAGTGTGCTCAGAACAAAAGAACTGTGTTTCCTACACACACAGACCATATCTAGTTCAACTCTGTTTCTGAAACTGATACAAACCACAGGTCCTCTAACATCCAATGCTTTTCAGTTAAGAGCGAGAAACGTCTGAGCTTCGTAAACAATGTAGCTTCGTTTGAGGTGAAAAGAGACTTCGTTTACCTGAAACGAAGTCTTGCTTGTAGGAAGACACACTTCTGGCATTAACTCCATTTCTGAAGGGAAACACACGGCACAGTTCTCATCCATGAAACACATTCTGCTTTAGAGCAAGAAGCACGCTTTTGCTTTCTAGAGTCTCTAATACAGAGGGAAACGTGAGTGTGCTCAGAACAAAAGAACTGTGTTTCCTACACACGGATCATATCTAGTTCAACTCTGTTTCTGAAACTGGTACAAACCCCAGGTCCTCTAACATAAAATTCTTTTCATTTAAGAGCGAGAAATTTGTGGGCTTTGTGAACAATGTAGCTTCGTTTGAAGTGAAAAGTGACTGCGTTTACCTGAAACGAAGTCTTCCTTGAAGAAAGACACAGAGCCTGTCATTTTACTCCGTTTCTGAAGGGAAACACACGGCACAGTTCTCATCCATGAAACAGAATCTGCTTTAGAGCAAGAAGCACGCTCTTGCTTTCTAGAGTCTGTAATAAAGAGGGAAACGTGAGGGTGTGCAGAACAAAAGAACTGTGTTTCCTACACATGGACCATATCAAGTTCAACTCTGTTTCTGAAACTGATACAAACCACAGGTTGTCTAACATCCAATGCTTTTCAGGTAAGAGCGAGAAATGTGTGAGCTTCGTGAACCATGTAGCTCCGTTTGAAGTGAAAAGTGACTGCGTTTACCTGAAAGGATTCTTGCTTGTAGGAAGGCACAGAGCCTGGCACTTAACTCCGTTTCTAAAGGGAAACACACGGCACAGTTCTCATCCATGAAACACACTCTGCTTTAGAGCAAGAAGCACGCTCTTGCTTTCTAGAGTCTCTAATACAGAGGGAAACGTGAGTGTGCTCAGAACAAAAGAACTGTGTTTCCTACACACACAGACCATGTCTAGTTCAACTCTGTTTCTGAAACTGATACAAACCACAGGTCCTCTAACATCCAATGCTTTTCAGTTAAGAGCAAGAAACGTGTGAGCTTTGTGAACAATGTGGCTTCGTTTGAGCTGAAAAGTGACTGCGTTTACCTGCAACGAAGTCTTTCTTGTAGGAACACACGCCTGGCATTTAACTCCGTTTCTGAAGGGAAACACACGGCACAGTTCTCTTCCATGAAACACACTCTGCTTTAGAGCAAGAAGCACGCTCTTGCTTTCTAGAGTCTCTAATACAGAGGGAAACGTGAGTGTGCTCAGAACAAAAGAAATGTGTTTCCTACACACACAGACCATATCTAGTTCAACTCTGTTTCTGAAACTGATACAAACCACAGGTCCTCTAACATCCAATGCTTTTCAGTTAAGAGCGAGAAACTTGTGGGCTTTGTGAACAATGTAGCTTCGTTTGAGGTGAAAAGTGACTGCGTTTACATGAAACGAAGTCTTGCTTGAAGAAAGACACAGAGCCTGTCATTTAACTCCGTTTCTGAAGGGAAACACATGGCACAGTCCTCATCCATGAAACACATTCTTCTCTAGAGAAAGAAGCATGCTCTTGCTTTCTAGAGTCTCTAATACAGAGGGAAACGTGAGTGTGCTCAGAACAAAAGAACTGTGTTTCCTACACACGGACCATATCTAGTTCAACTCTGTTTCTGAAACTGGTACAAACCCCAGGTCCTCTAACATAAAATTCTTTTCAGTTAAGAGCGAGAAATTTGTGGGCTTTGTGAACAATGTAGCTTCGTTTGAAGTGAAAAGTGACTGCGTTTACCTGAAACGAAGTCTTCCTTGAAGAAAGACACAGAGCCTGTCATTTTACTCCGTTACTGAAGGGAAACACACGGCACAGTTCTCATCCATGAAACACAATCTGCTTTAGAGCAAGAAGCACGCTCTTGCTTTCTAGACTCTGTAATAAAGAGGGAAACGTGAGTGTGTGCAGAACAAAAGAACTGTGTTTCCTACACACGGACCATATCAAGTTCAACTCTGTTTCTGAAACTGATACAAACCACAGGTTGTCTAACATCCAATGCTTTTCAGGTAAGAGCGAGAAATGTGTGAGCTTCGTGAACAATGTAGCTTCGTTTGAGCTGAAAATTGACTGCGTTTACCTGAAAAGAAGTCTTGTTTGTAGGAAGACACGCGTCTGGCATTAACTCCGTTTCTGAAGGGAAACACACGGCACAGTTCTCATCCATGAAACACATTCTGCTTTAGAGCAAGAAGCACGCTTTTGCTTTCTAGAGTCTCTAATACAGAGGGAAACGTGAGTGTGCTCAGAACAAAAGAACTGTGTTTCCTACACACACAGACCATATCTAGTTCAACTCTGTTTCTGAAACTGATACAAACCACAGGTCCTCTAACATCCAATGCTTTTCAGTTAAGAGCGAGAAACGTGTGAGCTTTGTGAACAATGTAGCTTCGTATGAGCTCAAAAGTGACTGCGTTTACCTGAAACGAAGTCTTGCTTGTAGGAAGGCACAGAGCCTGTCATTTAACTCCGTTTCTGAAGGGAAACACACGACACAGTTCTCATCCATGAAACACACTCTGCTTTAGAGCAAGAAGCACGCTCTTGCTTTCTAGAGTCTCTAATACAGAGGGAAACGTGAGTGTGCTCAGAACAAAAGAACTGTGTTTCCTACACACACAGACCATATCTAGTTCAACTCTGTTTCTGAAACTGATACAAACCACAGGTCCTCTAACATCCAATGCTTTTCAGTTAAGAGCGAGAAACGTGTGGGCTTTGTGAACAATATAGCTTCCTTTGAGCTGAAAAGTGACTGCGTTTACCTGAAATGAAGTCTTGCTTGAAGAAAGACACAGAGCCTGGCATTTAACTCCGTTTCTGAAGAGAAACACACGGCACAGTTCTCATCCATGAAACACACTCTGCTTTAGAGCAAGAGGCACGCTCTTCGCTCTAGAATCTCTAATACAGAGGGAAACGTGAGTGTGCTCAGAACAAAAGAACTGTGTTTCCTACACACACAGACCATATCTAGTTCAACTCTGTTTCTGAAACTGATACAAACCACAGGTCCTCTAACATCCAATGCTTTTCAGTTAAGAGCGAGAAACGTCTGAGCTTCGTGAACAATGTAGCTTCGTTTGAGGTGAAAAGTGACTGCGTTTACCTGAAACGAAGTCTTGCTTGTAGGAAGACACACTTCTGGCATTAACTCCATTTCTGAAGGGAAACACACGGCACAGTTCTCATCCATGAAACACATTCTGCTTTAGAGCAAGAAGCACGCTTTTGCTTTCTAGAGTCTCTAATACAGAGGGAAACGTGAGTGTGCTCAGAACAAAAGAACTGTGTTTCCTACACACGGACCATATCTAGTTCAACTCTGTTTCTGAAACTGGTACAAACCCCAGGTCCTCTAACATAAAATTCTTTTCAGTTAAGAGCGAGAAATTTGTGGGCTTTGTGAACAATGTAGCTTCGTTTGAAGTGAAAAGTGACTGCGTTTACCTGTAACGAAGTCTTCCTTGAAGAAAGACACAGAGCCTGTCATTTTACTCCGTTTCTGAAGGGAAACACACGGCACAGTTCTCATCCATGAAACACAATCTGCTTTAGAGCAAGAAGCACGCTCTTATTTCTAGACTCTGTAATAAAGAGGGAAACGTGAGTGTGTGCAGAACAAAAGAACTGTGTTTCCTACACACGGACCATATCAAGTTCAACTCTGTTTCTGAAACTGATACAAACCACAGGTTGTCTAACATCCAATGCTTTTCAGGTAAGAGCGAGAAATGTGTGAGCTTCGTGAACAATTTAGCTTCGTTTGAGCTGAAAAGTGACTGCGTTTACCTGAAACGAAGTCTTGCTTGTAGGAACACACGCCTGGCATTTAACTCCGTTTCTGAAGGGAAACACACAGCACAGTTCTCTTCCATGAAACACACTCTGCTTTAGAGCAAGAAGCACGCTCTTGCTTTCTAGAGTCTCTAATACAGAGGGAAACGTGAGTGTGCTCAGAACAAAAGAAATGTGTTTCCTACACACACAGACCATATCTAGTTCAACTCTGTTTCTGAAACTGATACAAACCACAGGTCCTCTAACATCCAATGCTTTTCAGTTAAGAGTGAGAAACGTGTGGGCTTTGTGAACAATATAGCTTCGTTTGAGTTGAAAAGTGACTGCGTTTACCTGAAAAGAAGTCTTGCTTAAAGAAAGAAACAGAGCCTGGCATTTAACTCCGTTTCTGAAGGGAAACACACGGTACAGTTCTCATCCATGAAACACACTCTGCTATAGAGCAAGAGGCACGCTCTTGCTTTCTAGAATCTCTAATACAGAGGGAAACGTGAGTGAGCTCAGAACAAAAGAACTTGATTCCTACACACACAGACCATATCTAGTTCAACTCTGTTTCTGAAACTGATACAAACCACAGGTCCTCTAACATAAATTTCTTTTCATTTAAGAGCGAGAAACGTGTGGGCTTTGTGAACAATGTAGCTTCGTTTGAGGTGAAAAGTGACTGCGTTTACCTGCAACGAAGTCTTCCTTGAAGAAAGACACAGAGCCTGACATTTAACTCCGTTTCTGCAGGGAAACACACGGCACAGTCCTCATCCATGAAACACATTCTTCTTTAGACCAAGAAGCACGCTCTTGCTTTCTAGAGTCTCTAATACAGAGGGAAACGTGAGTGTGCTCAGAACAAAAGAACTGTGTTTCCTACACACACAGACCATATCTAGTTCAACTCTGTTTCTGAAACTGATACAAACCACAGGTCCTCTAACATCCAATGCTTTTCAGTTAAGAGCGAGAAACGTGTGAGCTTTGTGAACAATGTAGCTTCGTATGAGCTCAAAAGTGACTGCGTTTACCTGAAACGAAGTCTTGCTTGTAGGAAGGCACAGAGCCTGTCATTTAACTCCGTTTCTGAAGGGAAACACACGACACAGTTCTCATCCATGAAACACACTCTGCTTTAGAGCAAGAAGCACGCTCTTGCTTTCTAGAGTCTCTTATAGAGAGGGAAACGTGAGTGTGCTCAAAAAAAAAGAACTGTGTTTCCTCCACACACAGACCATATCTAGTTCAACTCTGTTTCTGAAACTGATACAAACCACAGGTCCTCTAACATACAATGCTTTTCAGTTAAGAGCGAGAAACGTGTGGGCTTTGTGAACAATATAGCTTCCTTTGAGCTGAAAAGTGACTGCGTTTACCTGAAATGAAGTCTTGCTTGAAGAAAGACACAGAGCCTGGCATTTAACTCCGTTTCTGAAGAGAAACACACGGCACAGTTCTCATCCATGAAACACACTCTGCTTTAGAGCAAGAGGCACGCTCTTCGCTCTAGAATCTCTAATACAGAGGGAAACGTGAGTGTGCTCAGAACAAAAGAACTGTGTTTCCTACACACACAGACCATATCTAGTTCAACTCTGTTTCTGAAACTGATACAAACCACAGGTCCTCTAACATCCAATGCTTTTCAGTTAAGAGCGAGAAACGTCTGAGCTTCGTGAACAATGTAGCTTCGTTTGAGGTGAAAAGAGACTTCGTTTACCTGAAACGAAGTCTTGCTTGTAGGAAGACACACTTCTGGCATTAACTCCGTTTCTGAAGGGAAACACACGGCACAGTTCTCATCCATGAAACACATTCTGCTTTAGAGCAAGAAGCACGCTTTTGCTTTCTAGAGTCTCTAATACAGAGGGAAACGTGAGTGTGCTCAGAACAAAAGAACTGTGTTTCCTACACACGGATCATATCTAGTTCAACTCTGTTTCTGAAACTGGTACAAACCCCAGGTCCTCTAACATAAAATTCTTTTCATTTAAGAGCGAGAAATTTGTGGGCTTTGTGAAAAATGTAGCTTCGTTTGAAGTGAAAAGTGACTGCGTTTACCTGAAACGAAGTCTTCCTTGAAGAAAGACACAGAGCCTGTCATTTTACTCCGTTTCTGAAGGGAAACACACGGCACAGTTCTCATCCATGAAACACAATCTGCTTTAGAGCAAGAAGCACGCTCTTGCTTTCTAGAGTCTGTAATAAAGAGGGAAACGTGAGGGTGTGCAGAACAAAAGAACTGTGTTTCCTACACATGGACCATATCAAGTTCAACTCTGTTTCTGAAACTGATACAAACCACAGGTTGTCTAACATCCAATGCTTTTCAGGTAAGAGCGAGAAATGTGTGAGCTTCGTGAACCATGTAGCTTCGTTTGAAGTGAAAAGTGACTGCGTTTACCTGAAAGGATTCTTGCTTGTAGGAAGGCACAGAGCCTGGCACTTAACTCCGTTTCTAAAGGGAAACACACGGCACAGTTCTCATCCATGAAACACACTCTGCTTTAGAGCAAGAAGCACGCTCTTGCTTTCTAGAGTCTCTAATACAGAGGGAAACGTGAGTGTGCTCAGAACAAAAGAACTGTGTTTCCTACACACACAGACCATATCTAGTTCAACTCTGTTTCTGAAACTGATACAAACCACAGGTCCTCTAACATCCAATGCTTTTCAGTTAAGAGCAAGAAACGTGTGAGCTTTGTGAACAATGTGGCTTCGTTTGAGCTGAAAAGTGACTGCGTTTACCTGCAACGAAGTCTTTCTTGTAGGAACACACGCCTGGCATTTAACTCCGTTTCTGAAGGGAAACACACGGCACAGTTCTCTTCCATGAAACACACTCTGCTTTAGAGCAAGAAGCACGCTCTTGCTTTCTAGAGTCTCTAATACAGAGGGAAACGTGAGTGTGCTCAGAACAAAAGAAATGTGTTTCCTACACACACAGACCATATCTAGTTCAACTCTGTTTCTGAAACTGATACAAACCACAGGTCCTCTAACATCCAATGCTTTTCAGTTAAGAGCGAGAAACTTGTGGGCTTTGTGAACAATGTAGCTTCGTTTGAGGTGAAAAGTGACTGCGTTTACATGAAACGAAGTCTTGCTTGAAGAAAGACACAGAGCCTGTCATTTAACTCCGTTTCTGAAGGGAAACACATGGCACAGTCCTCATCCATGAAACACATTCTTCTCTAGAGAAAGAAGCATGCTCTTGCTTTCTAGAGTCTCTAATACAGAGGGAAACGTGAGTGTGCTCAGAACAAAAGAACTGTGTTTCCTACACACGGACCATATCTAGTTCAACTCTGTTTCTGAAACTGGTACAAACCCCAGGTCCTCTAACATAAAATTCTTTTCAGTTAAGAGCGAGAAATTTGTGGGCTTTGTGAACAATGTAGCTTCGTTTGAAGTGAAAAGTGACTGCGTTTACCTGAAACGAAGTCTTCCTTGAAGAAAGACACAGAGCCTGTCATTTTACTCCGTTACTGAAGGGAAACACACGGCACAGTTCTCATCCATGAAACACAATCTGCTTTAGAGCAAGAAGCATGCTCTTGCTTTCTAGACTCTGTAATAAAGAGGGAAACGTGAGTGTGTGCAGAACAAAAGAACTGTGTTTCCTACACACGGACCATATCAAGTTCAACTCTGTTTCTGAAACTGATACAAACCACAGGTTGTCTAACATCCAATGCTTTTCAGGTAAGAGCGAGAAATGTGTGAGCTTCGTGAACAATGTAGCTTCGTTTGAGCTGAAAATTGACTGCGTTTACCTGAAAAGAAGTCTTGTTTGTAGGAAGACACACGTCTGGCATTAACTCCGTTTCTGAAGGGAAACACACGGCACAGTTCTCATCCATGAAACACATTCTGCTTTAGAGCAAGAAGCACGCTTTTGCTTTCTAGAGTCTCTAATACAGAGGGAAACGTGAGTGTGCTCAGAACAAAAGAACTGTGTTTCCTACACACACAGACCATATCTAGTTCAACTCTGTTTCTGAAACTGATACAAACCACAGGTCCTCTAACATCCAATGCTTTTCAGTTAAGAGCGAGAAACGTGTGAGCTTTGTGAACAATGTAGCTTCGTATGAGCTCAAAAGTGACTGCGTTTACCTGAAACGAAGTCTTGCTTGTAGGAAGGCACAGAGCCTGTCATTTAACTCCGTTTCTGAAGGGAAACACACGACACAGTTCTCATCCATGAAACACACTCTGCTTTAGAGCAAGAAGCACGCTCTTGCTTTCTAGAGTCTCTAATACAGAGGGAAACGTGAGTGTGCTCAAAAAAAAAGAACTGTGTTTCCTCCACACACAGACCATATCTAGTTCAACTCTGTTTCTGAAACTGATACAAACCACAGGTCCTCTAACATCCAATGCTTTTCAGTTAAGAGCGAGAAACGTGTGGGCTTTGTGAACAATATAGCTTCGTTTGAGTTGAAAAGTGACTGCGTTTACCTGAAAAGAAGTCTTGCTTAAAGAAAGAAACAGAGCCTGGCATTTAACTCCGTTTCTGAAGGGAAACACACGGTACAGTTCTCATCCATGAAACACACTCTGCTATAGAGCAAGAGGCACGCTCTTGCTTTCTAGAATCTCTAATACAGAGGGAAACGTGAGTGTGCTCAGAACAAAAGAACTTGTTTCCTACACACACAGACCATATCTAGTTCAACTCTGTTTCTGAAACTGATACAAACCACAGGTCCTCTAACATAAATTTCTTTTCATTTAAGAGCGAGAAACGTGTGGGCTTTGTGAACAATGTAGCTTCGTTTGAGGTGAAAAGTGACTGCGTTTACCTGCAACGAAGTCTTCCTTGAAGAAAGACACAGAGCCTGACATTTAACTCCGTTTCTGCAGGGAAACACACGGCACAGTCCTCATCCATGAAACACATTCTTCTTTAGAGCAAGAAGCATGCTCTTGCTTTCTAGAGTCTCTAATACAGAGGGAAACGTGAGTGTGCTCAGAACAAAAGAACTGTGTTTCCTACACACACAGACCATATCTAGTTCAACTCTGTTTCTGAAACTGATACAAACCACAGGTCCTCTAACATCCAATGCTTTTCAGTTAAGAGCGAGAAACGTGTGAGCTTTGTGAACAATGTAGCTTCGTTTGAGCTCAAAAGTGACTGCGTTTACCTGAAACAAAGTCTTGCTTGTAGGAAGGCACAGAGCCTGTCATTTAACTCCGTTTCTGAAGGGAAACACACGACACAGTTCTCATCCATGAAACACATTCTGCTTTAGAGCAAGAAGCACGCTTTTGCTTTCTAGAGTCTCTAATACAGAGGGAAACGTGAGTGTGCTCAGAACAAAAGAACTGTGTTTCCTACACACACGGACCATATCTAGTTCAACTCTGTTTCTGAAACTGATACAAACCACAGGTCCTCTAACATCCAATGCTTTTCAGTTAAGAGCGAGAAACGTGTGGGCTTTGTGAACAATATAGCTTCCTTTGAGCTGAAAAGTGACTGCGTTTACCTGAAATGAAGTCTTGCTTGAAGAAAGACACAGAGCCTGGCATTTAACTCCGTTTCTGAAGAGAAACACACGGCACAGTTCTCATCCATGAAACACACTCTGCTTTAGAGCAAGAGGCACGCTCTTCGCTCTAGAATCTCTAATACAGAGGGAAACGTGAGTGTGCTCAGAACAAAAGAACTGTGTTTCCTACACACACAGACCATATCTAGTTCAACTCTGTTTCTGAAACTGATACAAACCACAGGTCCTCTAACATCCAATGCTTTTCAGTTAAGAGCGAGAAACGTCTGAGCTTCGTGAACAATGTAGCTTCGTTTGAGGTGAAAAGTGACTGCGTTTACCTGAAACGACGTCTTGCTTGTAGGAAGACACACTTCTGGCATTAACTCCATTTCTGAAGGGAAACACACGGCACAGTTCTCATCCATGAAACACATTCTGCTTTAGAGCAAGAAGCACGCTTTTGCTTTCTAGAGTCTCTAATACAGAGGGAAACGTGAGTGTGCTCAGAACAAAAGAACTGTGTTTCCTACACATGGACCATGTCTAGTTCAACTCTGTTTCTGAAACTGGTACAAACCCCAGGTCCTCTAACATAAAATTCTTTTCAGTTAAGAGCGAGAAATTTGTGGGCTTTGTGAACAATGTAGCTTCGTTTGAAGTGAAAAGTGACTGCGTTTACCTGAAACGAAGTCTTCCTTGAAGAAAGACACAGAGCCTGTCATTTTACTCCGTTTCTGAAGGGAAACACACGGCACAGTTCTAATCCATGAAACACAATCTGCTTTAGAGCAAGAAGCACGCTCTTGATTTCTAGAGTCTGTAATAAAGAGGGAAACGTGAGGGTGTGCAGAACAAAAGAACTGTGTTTCCTACACATGGACCATATCAAGTTCAACTCTGTTTCTGAAACTGATACAAACCACAGGTTGTCTAACATCCAATGCTTTTCAGGTAAGAGCGAGAAATGTGTGAGCTTCGTGAACCATGTAGCTTCGTTTGAAGTGAAAAGTGACTGCGTTTACCTGAAAGGATTCTTGCTTGTAGGAAGGCACAGAGCCTGGCACTTAACTCCGTTTCTAAAGGGAAACACACGGCACAGTTCTCATCCATGAAACACACTCTGCTTTAGAGCAAGAAGCACGCTCTTGCTTTCTAGAGTCTCTAATACAGAGGGAAACGTGAGTGTGCTCAGAACAAAAGAACTGTGTTTCCTACACACACAGACCATATCTAGTTCAACTCTGTTTCTGAAACTGATACAAACCACAGGTCCTCTAACATCCAATGCTTTTCAGTTAAGAGCAAGAAACGTGTGAGCTTTGTGAACAATGTGGCTTCGTTTGAGCTGAAAAGTGACTGCGTTTACCTGCAACGAAGTCTTTCTTGTAGGAACACACGCCTGGCATTTAACTCCGTTTCTGAAGGGAAACACACGGCACAGTTCTCTTCCATGAAACACACTCTGCTTTAGAGCAAGAAGCACGCTCTTGCTTTCTAGAGTCTCTAATACAGAGGGAAACGTGAGTGTGCTCAGAACAAAAGAAATGTGTTTCCTACACACACAGACCATATCTAGTTCAACTCTGTTTCTGAAACTGATACAAACCACAGGTCCTCTAACATCCAATGCTTTTCAGTTAAGAGCGAGAAACTTGTGGGCTTTGTGAACAATGTAGCTTCGTTTGAGGTGAAAAGTGACTGCGTTTACATGAAACGAAGTCTTGCTTGAAGAAAGACACAGAGCCTGTCATTTAACTCCGTTTCTGAAGGGAAACACATGGCACAGTCCTCATCCATGAAACACATTCTTCTTTAGAGAAAGAAGCACGCTCTTGCTTTCTAGAGTCTCTAATACAGAGGGAAACGTGAGTGTGCTCAGAACAAAAGAACTGTGTTTCCTACACACACAGACCATATCTAGTTCAACTCTGTTTCTGAAACTGATACAAACCACAGGTCCTCTAACATCCAATGCTTTTCAGTTAAGAGCGAGAAACCTGTGAGCTTTGTGAACAATGTAGCTTCGTTTGAGCTCAAAAGTGACTGCGTTAACCTGAAACAAAGTCTTGCTTGTAGGAAGGCACAGAGCCTGTCATTTAACTCCGTTTCTGAAGGGAAACACACGACACAGTTCTCATCCATGAAACACATTCTGCTTTAGAGCAAGAAGCACGCTTTTGCTTTCTAGAGTCTCTAATACAGAAGGAAACGTGAGTGTGCTCAGAACAAAAGAACTGTGTTTCCTACACACATGGACCATATCTAGTTCAACTCTGTTTCTGAAACTGATACAAACCACAGGTCCTCTAACATCCAATGCTTTTCAGTTAAGAGCGAGAAACGTGTGGGCTTTGTGAACAATATAGCTTCCTTTGAGCTGAAAAGTGACTGCGTTTACCTGAAATGAAGTCTTGCTTGAAGAAAGACACAGAGCCTGGCATTTAACTCCGTTTCTGAAGAGAAACACACGGCACAGTTCTCATCCATGAAACACACTCTGCTTTAGAGCAAGAGGCACGCTCTTCGCTCTAGAATCTCTAATACAGAGGGAAACGTGAGTGTGCTCAGAACAAAAGAACTGTGTTTCCTACACACACAGACCATATCTAGTTCAACTCTGTTTCTGAAACTGATACAAACCACAGGTCCTCTAACATCCAATGCTTTTCAGTTAAGAGCGAGAAACGTCTGAGCTTCGTGAACAATGTAGCTTCGTTTGAGGTGAAAAGTGACTGCGTTTACCTGAAACGAAGTCTTGCTTGTAGGAAGACACACTTCTGGCATTAACTCCATTTCTGAAGGGAAACACATGGCACAGTTCTCATCCATGAAACACATTCTGCTTTAGAGCAAGAAGCACGCTTTTGCTTTCTAGAGTCTCTAATACAGAGGGAAACGTGAGTGTGCTCAGAACAAAAGAACTGTGTTTCCTACACACGGACCATATCTAGTTCAACTCTGTTTCTGAAACTGGTACAAACCCCAGGTCCTCTAACATAAAATTCTTTTCAGTTAAGAGCGAGAAATTTGTGGGCTTTGTGAACAATGTAGCTTCGTTTGAAGTGAAAAGTGACTGCGTTTACCTGAAACGAAGTCTTCCTTGAAGAAAGACACAGAGCCTGTCATTTTACTCCGTTTCTGAAGGGAAACACACGGCACAGTTCTCATCCATGAAACACAATCTGCTTTAGAGCAAGAAGCACGCTCTTGCTTTCTAGACTCTGTAATAAAGAGGGAAACGTGAGTGTGTGCAGAACAAAAGAACTGTGTTTCCTACACACGGACCATATCAAGTTCAACTCTGTTTCTGAAACTGATACAAACCACAGGTTGTCTAACATCCAATGCTTTTCAGGTAAGAGCGAGAAATGTGTGAGCTTCGTGAACAATGTAGCTTCGTTTGAGCTGAAAAGTGACTGCGTTTACCTGAAAAGAAGTCTTGTTTGTAGGAAGACACACGTCTGGCATTAACTCCGTTTCTGAAGGGAAACACACGGCACAGTTCTCATCCATGAAACACATTCTGCTTTAGAGCAAGAAGCACGCTTTTGCTTTCTAGAGTCTCTAATACAGAGGGAAACGTGAGTGTGCTCAGAACAAAAGAACTGTGTTTCCTACACACGGACCATATCTAGTTCAACTCTGTTTCTGAAACTGATACAAACCACAGGTCCTCTAACATACAATTCTTTTCAGTTAAGAGCGAGAAACATGTAGGCTTTGTGAACAATGAAGCTTCGTTTGAGGTGAAAAGTGACTGCCTTTACCTGAAACGAAGTCTTGCTTGAAGAAAGACACAGAGCCTGGCATTTAACTCCGTTTCTGAAGGGAAACACACGGCACAGTTCTCATCCATGAAACACACTCTGCTTTAGAGCAAGAGGCACGCTCTTCGCTCTAGAATCTCTAATACAGAGGGAAACGTGAGTGTGCTCAGAACAAAAGAACTGTGTTTCCTACACACACAGACCATATCTAGTTCAACTCTGTTTCTGAAACTGATACAAACCACAGGTCCTCTAACATCCAATGCTTTTCAGTTAAGAGCGAGAAACGTGTGAGCTTTGTGAACAATGTAGCTTCGTATGAGCTCAAAAGTGACTGCGTGTACCTGAAACAAAGTCTTGCTTGTAGGAAGGCACAGAGCCTGTCATTTAACTCCGTTTCTGAAGGGAAACACACGACACAGTTCTCATCCATGAAACACACTCTGCTTTAGAGCAAGAAGCACGCTCTTGCTTTCTAGAGTCTCTAATACAGAGGGAAACGTGAGTGTGCTCAAAAAAAAAGAACTGTGTTTCCTCCACACACAGACCATATCTAGTTCAACTCTGTTTCTGAAACTGATACAAACCACAGGTCCTCTAACATCCAATGCTTTTCAGTTAAGAGCGAGAAACGTGTGGGCTTTGTGAACAATATAGCTTCGTTTGAGTTGAAAAGTGACTGCGTTTACCTGAAAAGAAGTCTTGCTTAAAGAAAGAAACAGAACCTGGCATTTAACTCCGTTTCTGAAGGGAAACACACGGTACAGTTCTCATCCATGAAACACACTCTGCTATAGAGCAAGAGGCACGCTCTTGCTTTCTAGAATCTCTAATACAGAGGGAAACGTGAGTGTGCTCAGAACAAAAGAACTGTGTTTCCTACACACACAGACCATATCTAGTTCAACTCTGTTTCTGAAACTGATACAAACCACAGGTCCTCTAACATCCAATGCTTTTCAGTTAAGAGCGAGAAACTTGTGGGCTTTGTGAACAATGTAGCTTCGTTTGAGGTGAAAAGTGACTGCGTTTACCTGAAACGAAGTCTTCCTTGAAGAAAGACACAGAGCCTGTCATTTAACTCTGTTTCTGAAGGGAAACACACGGCACAGTCCTCATCCATGAAACACATTCTTCTTTAGAGAAAGAAGCACGCTCTTGCTTTCTAGAGTCTCTAATACAGAGGGAAACGTGAGTGTGCTCAGAACAAAAGAACTGTGTTTCCTACACACACAGACCATATCTAGTTCAACTCTGTTTCTGAAACTGATACAAACCACAGGTCCTCTAACATCCAATGCTTTTCAGTTAAGAGCGAGAAACGTGTGAGCTTCGTGAACAATGTAGCTTCGTTTGAGCTGAAAAGTGACTGCGTTTACCTGAAACGAAGTCTTGCTTGTAGGAACACACGCCTGGCATTTAACTCCGTTTCTGAAGGGAAACACACGGCACAGTTCTCTTCCATGAAACACACTCTGCTTTAGAGCAAGAAGCACGCTCTTGCTTTCTAGAGTCTCTAATACAGAGGGAAACGTGAGTGTGCTCAGAACAAAAGAAATGTGTTTCCTACACACACAGACCATATCTAGTTCAACTCTGTTTCTGAAACTGATACAAACCACAGGTCCTCTAACATCCAATGCTTTTCAGTTAAGAGCGAGAAACTTGTGGGCTTTGTGAACAATGTAGCTTCGTTTGAGGTGAAAAGTGACTGCGTTTACCTGAAACAAAGTCTTCCTTGAAGAAAGACACAGAGCCTGTCATTTAACTCCTTTTCTGAAGGGAAACACACGGCACAGTCCTCATCCATGAAACACATTCTTCTTTAGAGAAAGAAGCACGCTCTTGCTTTCTAGAGTCTCTAATACAGAGGGAAACGTGAGTGTGCTCAGAACAAAAGAACTGTGTTTCCTACACACACAGACCATATCTAGTTCAACTCTGTTTCTGAACCTGATACAAAACACAGGTCCTCTAACATCCAATGCTTTTCAGTTAAGAGCGAGAAACGTGTGAGCTTTTTGAACAATGTAGCTTCGTTTGAGCTCAAAAGTGACTGCGTTTACCTGAAACGAAGTCTTGCTTGTAGGAAGACACACTTCTGGCATTAACTCCGTTTCTGAAGGGAAACACACGGCACAGTTCTCATCCATGAAACACATTCTGCTTTAGAGCAAGAAGCACGCTTTTGCTTTCTAGAGTCTCTATTACAGAGGGAAACGTGAGTGTGCTCAGATCAAAAGAACTGTGTTTCCTACACACGGACCATATCTAGTTCAACTCTGTTTCTGAAACTGGTACAAACCCCAGGTCCTCTAACATAAAATTCTTTTCAGTTAAGAGCGAGAAATTTGTGGGCTTTGTGAACAATGTAGCTTCGTTTGAAGTGAAAAGTGACTGCGTTTACCTGAAACGAAGTCTTCCTTGAAGAAAGACACAGAGCCTGTCATTTTACTCCGTTTCTGAAGGGAAACACACGGCACAGTTCTCATCCATGAAACACAATCTGCTTTAGAGCAAGAAGCACGCTCTTGCTTTCTAGAGTCTGTAATAAAGAGGGAAACGTGAGTGTGTGCAGAACAAAAGAACTGTGTTTCCTACACACGGACCATATCAAGTTCAACTCTGTTTCTGAAACTGATACAAACCACAGGTTGTCTAACATCCAATGCTTTTCAGGTAAGAGCGAGAAATGTGTGAGCTTCGTGAACCATGTAGCTTCGTTTGAAGTGAAAAGTGACTGCGTTTACCTGAAAGGATTCTTGCTTGTAGGAAGGCACAGAGCCTGGCACTTAACTCCGTTTCTAAAGGGAAATACACGGCACAGTTCTCATCCATGAAACACACTCTGCTTTAGAGCAAGAAGCACGCTCTTGCTTTCTAGAGTCTCTGATACAGAGGGAAACGTGAGTGTGCTCAGAACAAAAGAACTGTGTTTCCTACACACACAGACCATATCTAGTTCAACTCTGTTTCTGAAACTGATACAAACCACAGGTCCTCTAACATCCAATGCTTTTCAGTTAAGAGCAAGAAACGTGTGAGCTTTGTGAACAATGTGGCTTCGTTTGAGCTGAAAAGTGACTGCGTTTACCTGCAACGAAGTCTTGCTTGTAGGAACACACGCCTGGCATTTAACTCCGTTTCTGAAGGGAAACACACGGCACAGTTCTCTTCCATGAAACACACTCTGCTTTAGAGCAAGAAGCACGCTCTTGCTTTCTAGAGTCTCTAATACAGAGGGAAACGTGAGTGTGCTCAGAACAAAAGAAATGTGTTTCCTACACACACAGACCATATCTAGTTCAACTCTGTTTCTGAAACTGATACAAACCACAGGTCCTCTAACATCCAATGCTTTTCAGTTAAGAGCGAGAAACTTGTGGGCTTTGTGAACAATGTAGCTTCGTTTGAGTTGAAAAGTGACTGCGTTTACCTGAAACGAAGTCTTCCTTGAAGAAAGACACAGAGCCTGTCATTTAACTCCGTTTCTGAAGGGAAACACACGGCACAGTCCTCATCCATGAAACACATTCTTCTTTAGAGAAAGAAGCACGCTCTTGCTTTCTAGAGTCTCTAATACAGAGGGAAACGTGAGTGTGCTCAGAACAAAAGAACTGTGTTTCCTACACACACAGACCATATCTAGTTCAACTCTGTTTCTGAAACTGATACAAACCACAGGTCCTCTAACATCCAATGCTTTTCAGTTAAGAGCGAGAAACGTGTGAGCTTTTTGAACAATGTAGCTTCGTTTGAGCTCAAAAGTGACTGCGTTTACCTGAAACGAAGTCTTGCTTATAGGAAGACACACTTCTGGCATTAACTCCGTTTCTGAAGGGAAACACACGGCACAGTTCTCATCCATGAAACACATTCTGCTTTAGAGCAAGAAGCACGCTTTTGCTTTCTAGAGTCTCTATTACAGAGGGAAACGTGAGTGTGCTCAGAACAAAAGAACTGTGTTTCCTACACACGGACCATATCTAGTTCAACTCTGTTTCTGAAACTGGTACAAACCCCAGGTCCTCTAACATAAAATTCTTTTCAGTTAAGAGCGAGAAATTTGTGGGCTTTGTGAACAATGTAGCTTCGTTTGAAGTGAAAAGTGACTGCGTTTACCTGAAACGAAGTCTTCCTTGAAGAAAGACACAGAGCCTGTCATTTTACTCCGTTTCTGAAGGGAAACACACGGCACAGTTCTCATCCATGAAACACAATCTGCTTTAGAGCAAGAAGCACGCTCTTGCTTTCTAGAGTCTGTAATAAAGAGGGAAACGTGAGTGTGTGCAGAACAAAAGAACTGTGTTTCCTACACACGGACCATATCAAGTTCAACTCTGTTTCTGAAACTGATACAAACCACAGGTTGTCTAACATCCAATGCTTTTCAGGTAAGAGCGAGAAATGTGTGAGCTTCGTGAACCATGTAGCTTCGTTTGAAGTGAAAAGTGACTGCGTTTACCTGAAAGGATTCTTGCTTGTAGGAAGGCACAGAGCCTGGCACTTAGATCCGTTTCTAAAGGAAAATACACGGCACAGTTCTCATCCATGAAACACACTCTGCTTTAGAGCAAGAAGCACGCTCTTGCTTTCTAGAGTCTCTGATACAGAGGGAAACGTGAGTGTGCTCAGAACAAAAGAACTGTGTTTCCTACACACACAGACCATATCTAGTTCAACTCTGTTTCTGAAACTGATACAAACCACAGGTCCTCTAACATCCAATGCTTTTCAGTTAAGAGCAAGAAACGTGTGAGCTTTGTGAACAATGTGGCTTCGTTTGAGCTGAAAAGTGACTGCGTTTACCTGCAACGAAGTCTTGCTTGTAGGAACACACGCCTGGCATTTAACTCCGTTTCTGAAGGGAAACACACGGCACAGTTCTCTTCCATGAAACACACTCTGCTTTAGAGCAAGAAGCACGCTCTTGCTTTCTAGAGTCTCTAATACAGAGGGAAACGTGAGTGTGCTCAGAACAAAAGAAATGTGTTTCCTACACACACAGACCATATCTAGTTCAACTCTGTTTCTGAAACTGATACAAACCACAGGTCCTCTAACATCCAATGCTTTTCAGTTAAGAGCGAGAAACTTGTGGGCTTTGTGAACAATGTAGCTTCGTTTGAGTTGAAAAGTGACTGCGTTTACCTGAAACGAAGTCTTCCTTGAAGAAAGACACAGAGCCTGTCATTTAACTCCGTTTCTGAAGGGAAACACACGGCACAGTCCTCATCCATGAAACACATTCTTCTTTAGAGAAAGAAGCACGCTCTTGCTTTCTAGAGTCTCTAATACAGAGGGAAACGTGAGTGTGCTCAGAACAAAAGAACTGTGTTTCCTACACACACAGACCATATCTAGTTCAACTCTGTTTCTGAAACTGATACAAACCACAGGTCCTCTAACATCCAATGCTTTTCAGTTAAGAGCGAGAAACGTGTGAGCTTTTTGAACAATGTAGCTTCGTTTGAGCTCAAAAGTGACTGCGTTTACCTGAAACGAAGTCTTGCTTGTAGGAAGGCACAGAGCCTGGCATTTAACTCCGTTTCTGAAGGGAAACACACGGCACAGTTCTCATCCATGAAACACAATCTGCTTTAGAGCAAGAAGCACGCTCTTGGTTTTTTGAGTCTCTAATAAAGAGGGAAACGTGAGTGTGCGCAGAACAAAAGAACTGTGTTTCCTACACACCGACCATATCAAGTTCAACTCTGTTTCTGAAACTGATACAAACCACAGGTTGTCTAACATCCAATGCTTTTCAGGTAAGAACGAGAAACGTGTGAGCTTCGTGAACAATGTAGCTTCGTTTGAGCTGAAAAGTGACTGCGTTTACCTGAAAAGTAGTCTTGCTTGTAGGAAGACACACGCCTGGCATTTAACTCCGTTTCTGAAGGGAAACACACGGCACAGTTCTCATCCATGAAATACACTCTGCTTTAGAGCAAGAAGCACGCTCTTGCTTTCTAGAGTCTCTAATACAGAGGGAAACGTGAGTGTGCTCAGAACAAAAGAACTGTGTTTCCTACACACACAGACCATATCTAGTTCAACTCTGTTTCTGAAACTGATACAAACCACAGGTCCTCTAACATCCAATGCTTTTCAGTTAAGAGCGAGAAACCTGTGAGCTTCGTGAACAATGTAGCTTCGTTTGAGCTGAAAAGTGACTGCGTTTACCTGAAACGAAGTCTTGCTTGTAGGAACACATGCCTGGCATTTAACTCCGTTTCTGAAGGGAAACACACGGCACAGTTCTCTTCCATGAAACACACTCTGCTTTAGAGCAAGAAGCACGCTCTTGCTTTCTAGAGTCTCTAATACAGAGGGAAACGTGAGTGTGCTCAGAACAAAAGAAATGTGTTTCCTACACACACGGACCATATCTAGTTCAACTCTGTTTCTGAAACTGATACAAACCACAGGTCCTCTAACATCCAATGCTTTTCAGTTAAGAGCGAGAAACTTGTGGGCTTTGTGAACAATGTAGCTTCGTTTGAGGTGAAAAGTGACTGCGTTTACCTGAAACGAAGTCTTCCTTGAAGAAAGACACAGAGCCTGTCATTTAACTCCGTTTCTGAAGGGAAACACACGGCACAGTCCTCATCCATGAAACACATTCTTCTTTAGAGAAAGAAGCACGCTCTTGCTTTCTAGAGTCTCTAATACAGAGGGAAACGTGAGTGTGCTCAGAACAAAAGAACTGTGTTTCCTACACACACAGACCATATCTAGTTCAACTCCGTTTCTGAACCTGATACAAACCACAGGTCCTCTAACATCCAATGCTTTTCAGTTAAGAGCGAGAAACGTGTGAGCTTTTTGAACAATGTAGCTTCGTTTGAGCTCAAAAGTGACTGCGTTTACCTGAAACGAAGTCTTGCTTGTAGGAAGGCACAGAGCCTGGCATTTAACTCCGTTTCTGAAGGGAAACACACGGCACAGTTCTCATCCATGAAACACAATCTGCTTTAGAGCAAGAAGCACGCTCTTGATTTTTTGAGTCTGTAATAAAGAGGGAAACGTGAGTGTGCGCAGAACAAAAGAACTGTGTTTCCTACACACCGACCATATCAAGTTCAACTCTGTTTCTGAAACTGATACAAACCACAGGTTGTCTAACATCCAATGCTTTTCAGGTAAGAGCGAGAAACGTGTGAGCTTCGTGAACAATGTAGCTTCGTTTGAGCTGAAAAGTGACTGCGTTTACCTGAAAAGTAGTCTTGCTTGTAGGAAGACACACGCCTGGCATTTAACTCCGTTTCTGAAGGGAAACACACGGCACAGTTCTCATCCATGAAATACACTCTGCTTTAGAGCAAGAAGCACGCTCTTGCTTTCTAGAGTCTCTAATACAGAGGGAAACGTGAGTGTGCTCAGAACAAAAGAACTGTGTTTCCTACACACACAGACCATATCTAGTTCAACTCTGTTTCTGAAACTGATACAAACCACAGGTCCTCTAATATCCAATGCTTTTCAGGTAAGAGCGAAAAACGTGTGAGCTTCGTGAACAATGTAGCTTCGTTTGAGCTGAAAAGTGACTGTGTTTACCTGAAACGAAGTCTTGCTTGTAGGATGACACACGCCTGGCATTTAACTCCGTTTCTGAAGGGAAACACACGGCACAGTTCTCTTCCATGAAACACACTCTGCTTTAGAGCAAGAAGCACGCTCATGCTTTCTAGAGTCTCTAATACAGAGGGAAACGTGAGTGTGCTCAAAACAAAAGAACTGTGTTTCCTCCACACACAGACCATATCTAGTTCAACTCTGTTTCTGAAACTGATACAAACCACAGGTCCTCTAACATCCAATGCTTTTCAGTTAAGAGCGAGAAACGTGTGGGCTTTGTGAACAATAGAGCTTCGTTTGAGTTGAAAAGTGACTGCGTTTACCTGAAAAGAAGTCTTGCTTAAAGAAAGACGCAGAGCCTGGAATTTAACTCCGTTTCTGAAGGGAAACACACGGCACAGTTCTCATCCATGAAACACAATCTACTTTAGAGCAAGAAGCACGCTCTTGCTTTCTAGAGTCTGTAATAAAGAGGGAAACGTGAGTGTGTGCAGAACAAAAGAACTGTGTTTCCTACACACGGACCATATCAAGTTCAACTCTGTTTCTGAAACTGATACAAACCACAGGTTGTCTAACATCCAATGCTTTTCAGGTAAGAGCGAGAAATGTGTGAGCTTCGTGAACCATGTAGCTTCGTTTGAAGTGAAAAGTGACTGCGTTTACCTGAAAGGATTCTTGCTTGTAGGAAGGCACAGAGCCTGGCACTTAACTCCGTTTCTAAAGGGAAACACACGGCACAGTTCTCATCCATGAAACACACTCTGCTTTAGAGCAAGAAGCACGCTCTTGCTTTCTAGAGTCTCTAATACAGAGGGAAACGTGAGTGTGCTCAGAACAAAAGAACTGTGTTTCCTACACACACAGACCATATCTAGTTCAACTCTGTTTCTGAAACTGATACAAACCACCGGTCCTCTAACATCCAATGCTTTTCAGTTAAGAGCAAGAAACGTGTGAGCTTTGTGAACAATGTGGCTTCGTTTGAGCTGAAAAGTGACTGCGTTTACCTGCAACGAAGTCTTGCTTGTAGGAACACACGCCTGGCATTTAACTCCGTTTCTGAAGGGAAACACATGGCACAGTTCTCTTCCATGAAACACACTCTGCTTTAGAGCAAGAAGCACGCTCTTGCTTTCTAGAGTCTCTAATACAGAGGGAAACGTGAGTGTGCTCAGAACAAAAGAAATGTGTTTCCTACACACACAGACCATATCTAGTTCAACTCTGTTTCTGAAACTGATACAAACCACAGGTCCTCTAACATCCAATGCTTTTCAGTTAAGAGCGAGAAACTTGTGGGCTTTGTGAACAATGTAGCTTCGTTTGAGGTGAAAAGTGACTGCGTTTACCTGAAACGAAGTCTTCCTTGAAGAAAGACACAGAGCCTGTCATTTAACTCCGTTTCTGAAGGGAAACACACGGCACAGTCCTCATCCATGAAACACATTCTTCTTTAGAGAAAGAAGCAAGCTCTTGCTTTCTAGAGTCTCTAATACAGAGGGAAACGTGAGTGTGCGCAGAACAAAAGAACTGTGTTTCCTACACACCGACCATATCAAGTTCAACTCTGTTTCTGAAACTGATACAAACCACAGGTTGTCTAACATCCAATGCTTTTCAGGTAAGAACGAGAAACGTGTGAGCTTCGTGAACAATGTAGCTTCGTTTGAGCTGAAAAGTGACTGCGTTTACCTGAAAAGTAGTCTTGCTTGTAGGAAGACACACGCCTGGCATTTAACTCCGTTTCTGAAGGGAAACACACGGCACAGTTCTCATCCATGAAATACACTCTGCTTTAGAGCAAGAAGCACGCTCTTGCTTTCTAGAGTCTCTAATACAGAGGGAAACGTGAGTGTGCTCAGAACAAAAGAACTGTGTTTCCTACACACACAGACCATATCTAGTTCAACTCTGTTTCTGAAACTGATACAAACCACAGGTCCTCTAACATCCAATGCTTTTCAGTTAAGAGCGAGAAACCTGTGAGCTTCGTGAACAATGTAGCTTCATTTGAGCTGAAAAGTGACTGCGTTTACCTGAAACGAAGTCTTGCTTGTAGGAACACACGCCTGGCATTTAACTCCGTTTCTGATGGGAAACACACGGCACAGTTCTCTTCCATGAAACACACTCTGCTTTAGAGCAAGAAGCACGCTCTTGCTTTCTAGAGTCTCTAATACAGAGGGAAACGTGAGTGTGCTCAGAACAAAAGAAATGTGTTTCCTACACACACGGACCATATCTAGTTCAACTCTGTTTCTGAAACTGATACAAACCACAGGTCCTCTAACATCCAATGCTTTTCAGTTAAGAGCGAGAAACTTGTGGGCTTTGTGAACAATGTAGCTTCGTTTGAGGTGAAAAGTGACTGCGTTTACCTGCAACGAAGTCTTCCTTGAAGAAAGACACAGAGCCTGTCATTTAACTCCGTTTCTGAAGGGAAACACACGGCACAGTCCTCATCCATGAAACACATTCTTCTTTAGAGAAAGAAGCACGCTCTTGCTTTCTAGAGTCTCTAATACAGAGGGAAACGTGAGTGTGCTCAGAACAAAAGAACTGTGTTTCCTACACACACAGACCATATCTAGTTCAACTCTGTTTCTGAACCTGATACAAACCACAGGTCCTCTAACATCCAATGCTTTTCAGTTAAGAGCGAGAAACGTGTGAGCTTTTTGAACAATGTAGCTTCGTTTGAGCTCAAAAGTGACTGCGTTTACCTGAAACGAAGTCTTGCTTGTAGGAAGGCACAGAGCCTGGCATTTAACTCCGTTTCTGAAGGGAAACACACGGCACAGTTCTCATCCATGAAACACAATCTGCTTTAGAGCAAGAAGCACGCTCTTGCTTTTTTGAGTCTGTAATAAAGAGGGAAACGTGAGTGTGCGCAGAACAAAAGAACTGTGTTTCCTACACACGGACCATATCAAGTTCAACTCTGTTTCTGAACCTGATACAAACCACAGGTTGTCTAACATCCAATGCTTTTCAGGTAAGAGCGAGAAACGTGTGAGCTTCGTGAACAATGTAGCTTCGTTTGAGCTGAAAAGTGACTGCGTTTACCTGAAAAGTAGTCTTGCTTGTAGGAAGACACACGCCTGGCATTTAACTCCGTTTCTGAAGGGAAACACACGGCACAGTTCTCATCCATGAAATACACTCTGCTTTAGAGCAAGAAGCACGCTCTTGCTTTCTAGAGTCTCTAATACAGAGGGAAACGTGAGTGTGCTCAGAACAAAAGAACTGTGTTTCCTACACACACAGACCATATCTAGTTCAACTCTGTTTCGGAAACTGATACAAACCACAGGTCCTCTAACATCCAATGCTTTTCAGTTAAGAGCGAGAAACCTGTGAGCTTCATGAACAATGTAGCTTCGTTTGAGCTGAAAACTGACTGCGTTTACCTGAAACGAAGTCTTGCTTGTAGGAACACACGCCTGGCATTTAACTCCGTTTCTGAAGGGAAACACACGGCACAGTCCTCATCCATGAAACGCAATCTTCTTTAGAGAAAGAAGCACGCTCTTGCTTTCTAGAGTCTCTAATACAGAGGGAAACGTGAGTGTGCTCAGAACAAAAGAACTGTGTTTCCTACACACACAGACCATATCTAGTTCAACTCTGTTTCTGAAACTGATACAAACCACAGGTCCTCTAACATCCAATGCTTTTCAGTTAAGAGCGAGAAACGTGTGAGCTTTGTGAACAATGTAGCTTCGTTTGAGCTCAAAAGTGACTGCGTTTACCTGAAACGAAGTCTTGCTTGTAGGAAGGCACAGAGCCTGGCATTTAACTCCGTTTCTGAAGGGAAACACACGGCACAGTTCTCATACATGAAACACAATCTGCTTTAGAGCAAGAAGCACGCTCTTGCTTTCTAGAGTCTATAATAAAGAGGGAAACGTGAGTGTGCGCAGAACAAAAGAACTGTGTTTCCTACACACCGACCATATCAAGTTCAACTCTGTTTCTGAAACTGATATAAACCACAGGTTGTCTAACATGCAATGCTTTTCAGGTAAGAGTGAGAAACGTGTGAGCTTCGTGAACAATGTAGCTTCGTTTGAGCTGAAAAGTGACTGCGTTTACCTGAAAAGAAGTCTTGCTTGTAGGAAGACACACGCCTGGCATTTAACTCCGTTTCTGAAGGGAAACACACGGCACAGTTCTCATCCATGAAATACACTCTGCTTTAGAGCAAGAAGCACGCTCTTGCTTTCTAGAGTCTCTAATACAGTGGGAAAAATGAGTGTGCTCAGAACAAAAGAACTGTGTTTCCTACACACACAGACCATATCTAGTTCAACTCTGTTTCTGAAACTGATACAAACCACAGGTCCTCTAACATCCAATGCTTTTCAGGTAAGAGCGAAAAACGTGTGAGCTTCGTGAACAATGTAGCTTCGTTTGAGCTGAAAAGTGACTGTGTTTACCTGAAACGAAGTCTTGCTTGTAGGATGACACACGCCTGGCATTTAACTCCGTTTCTGAAGGGAAACACACGGCACAGTTCTCTTCCATGAAACACACTCTGCTTTAGAATAAGAAGCACGCTCATGCTTTCTAGAGTCTCTAATACAGAGGGAAACGTGAGTGTGCTCAAAACAAAAGAACTGTGTTTCCTCCACACACAGACCATATCTAGTTCAACTCTGTTTCTGAAACTGATACAAACCACAGGTCCTCTAACATCCAATGCTTTTCAGTTAAGAGCGAGAAACGTGTGGGCTTTGTGAACAATAGAGCTTCGTTTGAGTTGAAAAGTGACTGCGTTTACCTGAAAACAAGTCTTGCTTAAAGAAAGACACAGAGCCTGGCATTTAACTCCGTTTCTGAAGGGAAACACACGGCACAGTTCTCATCCATGAAACACAATCTACTTTAGAGCAAGAAGCACGCTCTTGCTTTCTAGAGTCTGTAATAAAGAGGGAAACGTGAGTGTGTGCAGAACAAAAGAACTGTGTTTCCTACACACGGACCATATCAAGTTCAACTCTGTTTCTGAAACTGATACAAACCACAGGTTGTCTAACATCCAATGCTTTTCAGGTAAGAGCGAGAAATGTGTGAGCTTCGTGAACCATGTAGCTTCGTTTGAAGTGAAAAGTGACTGCGTTTACCTGAAAGGATTCTTGCTTGTAGGAAGGCACAGAGCCTGGCACTTAACTCCGTTTCTAAAGGGAAACACACGGCACAGTTCTCATCCATGAAACACACTCTGCTTTAGAGCAAGAAGCACGCTCTTGCTTTCTAGAGTCTCTAATACAGAGGGAAACGTGAGTGTGCTCAGAACAAAAGAACTGTGTTTCCTACACACACAGACCATATCTAGTTCAACTCTGTTTCTGAAACTGATACAAACCACCGGACCTCTAACATCCAATGCTTTTCAGTTAAGAGCAAGAAACGTGTGAGCTTTGTGAACAATGTGGCTTCGTTTAAGCTGAAAAGTGACTGCGTTTACCTGCAACGAAGTCTTGCTTGTAGGAACACACGCCTGGCATTTAACTCCGTTTCTGAAGGGAAACACACGGCACAGTTCTCTTCCATGAAACACACTCTGCTTTAGAGCAAGAAGCACGCTCTTGCTTTCTAGAGTCTCTAATACAGAGGGAAACGTGAGTGTGCTCAGAACAAAAGAAATGTGTTTCCTACACACACAGACCATATCTAGTTCAACTCTGTTTCTGAAACTGATACAAACCACAGGTCCTCTAACATCCAATGCTTTTCAGTTAAGAGCGAGAAACTTGTGGGCTTTGTGAACAATGTAGCTTCGTTTGAGGTGAAAAGTGACTGCGTTTACCTGAAACGAAGTCTTCCTTGAAGAAAGACACAGAGCCTGTCATTTAACTCCGTTTCTGAAGGGAAACACACGGCACAGTCCTCATCCATGAAACACATTCTTCTTTAGAGAAAGAAGCAAGCTCTTGCTTTCTATAGTCTCTAATACAGAGGGAAACGTGAGTGTGCGCAGAACAAAAGAACTGTGTTTCCTACACACCGACCATATCAAGTTCAACTCTGTTTCTGAAACTGATACAAACCACAGGTTGTCTAACATCCAATGCTTTTCAGGTAAGAGCGAGAAACGTGTGAGCTTCTTGAAAAATGTAGCTTCGTTTGAGCTGAAAAGTGACTGCGTTTACCTGAAAAGTAGTCTTGCTTGTAGGAAGACACACGCCTGGCATTTAACTCCGTTTCTGAAGGGAAACACACGGCACAGTTCTCATCCATGAAATACACTCTGCTTTAGAGCAAGAAGCACGCTCTTGCTTTCTAGAGTCTCTAATACAGAGGGAAACGTGAGTGTGCTCAGAACAAAAGAACTGTGTTTCCTACACACACAGACCATATCTAGTTCAACTCTGTTTCTGAAACTGATACAAACCACAGGTCCTCTAACATCCAATGCTTTTCAGTTAAGAGCGAGAAACCTGTGAGCTTCGTGAACAATGTAGCTTCGTTTGAGCTGAAA
The DNA here is from genome assembly GCA_949786385.1 of Onychomys leucogaster. NCBI lineage: Eukaryota > Metazoa > Chordata > Mammalia > Rodentia > Cricetidae > Onychomys > Onychomys leucogaster. The sequence goes on along the minus strand of CATKUP010000298.1, from coordinate 36,504 downwards.
AGTGACTGCGTTTACCTGAAACGAAGTCTTGCTTGTAGGAACACACGCCTGGCATTTAACTCCGTTTCTGAAGGGAAACACACGGCACAGTTCTCTTCCATGAAACACACTCTGCTTTAGAGCAAGAAGCACGCTCTTGCTTTCTAGAGTCTCTAATACAGAGGGAAACGTGAGTGTGCTCAGAACAAAAGAAATGTGTTTCCTACACACACAGACCATATCTAGTTCAACTCTGTTTCTGAAACTGATACAAACCACAGGTCCTCTAACATCCAATGCTTTTCAGTTAAGAGCGAGAAACTTGTGGGCTTTGTGAACAATGTAGCTTCGTTTGAGGTGAAAAGTGACTGCGTTTACCTGAAACGAAGTCTTCCTTGAAGAAAGACACAGAGCCTGTCATTTAACTCCGTTTCTGAAGGGAAACACACGGCACAGTCCTCATCCATGAAACACATTCTTCTTTAGAGAAAGAAGCACGCTCTTGCTTTCTAGAGTCTCTAATACAGAGGGAAACGTGAGTGTGCTCAGAACAAAAGAACTGTGTTTCCTACACACACAGACCATATCTAGTTCAACTCTGTTTCTGAACCTGATACAAACCACAGGTCCTCTAACATCCAAAGCTTTTCAGTTAAGAGCGAGAAACGTGTGAGCTTTTTGAACAATGTAGCTTCGTTTGAGCTCAAAAGTGACTGCGTTTACCTGAAACGAAGTCTTGCTTGTCGGAAGGCACAGAGCCTGGCATTTAACTCCGTTTCTGAAGGGAAACACACGGCACAGTTCTCATCCATGAAACACAATCTGCTTTAGAGCAAGAAGCACTCTCTTGCTTTTTTGAGTCTCTAATAAAGAGGGAAACGTGAGTGTGCTCAGAACAAAAGAACTGTGTTTCCTACACACCGACCATATCAAGTTCAACTCTGTTTCTGAAACTGATACAAACCACAGGTTGTCTAACATCCAATGCTTTTCAGGTAAGAGCGAGAAACGTATGAGCTTCGTGAACAATGTAGTTTCGTTTGAGCTGAAAAGTGACTGCGTTTAACTGAAAAGTAGTCTTGCTTGTAGGAAGACACACGCCTGGCATTTAACTCCGTTTCTGAAGGGAAACACACGGCACAGTTCTCATCCATGAAATACACTCTGCTTTAGAGCAAGAAGCACGCTCTTGCTTTCTAGAGTCTCTAATACAGAGGGAAACGTGAGTGTGCTCAGAACAAAAGAACTGTGTTTCCTACACACACAGACCATATCTAGTTCAACTCTGTTTCTGAAACTGATACAAACCACAGGTCCTCTAACATCCAATGCTTTTCAGTTAAGAGCGAGAAACCTGTGAGCTTCGTGAACAATGTAGCTTCGTTTGAGCTGAAAACTGACTGCGTTTACCTGAAACGAAGTCTTGCTTGTAGGAACACACGCCTGGCATTTAACTCCGTTTCTGAAGGGAAACACACGGCACAGTCCTCATCCATGAAACACAATCTTCTTTAGAGAAAGAAGCACGCTCTTGCTTTCTAGAGTTTCTAATACAGAGGGAAACGTGAGTGTGCTCAGAACAAAAGAACTGTGTTTCCTACACACACAGACCATATCTAGTTCAACTCTGATTCTGAAACTGATACAAACCACAGGTCCTCTAACATCCAATGCTTTTCAGTTAAGAGCGAGAAACGTGTGAGCTTTGTGAACAATGTAGCTTCGTTTGAGCTCAAAAGTGACTGTGTTTACCTGAAACGAAGTCTTCCTTGTAGGAAGGCACAGAGCCTGGCATTTAACTCCGTTTCTGAAGGGAAACACACGGCACAGTTCTCATCCATGAAACACACTCTGCTTTAGAGCAAGAAGCACACTCTTGCTTTCTAGAGTCTCTAATACAGAGGGAAACGTGAGTGTGCTCAGAACAATAGAACTGTGTTTCCTACACACACGGACCATATCTAGTTCAACTCTGTTTCTGAAACTGATACAAACCACAGATCCTCTAACATCCAATGCTTTTCAGTTAAGAGGGAGAAACGTGTGAGCTTTGTGAACAATGTAGCTTCGTTTGAGCTGAAAAGTGACTGCGTTTACCTGAAACAAAGTCTTGCTTGTAGGAATTCACACGCCTGGCATTTTTCTCCGTTTCTGAAGGGAAACACACGGCACAGTTCTCATCCATGAAACACACTCTGCTTTAGAGCAAGAAACACGCTCTTGCTTTCTAGAGTCTCTAATATAGAGGGAAACATGAGTGTGCTCAAACAAAAGAACTGTGTTTCCTACACACACAGACCATATCTAGTTCAAGTCTGTTTCTGAAACTGATACAAACAACAGGTCCTCTAACATCCAATGCTTTTCAGGTAAGAGCGAGAAACGTGTGAGCTTCTTGAACAATGTAGCTTCGTTTGAGCTTAAAAGTGACTGTGTTTACCTGAAACGAAGTCTTGCTTGTAGGAAGACACACGCCAGGCATTTAACTCCGTTTCTGAAGGGAAACACACGGCACAGTTCTCTTCCATGAAACACACTTTGCTTTAGAGCAAGAAGCACGCTCTTGCTTTCTAGAGTCTCTAATACAGAGGGAAACGTGAGTGTGCTCAGAACAAAAGAACTGTGTTTCCTACACACAGAGACCATATCTAGTTCAATTCTGTTTCTGAAACTGATACAAACCACAGGTCCTCTAACATCCAATGCTTTTCAGTTCAGAGCGAGAAACGTGTGAGCTTTGTGAACAATGTAGCTTTGTTTGAGCTGAAATGTGACTGCTTTACCTGAAAAAAAGTCTTGCTTGTAGGAAGACACACGCCTGGCATTTAACTCCCTTTCTGAAGGGAAACACACGGCACAGTTCTCATCCATGAAACACACTCTGCTTTAGAGCTAGAAGCACGCTCTGGCTTTCTAGAGTCTCTAATACAGAGGGAAACGTGAGTGTGCTCATAACAAAAGAACTGTGTTTCCTACACACACGGACCATATCCAGTTCAATCTGTTTCTGAAACTGATACAAACCACAGGTCCTCTAACATCCAATGCTTTTCTGTTAAGAGCGAGAAACGTGTGATCTTCGTGAACAATGTAGCTTCGTTTGAGCTGAAAAGTGACTGCGTTTACCTGAAATGAAGTCTTGCTTGAAGAAAGACACAGAGCCTGCCATTTAACTCCGCTTCTGAAGGGAAACACATGGCATAGTTCTCATATTTGAAACACACTCTGCATTAGAGCAAGAAGCACGCTCTGGCTTTCTAGATTCTCTAATACAGAGGGAAACGTGAGTGTGCTCAGAACAAAAGAACTGTGTTTCCTACACACACGGACCATATCTAGTTCAACTCTGTTTCTGAAACTGATACAAACCACAGATCCTCTAACATCCAATGCTTTTCAGTTAAGAGGGAGAAACGTGTGAGCTTTGTGAACAATGTAGCTTCGTTTGAGCTGAAAAGTGACTGCGTTTACCTGAACAAAGTCTTGCTCGTAGGAAGACACACTTCTGGCATTTAACTCCGTTTCTGAAGGGAAACACATGGCACAGTCCTCATCCATGAAACACATTCTGCTTTAGAGCAAGAAGCACGCTCTTGCTTTCAAGAATCTCTAATACAGAGGGAAACGTGAGTGTGCTCAGAACAAAAGAACTGTGTTTCCTACACACACAGACCATATCTAATTCAACTCTGTTTCTGAAACTGATACAAACCACAGGTCCTCTAACATCCAATGCTTTTCAGTTAATAGCGAGAAACGTGTGAGCTTTGTGAACAATGTAGCTTCGTTTGAGCTGAAAAGTGACTGCGTTTACCTGAAACGATTCTTGCATGTAGGAAAACACAGAGCCTGGCATTTAACACCGTTTCTGAAGGGAAACACACGGCACAGTTCTCATCCATGAAACACACTCTGCTTTAGAGCAAGAAGCACGTTCTTGCTTTCTAGAATCTCTAATACAGAGGGAAATGTGAATGTGCTCAGAACAAAAGAAATGTGTTTCCTATACACACGGACCATATGTAGTTCAACTCTGTTTCTAAAATTGATACAAAGCACAGGTCATCAAACATCCAATGCTTTTCAGTTAAGAGCGAGAAACGTGTGAGCTTCGTGAACAATGTAGCTTCGTTTGCGCTGAAAAGTGACTGTGTTTACCTGAAAAGAAGTCTTGATTGTAGTAAGACACACGTCTGGCATTTAACTCCGTTACTGAAGGGAAACACACGGCACAGTTCTTATCCATGAAACACACTCTGCTTTAGAGCAAGAAGGATGCTCTTGCTTTCTAGAGTCTCTAATACAGAGGGAAACGTGAGTGTGCTCAGAACAAAAAACTGTGTTTCCTACACACGGACCATATCTAGTTCAACTCTGTTTCTGAAACTGATACAAACCACAGGTCCTCTAACATCCAATGCTTTTCAGTTAAGAGCGAGAAACGTGTGGGCTTCGTGAACAATGTAGCTTCTTTTGAGGTGAAAAGTGACTGTGTTTACCTGAAACGAAGTCTTGCTTGAAGAAAGACACAGAGCCTGGCATTTAACTCCGCTTCTGAAGGGAAACACACGGCACAGTCCTCTTCCATGAAACACACTCTGCTTTAGAGCAAGAAGCACACTCTTGCTTTCTAGAGTCTCTAATACAGAGGGAAACCTGAGTGTGCTCAGAACAAAAAACTGTGTTTCCTACACACGGACCATATCTAGTTCAACTCTGTTTCTGAAACTGATACAAACCACAGGTCCTCTAACATCCAATGCTTTTCAGTTAAGAGGGAGAAACGTGTGAGCTTTGTGAACAATGTAGCATCGTTTGAGCTGAAAAGTGACTGCGTTTACCTGAAACAAAGTCTTGCTTGTAGGAAGACACACGCCTGGCATTCAACTCCGTTTCTGAAGGGAAACACACGGCACAGTTCTCATCCATGAAACACACTTTGCTTTAGAGCAAGAAGCACGCTCCTGCTTTCTAGAGTCTCTAATATAGAGGGAAATGTGAGTGTGCTCAGAACAAAAGAACTGTGTTTCCTACACACACATACCATATCTAGTTGAAGTATGTTTCTGAAACTGATACAAACAACAGGTCCTCTAACATCCAATGCTTTTCAGGTAAGAGCGAGAAACGTGTGAGCTTCGTGAACAATGTAGCTTCGTTTGAGCTGAAAAGTGACTGTGTTTACCTGAAACGAAGTCTTCCTTGTAGGAAGACACACGCCTGGAATTTAACTCCGTTTCTGAAGGGAAACACACGGCACAGTTCTCTTCCATGAAACACACTCTGCTTTAGAGCAAGAAGCACGCTCTTGCTTTCTAGAGTCTCTAATACAGAGGGAAACATGAGTGTGCTCAGAACAAAAGAACTGTGTTTCCTACACACACAGACCATATCTAATTCAACTCTGTTTCTGAAACTGATACAAACCATAGGTCCTCTAACATCCAATGCTTTTCAGTTAAGAGCGAGAAACGTGTGAGCTTCGTGAACAATGTAGCTTCGTTTGAGCTGAAAAGTGACTGTGTTTACCTGAAACGAAGTCTTGCTTGTAGGAAGACACAAGCCTGGCATTTCACTCCGTTTCTGAAGGGAAACACACGGCACAGTTCTCATCCATGAAACACACTCTGCTTTAGAGCAAGAAGCACACTCTTGCTTTCTAGAGTCTCTAATACAGAGGGAAACCTGAGTGTGCTCAGAACAATAGAACTGTGTTTCCTACACACACGGACCATATCTAGTTCAACTCTGTTTCTGAAACTGATACAAACCACAGATCCTCTAACATCCAATGCTTTTCAGTTAAGAGGGAGAAACGTGTGAGCTTTGTGAACAATGTAGCTTCGTTTGAGCTGAAAAGTGACTGCGTTTACCTGAAACAAAGTCTTGCTTGTAGGAAGACACACGCCTGGCATTTTTCTCCGTTTCTGAAGGGAAACACACGGCACAGTTCTCATCCATGAAACACACTCTGCTTTAGAGCAAGAAACACGCTCTTGCTTTCTAGAGTCTCTAATATAGAGGGAAACATGAGTGTGCTCAAACAAAAGAACTGTGTTTCTTACATACACAGACCATATCTAGTTCAAGTCTGTTTCTGAAACTCATACAAACAACAGGTCCTCTAACATCCAATGCTTTTCAGGTAAGAGCGAGAAACGTGTGAGCTTCGTGAACAATGTAGCTTCGTTTGAGCTTAAAAGTGACTGTGTTTACCTGAAACGAAGTCTTGCTTGTAGGAAGACACACGCCAGGCATTTAACTCCGTTTCTGAAGGGAAACACACGGCACAGTTCTCTTCCATGAAACACACTTTGCTTTAGAGCAAGAAGCACGCTCTTTCTTTCTAGAGTCTCTAATACAGAGGGAAACGTGAGTGTGCTCAGAAAAAAAGAACTGTGTTTCCTACACACACAGACCATATCTAGTTCAATTCTGTTTCTGAAACTGATACAAACCACAGGTCCTCTAACATCCAATGCTTTTCAGTTCAGAGCGAGAAACGTGTGAGCTTCGTGAACAATGTAGCTTCGTTTGAGCAGAAATGTGACTGTGTTTACCTGAAAAGAATTCTTGATTGTAGTAAGACACACGTCTGGCATTTAAGCCGTTACATTAGGGAAACACACGGCACAGTTCTCATCCATGAAACACACTCTGCTTTAGAGCAAGAAGGATGCTCTTGCTTTCTAGAGTCTCTAATACAGAGGGAAACGTGAGTGTGCTCAGAACAAAAGAACTGTGTTTCCTACACACACGGACCATATCTAGTTCAACTCTGTTTCTGAAACTGATACAAACCACAGGTCCTCTAACATCCAATGCTTTTCAGTTAAGAGCGAGAAACGTGTGAGCTTCGTGAACAATGTAGCTTCATTTGAGCTGAAAAGTGACTGCGTTTACCTGAAATGAAGTCTTGCTTGAAGAAAGACACAGAGCCTGCCATTTAACTCCGTTTCTGAAGGGAAACACATGGCACAGTTCTCATATTTGAAACACACTCTGCATTAGAGCAAGAAGCACGCTCTTGCTTTCTAGATTCTCTAATACAGAGGGAAACGTGAGTGTGCTCAGAACAAAAGAACTGTGTTTCCTACACACACGGACCATATCTAGTTCAACTCTGTTTCTGAAACTGATACAAACCACAGATCCTCTAACATCCAATGCTTTTCAGTTAAGAGGGAGAAACGTGTGAGCTTTGTGAACAATGTAGCTTCGTTTGAGCTGAAAAGTGACTGCGTTTACCTGAAACGATTCTTGCATGTAGGAAAACACAGAGCCTGGCATTTAACACCGTTTCTGAAGGGAAACACACGGCACAGTTCTCATCCATGAAACACACTCTGCTTTAGAGCAAGAAGCACGTTCTTGCTTTCTAGAATCTCTAATACAGAGGGAAACGTGAATGTGCTCAGAACAAAAGAAATGTGTTTCCTATACACACGGACCATATGTAGTTCAACTCTGTTTCTAAAATTGATACAAAGCACAGGTCATCTAACATCCAATGCTTTTCAGTTAAGAGCGAGAAACGTGTGAGCTTCGTGAACAATGTAGCTTCGTTTGAGCTGAAAAGTGACTGTGTTTACCTGAAAAGAAGTCTTGATTGTAGTAAGACACACGTCTGGCATTTAACTCCGTTACTGAAGGGAAACACACGGCACAGTTCTCATCCATGAAACACACTCTGCTTTAGAGCAAGAAGGATGCTCTTGCTTTCTAGAGTCTCTAATACAGAGGGAAACGTGAGTGTGCTCAGAACAAAAGAACTGGGTTTCCTACACACACGGACCATATCTAGTTCAACTCTGTTTCTGAAACTGATACAAACCACAGGTCCTCTAACATCCAATGCTTTTCAGTTAAGAGCGAGAAACGTGTGGGCTTCGTGAACAATGTAGCTTCTTTTGAGGTGAAAAGTGACTGTGTTTACCTGAAACGAAGTCTTGCTTGAAGAAAGACACAGAGCCTGGCATTTAACTCCGCTTCTGAAGGGAAACACACGGCACAGTCCTCTTCCATGAAACACACTCTGCTTTAGAGCAAGAAGCACACTCTTGCTTTCTAGAGTCTCTAAAACAGAGGGAAACCTGAGTGTGCTCAGAACAAAAAACTGTGTTTCCTACACACGGACCATATCTAGTTCAACTCTGTTTCTGAAACTGATACAAACCACAGATCCACTAACATCCAATGCTTTTCAGTTAAGAGGGAGAAACGTGTGAGCTTCGTGAACAATGTAGCTTCGTTTGAGCTGAAAAGTGACTGTGTTTACCTGAAACGAAGTCTTGCTTGTAGGAAGACACACGCCTGGCATTTAACTCCGTTTCTGAAGGGAAACACACGGCACAGTTCTCATCCATGAAACACACTCTGCTTTAGAGCAAGAAGGATGCTCTTGCTTTCTAGAGTCTCTAATACAGAGGGAAACATGAGTGTGCTCAGAACAATAGAACTGTGTTTCCTACACACACGGACCATATCTAGTTCAACTCTGTTTCTGAAACTGATACAAACCACAGATCCTCTAACATCCAATGCTTTTCAGTTAAGAGGGAGAAACGTGTGAGCTTTGTGAACAATGTAGCTTCGTTTGAGCTGAAAAGTGACTGCGTTTACCTGAAACAAAGTCTTGCTTGTAGGAAGACACACGCCTGGCATTTTTCTCCGTTTCTGAAGGGAAACACACGGCACAGTTCTCATCCATGAAACACACTCTGCTTTAGAGCAAGAAACACGCTCTTGCTTTCTAGAGTCTCTAATATAGAGGGAAACATGAGTGTGCTCAAACAAAAGAACTGTGTTTCCTACACACACAGACCATATCTAGTTCAAGTCTGTTTCTGAAACTGATACAAACAACAGGTCCTCTAACATCCAATGTTTTTCAGGTAAGAGCGAGAAACGTGTGAGCTTCGTGAACAATGTAGCTTCGTTTGAGCTTAAAAGTGACTGTGTTTACCTGAAACGAAGTCTTGCTTGTAGGAAGACACACGCCAGGCATTTAACTCCGTTTCTGAAGGGAAACACACGGCACAGTTCTCTTCCATGAAACACACTTTGCTTTAGAGCAAGAAGCACGCTCTTGCTTTCTAGAGTCTCTAATACAGAGGGAAACGTGAGTGTGCTCAGAACAAAAGAACTGTGTTTCCTACACACACAGACCATATCTAGTTCAATTCTGTTTCTGAAACTGATACAAACCACAGGTCCTCTAACATCCAATGCTTTTCAGTTCAGAGCGAGAAACGTGTGAGCTTCGTGAACAATGTAGCTTCGATTGAGCAGAAATGTGACTGTGTTTACCTGAAAAGAATTCTTGATTGTAGTAAGACACACGTCTGGCATTTAAGCCGTTACATTAGGGAAACACACGGCACAGTTCTCATCCATGAAACACACTCTGCTTTAGAGCAAGAAGGATGCTCTTGCTTTCTAGAGTCTCTAATACAGAGGGAAACGTGAGTGTGCTCAGAACAAAAGAACTGTGTTTCCTACACACACGGACCATATCTAGTTCAACTCTGTTTCTGAAACTGATACAAACCACAGGTCCTCTAACATCCAATGCTTTTCAGTTAAGAGCGAGAAACGTGTGAGCTTCATGAACAATGTAGCTTCGTTTGAGATGAAAAGTGACTGCGTTTACCTGAAACGATTCTTGCTTGTAGGAAGACACAGAGCCTGGCATTTAACTCCGTTTCTGAAGGGAAACACACGGCACAGTTCGCATCCATGAAACACACTCTGCTTTAGAGCAAGAAGGATGCTCTTGCTTTCTAGAGTCTCTAATACAGAGGAAACGTGAGTGTGCTCAGAACAAAGAACTGTGTTTCCTACACACACGGACCATATCTAGTTCAACTCTGTTTCTGAAACTGATACAAAGCACAGGTCGTCTAACATCCAATGCTTTTCAGTTAAGAGCGAGAAAAGTGTGGGCTTCGTGAACAATGTAGCTTCGTTTGAGCTGAAAAGTGACTGTGTTTACCTGAAACGAAGTCTTGCTTGTAGGAAGGCACAGAGCCTGGCATTTAACTCCGTTTCTGAAGGGAAACGCACGTCACAGTTCTCATCCATCAAACACAATCTGCTTTAGACCAAGAACACGCTCTTGCTTTCTAGAGTCTCTAATACAGAGGGAAACGTGAGTGTGCTCATAACAAAAGAACTGTGTTTCCTACACACGGACCATATCTAGTTCAATCTGTTTCTGAAACTGATACAAACCACAGGTCCTCTAACATCCAATGCTTTTCAGTTAAGAGGGAGAAACGTGTGAGCTTTGTGAACAATGTAGCTTCGTTTGAGCTGAAAAGTGACTGCGTTTACCTGAACAAAGTCTTGCTTGTAGGAAGACACACTTCTGGCATTTAACTCCGTTTCTGAAGGGAAACACACGGCACAGTCCTCATCCATGAAACACATTCTGCTTTAGAGCAAGAAGCACGCTCTTGCTTTCAAGAATCTCTAATACAGAGGGAAACGTGAGTGTGCTCAGAACAAAAGAACTGTGTTTCCTACACACACAGACCATATCTAGTTCAATTCTGTTTCTGAAACTGATACAAACCACAGGTCCTCTAACATCCAATGCTTTTCAGTTCAGAGCGAGAAACGTGTGAGCTTCGTGAACAATGTAGCTTCGTTTGAGCAGAAATGTGACTGTGTTTACCTGAAAAGAATTCTTGATTGTAGTAAGACACACGTCTGGCATTTAAGCCGTTACATTAGGGAAACACACGGCACAGTTCTCATCCATGAAACACACTCTGCTTTAGAGCAAGAAGGATGCTCTTGCTTTCTAGAGTCTCTAATACAGAGGGAAACGTGAGTGTGCTCAGAACAAAAGAACTGTGTTTCCTACACACACGGACCATATCTAGTTCAACTCTGTTTCTGAAACTGATACAAACCACAGGTCCTCTAACATCCAATGCTTTTCAGTTAAGAGCGAGAAACGTGTGAGCTTCGTGAACAATGTAGCTTCATTTGAGCTGAAAAGTGACTGCGTTTACCTGAAATGAAGTCTTGCTTGAAGAAAGACACAGAGCCTGCCATTTAACTCCGTTTCTGAAGGGAAACACATGGCACAGTTCTCATATTTGAAACACACTCTGCATTAGAGCAAGAAGCACGCTCTTGCTTTCTAGATTCTCTAATACAGAGGGAAACGTGAGTGTGCTCAGAACAAAAGAACTGTGTTTCCTACACACACGGACCATATCTAGTTCAACTCTGTTTCTGAAACTGATACAAACCACAGATCCTCTAACATCCAATGCTTTTCAGTTAAGAGGGAGAAACGTGTGAGCTTTGTGAACAATGTAGCTTCGTTTGAGCTGAAAAGTGACTGCGTTTACCTGAAACGATTCTTGCATGTAGGAAAACACAGAGCCTGGCATTTAACACCGTTTCTGAAGGGAAACACACGGCACAGTTCTCATCCATGAAACACACTCTGCTTTAGAGCAAGAAGCACGTTCTTGCTTTCTAGAATCTCTAATACAGAGGGAAACGTGAATGTGCTCAGAACAAAAGAAATGTGTTTCCTATACACACGGACCATATGTAGTTCAACTCTGTTTCTAAAATTAATACAAAGCACAGGTCATCTAACATCCAATGCTTTTCAGTTAAGAGCGAGAAACGTGTGAGCTTCGTGAACAATGTAGCTTCGTTTGAGCTGAAAAGTGACTGTGTTTACCTGAAAAGAAGTCTTGATTGTAGTAAGACACACGTCTGGCATTTAACTCCGTTACTGAAGGGAAACACACGGCACAGTTCTCATCCATGAAACACACTCTGCTTTAGAGCAAGAAGGATGCTCTTGCTTTCTAGAGTCTCTAATACAGAGGGAAACGTGAGTGTGCTCAGAACAAAAGAACTGGGTTTCCTACACACACGGACCATATCTAGTTCAACTCTGTTTCTGAAACTGATACAAACCACAGGTCCTCTAACATCCAATGCTTTTCAGTTAAGAGCGAGAAACGTGTGGGCTTCGTGAACAATGTAGCTTCTTTTGAGGTGAAAAGTGACTGTGTTTACCTGAAACGAAGTCTTGCTTGAAGAAAGACACAGAGCCTGGCATTTAACTCCGCTTCTGAAGGGAAACACACGGCACAGTCCTCTTCCATGAAACACACTCTGCTTTAGAGCAAGAAGCACACTCTTGCTTTCTAGAGTCTCTAAAACAGAGGGAAACCTGAGTGTGCTCAGAACAAAAAACTGTGTTTCCTACACACGGACCATATCTAGTTCAACTCTGTTTCTGAAACTGATACAAACCACAGATCCACTAACATCCAATGCTTTTCAGTTAAGAGGGAGAAACGTGTGAGCTTCGTGAACAATGTAGCTTCGTTTGAGCTGAAAAGTGACTGTGTTTACCTGAAACGAAGTCTTGCTTGTAGGAAGACACACGCCTGGCATTTAACTCCGTTTCTGAAGGGAAACACACGGCACAGTTCTCATCCATGAAACACACTCTGCTTTAGAGCAAGAAGGATGCTCTTGCTTTCTAGAGTCTCTAATACAGAGGGAAACATGAGTGTGCTCAGAACAATAGAACTGTGTTTCCTACACACACGGACCATATCTAGTTCAACTCTGTTTCTGAAACTGATACAAACCACAGATCCTCTAACATCCAATGCTTTTCAGTTAAGAGGGAGAAACGTGTGAGCTTTGTGAACAATGTAGCTTCGTTTGAGCTGAAAAGTGACTGCGTTTACCTGAAACAAAGTCTTGCTTGTAGGAAGACACACGCCTGGCATTTTTCTCCGTTTCTGAAGGGAAACACACGGCACAGTTCTCATCCATGAAACACACTCTGCTTTAGAGCAAGAAACACGCTCTTGCTTTCTAGAGTCTCTAATATAGAGGGAAACATGAGTGTGCTCAAACAAAAGAACTGTGTTTCCTACACACACAGACCATATCTAGTTCAAGTCTGTTTCTGAAACTGATACAAACAACAGGTCCTCTAACATCCAATGTTTTTCAGGTAAGAGCGAGAAACGTGTGAGCTTCGTGAACAATGTAGCTTCGTTTGAGCTTAAAAGTGACTGTGTTTACCTGAAACGAATTCTTGCTTGTAGGAAGACACACGCCAGGCATTTAACTCCGTTTCTGAAGGGAAACACACGGCACAGTTCTCTTCCATGAAACACACTTTGCTTTAGAGCAAGAAGCACGCTCTTGCTTTCTAGAGTCTCTAATACAGAGGGAAACGTGAGTGTGCTCAGAACAAAAGAACTGTGTTTCCTACACACACAGACCATATCTAGTTCAATTCTGTTTCTGAAACTGATACAAACCACAGGTCCTCTAACATCCAATGCTTTTCAGTTCAGAGCGAGAAACGTGTGAGCTTCGTGAACAATGTAGCTTCGATTGAGCAGAAATGTGACTGTGTTTACCTGAAAAGAATTCTTGATTGTAGTAAGACACACGTCTGGCATTTAAGCCGTTACATTAGGGAAACACACGGCACAGTTCTCATCCATGAAAAACACTCTGCTTTAGAGCAAGAAGGATGCTCTTGCTTTCTAGAGTCTCTAATACAGAGGGAAACGTGAGTGTGCTCAGAACAAAAGAACTGTGTTTCCTACACACACGGACCATATCTAGTTCAACTCTGTTTCTGAAACTGATACAAACCACAGGTCCTCTAACATCCAATGCTTTTCAGTTAAGAGCGAGAAACGTGTGAGCTTCATGAACAATGTAGCTTCGTTTGAGATGAAAAGTGACTGCGTTTACCTGAAACGATTCTTGCTTGTAGGAAGACACAGAGCCTGGCATTTAACTCCGTTTCTGAAGGGAAACACACGGCACAGTTCGCATCCATGAAACACACTCTGCTTTAGAGCAAGAAGGATGCTCTTGCTTTCTAGAGTCTCTAATACAGAGGGAAACGTGAGTGTGCTCAGAACAAAAGAACTGTGTTTCCTACACACACAGACCATATCTAATTCAACTCTGTTTCTGAAACTGATACAAACCACAGGTCCTCTAACATCCAATGCTTTTCAGTTAAGAGCGAGAAACGTGTGAGCTTTGTGAACAATGTAGCTTCGTTTGAGCTGAAAAGTGACTGCGTTTACCTGAAACGATTCTTGCATGTAGGAAAACACAGAGCCTGGCATTTAACACCGTTTCTGAAGGGAAACACACGGCACAGTTCTCATCCATGAAACACACTCTGCTTTAGAGCAAGAAGCACGTTCTTGCTTTCTAGAATCTCTAATACAGAGGGAAACGTGAATGTGCTCAGAACAAAAGAAATGTGTTTCCTATACACACGGACCATATGTAGTTCAACTCTGTTTCTAAAATTGATACAAAGCACAGGTCATCTAACATCCAATGCTTTTCAGTTAAGAGCGAGAAACGTGTGAGCTTCGTGAACAATGTAGCTTCGTTTGAGCTGAAAAGTGACTGTTTACCTGAAAAGAAGTCTTGATTGTAGTAAGACACACGTCTGGCATTTAACTCCGTTACTAAAGGGAAACACACGGCACAGTTCTCATCCATGAAACACACTCTGCTTTAGAGCAAGAAGGATGCTCTTGCTTTCTAGAGTATCTAATACAGAGGGAAACGTGAGTGTGCTCAGAACAAAAGAACTGGGTTTCCTACACACACGGACCATATCTAGTTCAACTCTGTTTCTGAAACTGATACAAACCACAGGTCCTCTAACATCCAATGCTTTTCAGTTAAGAGCGAGAAACGTGTGGGCTTCGTGAACAATGTAGCTTCTTTTGAGGTGAAAAGTGACTGTGTTTACCTGAAACGAAGTCTTGCTTGAAGAAAGACACAGAGCCTGGCATTTAACTCCGCTTCTGAAGGGAAACACACGGCACAGTCCTCTTCCATGAAACACACTCTGCTTTAGAGCAAGAAGCACACTCTTGCTTTCTAGAGTCTCTAATACAGAGGGAAACCTGAGTGTGCTCAGAACAAAAAACTGTGTTTCCTACACACGGACCATATCTAGTTCAACTCTGTTTCTGAAACTGATACAAACCACAGATCCTCTAACATCCAATGCTTTTCAGTTAAGAGGGAGAAACGTGTGAGCTTTGTGAACAATGTAGCATCGTTTGAGCTGAAAAGTGACTGCGTTTACCTGAAACAAAGTCTTGCTTGTAGGAAGACACATGCCTGGCATTCAACTCCGTTTCTGAAGGGAAACACACGGCACAGTTCTCATCCATGAAACACACTCTGCTTTAGAGCAAGAAGCACGCTCCTGCTTTCTAGAGTCTCTAATATAGAGGGAAACGTGAGTGTGCTCAGAACAAAAGAACTGTGTTTCCTACACACACATACGATATCTAGTTGAAGTATGTTTCTGAAACTGATACAAACAACAGGTCCTCTAACATCCAATGCTTTTCAGGTAAGAGCGAGAAACGTGTGAGCTTCGTGAACAATGTAGCTTCGTTTGAGCTGAAAAGTGACTGTGTTTACCTGAAATGAAGTCTTGCTTGTAAGAAGGCACAGAGCCTGGCATTTAACTCCGTTTCTGAAGGGAAAAACACGGCACAGTTCTCTTCCATGAAACACACTCTGCTTTAGAGCAAGAAGGATGCTCTTGCTTTCTAGAGTCTCTAATACAGAGGGAAACGTGAGTGTGCTCAGAACAAAAGAACTGTGTTTCCTACCCACACGGACCATATCTAGTTCAACTCTGTTTCTGAAACTGATACAAACCACAGGTCCTCTAACATCCAATGCTTTTCAGTTAAGAGCGAGAAACGTGTGGGCTTCGTGAACAATGTAGCTTCGTTTGAGCTGAAAAGTGACTGTGTTTACCTGAAACGAAGTCTTGCTTGTAGGAAGGCACAGAGCCTGGCATTTAACTCTGTTTCTGAAGGGAAACGCACGGCACAGTTCTCATCCATCAAACACAATCTGCTTTAGACCAAGAACACGCTCTTGCTTTCTAGAGTCTCTAATACAGAGGGAAACGTGAGTGTGCTCATAACAAAAGAACTGTGTTTCCTACACAAGGACCATATCTAGTTCAATCTGTTTCTGAAACTGATACAAACCACAGGTCCTCTAACATCCAATGCTTTTCAGTTAAGAGCGAGAAACGTGTGAGCTTCGTGAACAATGTAGCTTCCTTTGAGCTGAAAAGTGACTGCGTTTACCTGAAATGAAGTCTTGCTTGAAGAAAGACACAGAGCCTGCCATTTAACTCCGTTTCTGAAGGGAAACACATGGCACAGTTCTCATATTTGAAACACACTCTGCATTAGAGCAAGAAGCACGCTCTTGCTTTCTAGATTCTCTAATACAGAGGGAAACGTGAGTGTGCTCAGAACAAAAGAAATGTGTTTCCTATACACACGGATCATATGTAGTTCAACTCTGTTTCTAAAATTGATACAAAGCACAGGTCATCTAACATCCAATGCTTTTCAGTTAAGAGCGAGAAACGTGTGAGCTTCGTGAACAATGTAGCTTCGTTTGAGCTGAAAAGTGACTGTGTTTACCTGAAAAGAAGTCTTGATTGTAGTAAGACACACGTCTGGCATTTAACTCCGTTACTGAAGGGAAACACACGGCACAGTTCTCATCCATGAAACACACTCTGCTTTAGAGCAAGAAGGATGCTCTTGCTTTCTAGAGTCTCTAATACAGAGGGAAACGTGAGTGTGCTCAGAACAAAAGAACTGGGTTTCCTACACACACGGACCATATCTAGTTCAACTCTGTTTCTGAAACTGATACAAACCACAGGTCCTCTAACATCCAATGCTTTTCAGGTAAGAGCGAGATACGTGTGGGCTTCGTGAACAATGTAGCTTCTTTTGAGGTGAAAAGTGACTGTGTTTACCTGAAACGAAGTCTTGCTTGAAGAAAGACACAGAGCCTGGCATTTAACTCCGCTTCTGAAGGGAAACACACGGCACAGTCCTCTTCCATGAAACACACTCTGCTTTAGAGCAAGAAGCACACTCTTGCTTTCTAGAGTCTCTAATACAGAGGGAAACCTGAGTGTGCTCAGAACAAAAAACTGTGTTTCCTACACACGGACCATATCTAGTTCAACTCTGTTTCTGAAACTGATACAAACAACAGGTCCTCTAACATCCAATGCTTTTCAGGTAAGAGCGAGAAACGTGTGAGCTTCGTGAACAATGTAGCTTCGTTTGAGATTAAAAGTGACTGTGTTTACCTGAAACGAAGTCTTGCTTGTAGGAAGACACACGCCAGGCATTTAACTCCGTTTCTGAAGGGAAACACACGGCACAGTTCTCTTCCATGAAACACACTTTGCTTTAGAGCAAGAAGCACGCTCTTGCTTTCTAGAGTCTCTAATACAGAGGGAAACGTGAGTGTGCTCAGAACAAAAGAACTGTGTTTCCTACACACACAGACCATATCTAGTTCAATTCTGTTTCTGAAACTGATACAAACCACAGGTCCTCTAACATCCAATGCTTTTCAGTTCAGAGCGAGAAACGTGTGAGCTTCGTGAACAATGTAGCTTCGTTTGAGATGAAAAGTGACTGCGTTTACCTGAAACGATTCTTGCTTGTAGGAAGACACAGAGCCTGGCATTTAACTCCGTTTCTGAAGGGAAACACACGGCACAGTTCGCATCCATGAAACACACTCTGCTTTAGAGCAAGAAGGATGCTCTTGCTTTCTAGAGTCTCTAATACAGAGGAAACGTGAGTGTGCTCAGAACAAAAGAACTGTGTTTCCTACACACACGGACCATATCTAGTTCAACTCTGTTTCTGAAACTGATACAAAGCACAGGTCCTCTAACATCCAATGCTTTTCAGTTAAGAGCGAGAAAAGTGTGGGCTTCGTGAACAATGTAGCTTCGTTTTAGCTGAAAAGTGACTGTGTTTACCTGAAACGAAGTCTTGCTTGTAGGAAGGCACAGAGCCTGGCATTTAACTCCGTTTCTGAAGGGAAACGCACGTCACAGTTCTCATCCATCAAACACAATCTGCTTTAGACCAAGAACACGCTCTTGCTTTCTAGAGTCTCTAATACAGAGGGAAACGTGAGTGTGCTCATAACAAAAGAACTGTGTTTCCTACACACGGACCATATCTAGTTCAATCTGTTTCTGAAACTGATACAAACCACAGGTCCTCTAACATCCAATGCTTTTCAGTTAAGAGGGAGAAACGTGTGAGCTTTGTGAACAATGTAGCTTCGTTTGAGCTGAAAAGTGACTGCGTTTACCTGAACAAAGTCTTGCTTGTAGGAAGACACACTTCTGGCATTTAACTCCGTTTCTGAAGGGAAACACACGGCACAGTCCTCATCCATGAAACACATTCTGCTTTAGAGCAAGAAGCACGCTCTTGCTTTCAAGAATCTCTAATACAGAGGGAAACGTGAGTGTGCTCAGAACAAAAGAACTGTGTTTCCTACACACACAGACCATATCTAATTCAACTCTGTTTCTGAAACTGATACAAACCACAGGTCCTCTAACATCCAATGCTTTTCAGTTAAGAGCGAGAAACGTGTGAGCTTTGTGAACAATGTAGCTTCGTTTGAGCTGAAAAGTGACTGCGTTTACCTGAAACGATTCTTGCATGTAGGAAAACACAGAGCCTGGCATTTAACACCGTTTCTGAAGGGAAACACACGGCACAGTTCTCATCCATGAAACACACTCTGCTTTAGAGCAAGAAGCACGTTCTTGCTTTCTAGAATCTCTAATACAGAGGGAAACGTGAATGTGCTCAGAACAAAAGAAATGTGTTTCCTATACACACGGACCATATGTAGTTCAACTCTGTTTCTAAAATTGATACAAAGCACAGGTCATCTAACATCCAATGCTTTTCAGTTAAGAGCGAGAAACGTGTGAGCTTCGTGAACAATGTAGCTTCGTTTGAGCTGAAAAGTGACTGTTTACCTGAAAAGAAGTCTTGATTGTAGTAAGACACACGTCTGGCATTTAACTCCGTTACTGAAGGGAAACACACGGCACAGTTCTCATCCATGAAACACACTCTGCTTTAGAGCAAGAAGGATGCTCTTGCTTTCTAGAGTCTCTAATACAGAGGGAAACGTGAGTGTGCTCAGAACAAAAGAACTGGGTTTCCTACACACACGGACCATATCTAGTTCAACTCTGTTTCTGAAACTGATACAAACCACAGGTCCTCTAACATCCAATGCTTTTCAGTTAAGAGCGAGAAACGTGTGGGCTTCGTGAACAATGTAGCTTCTTTTGAGGTGAAAAGTGACTGTGTTTACCTGAAACGAAGTCTTGCTTGAAGAAAGACACAGAGCCTGGCATTTAACTCCGCTTCTGAAGGGAAACACACGGCACAGTCCTCTTCCATGAAACACACTCTGCTTTAGAGCAAGAAGCACACTCTTGCTTTCTAGAGTCTCTAATACAGAGGGAAACCTGAGTGTGCTCAGAACAAAAAACTGTGTTTCCTACACACGGACCATATCTAGTTCAACTCTGTTTCTGAAACTGATACAAACCACAGATCCTCTAACATCTAATGCTTTTCAGTTAAGAGGGAGAAACGTGTGAGCTTTGTGAACAATGTAGCATCGTTTGAGCTGAAAAGTGACTGCGTTTACCTGAAACAAAGTCTTGCTTGTAGGAAGACACATGCCTGGCATTCAACTCCGTTTCTGAAGGGAAACACACGGCACAGTTCTCATCCATGAAACACACTCTGCTTTAGAGCAAGAAGCACGCTCCTGCTTTCTAGAGTCTCTAATATAGAGGGAAACGTGAGTGTGCTCAGAACAAAAGAACTGTGTTTCCTACACACACATACCATATCTAGTTGAAGTATGTTTCTGAAACTGATACAAACAACAGGTCCTCTAACATCCAATGCTTTTCAGGTAAGAGCGAGAAACGTGTGAGCTTCGTGAACAATGTAGCTTCGTTTGAGCTGAAAAGTGACTGTGTTTACCTGAAACGAAGTCTTGCTTGTAGGAAGACACACACCTGGCATTTAACTCCGTTTCTGAAGGGAAACACACGGCACAGTTCTCTTCCATGAAACACACTCTGCTTTAGAGCAAGAAGCACGCTCTTGCTATCTAGAGTCTCTAATACAGAGGGAAACATGAGTGTGCTCAGAACAAAAGAACTGTGTTTCCTACACACACAGACCATATCTAATTCAACTCTGTTTCTGAAACTGATACAAACCATAGGTCCTCTAACATCCAATGCTTTTCAGTTAAGAGCGAGAAACGTGTGAGCTTCGTGAACAATGTAGCTTCGTTTGAGCTGAAAAGTGACTGTGTTTACCTGAAATGAAGTCTTGCTTGTAAGAAGGCACAGAGCCTGGCATTTAACTCCGTTTCTGAAGGGAAAAACACGGCACAGTTCTCATCCATGAAACACACTCTGCTTTAGAGCAAGAAGGATGCTCTTGCTTTCTAGAGTCTCTAATACAGAGGGAAACGTGAGTGTGCTCATAACAAAAGAACTGTGTTTCCTACCCACACGGACCATATCTAGTTCAACTCTGTTTCTGAAACTGATACAAACCACAGGTCCTCTAACATCCAATGCTTTTCAGTTAAGAGCGAGAAACGTGTGGGCTTCGTGAACAATGTAGCTTCGTTTGAGCTGAAAAGTGACTGTGTTTACCTGAAACGAAGTCTTGCTTGTAGGAAGGCACAGAGCCTGGCATTTAACTCCGTTTCTGAAGGGAAACGCACGGCACAGTTCTCATCCATCAAACACAATCTGCTTTAGACCAAGAACACGCTCTTGCTTTCTAGAGTCTCTAATACAGAGGGAAACGTGAGTGTGCTCATAACAAAAGAACTGTGTTTCCTACACACGGACCATATCTAGTTCAATCTGTTTCTGAAACTGATACAAACCACAGGTCCTCTAACATCCAATGCTTTTCAGTTAAGAGCGAGAAACGTGTGAGCTTCGTGAACAATGTAGCTTCGTTTGAGCTGAAAAGTGACTGCGTTTACCTGAAATGAAGTCTTGCTTGAAGAAAGACACAGAGCCTGCCATTTAACTCCGTTTCTGAAGGGAAACACATGGCACAGTTCTCATATTTGAAACACACTCTGCATTAGAGCAAGAAGCACGCTCTTGCTTTCTAGATTCTCTAATACAGAGGGAAACGTGAGTGTGCTCAGAACAAAAGAAATGTGTTTCCTATACACACGGATCATATGTAGTTCAACTCTGTTTCTAAAATTGATACAAAGCACAGGTCATCTAACATCCAATGCTTTTCAGTTAAGAGCGAGAAACGTGTGAGCTTCGTGAACAATGTAGCTTCGTTTGAGCTGAAAAGTGACTGTGTTTACCTGAAAAGAAGTCTTGATTGTAGTAAGACACACGTCTGGCATTTAACTCCGTTACTGAAGGGAAACACACGGCACAGTTCTCATCCATGAAACACACTCTGCTTTAGAGCAAGAAGGATGCTCTTGCTTTCTAGAGTCTCTAATACAGAGGGAAACGTGAGTGTGCTCAGAACAAAAGAACTGGGTTTCCTACACACACGGACCATATCTAGTTCAACTCTGTTTCTGAAACTGATACAAACCACAGGTCCTCTAACATCCAATGCTTTTCAGTTAAGAGCGAGAAACGTGTGGGCTTCGTGAACAATGTAGCTTCTTTTGAGGTGAAAAGTGACTGTGTTTACCTGAAACGAAGTCTTGCTTGAAGAAAGACACAGAGCCTGGCATTTAACTCCGCTTCTGAAGGGAAACACACGGCACAGTCCTCTTCCATGAAACACACTCTGCTTTAGAGCAAGAAGCACACTCTTGCTTTCTAGAGTCTCTAATACAGAGGGAAACCTGAGTGTGCTCAGAACAAAAAACTGTGTTTCCTACACACGGACCATATCTAGTTCAACTCTGTTTCTGAAACTGATACAAACCACAGATCCTCTAACATCCAATGCTTTTCAGTTAAGAGGGAGAAACGTGTGAGCTTTGTGAACAATGTAGCATCGTTTGAGCTGAAAAGTGACTGCGTTTACCTGAAAAAAAGTCTTGCTTGTAGGAAGACACACGCCTGGCATTTAACTCCGTTTCTGAAGGGAAACACACGGCACAGTTCTCTTCCATGAAACACACTCTGCTTTAGAGCAAGAAGCACGCTCTTGCTATCTAGAGTCTCTAATACAGAGGGAAACATGAGTGTGCTCAGAACAAAAGAACTGTGTTTCCTACACACACAGACCATATCTAATTCAACTCTGTTTCTGAAACTGATACAAACCATAGGTCCTCTAACATCCAATGCTTTTCAGTTAAGAGCGAGAAACGTGTGAGCTTCGTGAACAATGTAGCTTCGTTTGAGCTGAAAAGTGACTGTGTTTACCTGAAATGAAGTCTTGCTTGTAAGAAGGCACAGAGCCTGGCATTTAACTCCGTTTCTGAAGGGAAAAACACGGCACAGTTCTCATCCATGAAACACACTCTGCTTTAGAGCAAGAAGGATGCTCTTGCTTTCTAGAGTCTCTAATACAGAGGGAAACGTGAGTGTGCTCATAACAAAAGAACTGTGTTTCCTACCCACACGGACCATATCTAGTTCAACTCTGTTTCTGAAACTGATACAAACCACAGGTCCTCTAACATCCAATGCTTTTCAGTTAAGAGCGAGAAACGTGTGGGCTTCGTGAACAATGTAGCTTCGTTTGAGCTGAAAAGTGACTGTGTTTACCTGAAACGAAGTCTTGCTTGTAGGAAGGCACAGAGCCTGGCATTTAACTCCGTTTCTGAAGGGAAACGCACGGCACAGTTCTCATCCATCAAACACAATCTGCTTTAGACCAAGAACACGCTCTTGCTTTCTAGAGTCTCTAATACAGAGGGAAACGTGAGTGTGCTCATAACAAAAGAACTGTGTTTCCTACACACGGACCATATCTAGTTCAATCTGTTTCTGAAACTGATACAAACCACAGGTCCTCTAACATCCAATGCTTTTCAGTTAAGAGCGAGAAACGTGTGAGCTTCGTGAACAATGTAGCTTCGTTTGAGCTGAAAAGTGACTGCGTTTACCTGAAATGAAGTCTTGCTTGAAGAAAGACAAAGAGCCTGCCATTTAACTCCGTTTCTGAAGGGAAACACATGGCACAGTTCTCATATTTGAAACACACTCTGCATTAGAGCAAGAAGCACGCTCTTGCTTTCTAGATTCTCTAATACAGAGGGAAACGTGAGTGTGCTCAGAACAAAAGAAATGTGTTTCCTATACACACGGATCATATGTAGTTCAACTCTGTTTCTAAAATTGATACAAAGCACAGGTCATCTAACATCCAATGCTTTTCAGTTAAGAGCGAGAAACGTGTGAGCTTCGTGAACAATGTAGCTTCGTTTGAGCTGAAAAGTGACTGTGTTTACCTGAAAAGAAGTCTTGATTGTAGTAAGACACACGTCTGGCATTTAACTCCGCTTCTGAAGGGAAACACACGGCACAGTCCTCTTCCATGAAACACACTCTGCTTTAGAGCAAGAAGCACACTCTTGCTTTCTAGAGTCTCTAATACAGAGGGAAACCTGAGTGTGCTCAGAACAAAAGAACTGTGTTTCCTACACACGGACCATATCTAGTTCAACTCTGTTTCTGAAACTGATACAAACCACAGATCCTCTAACATCCAATGCTTTTCAGTTAAGAGGGAGAAACGTGTGAGCTTTGTGAACAATGTAGCATCGTTTGAGCTGAAAAGTGACTGCGTTTACCTGAAACAAAGTCTTGCTTGTAGGAAGACACACGCCTGGCATTCAACTCCGTTTCTGAAGGGAAACACACGGCACAGTTCTCATCCATGAAACACACTCTGCTTTAGAGCAAGAAGCACGCTCCTGCTTTCTAGAGTCTCTAATATAGAGGGAAACGTGAGTGTGCTCAGAACAAAAGAACTGTGTTTCCTACACACACATACCATATCTAGTTGAAGTATGTTTCTGAAACTGATACAAACAACAGGTCCTCTAACATCCAATGCTTTTCAGGTAAGAGCGAGAAACGTGTGAGCTTCGTGAACAATGTAGCTTCGTTTGAGCTGAAAAGTGACTGTGTTTACCTGAAACGAAGTCTTGCTTGTAGGAAGACACACGCCTGGCATTTAACTCCGTTTCTGAAGGGAAACACACTGCACAGTTCTCTTCCATGAAACACACTCTGCTTTAGAGCAAGAAGCACGCTCTTGCTATCTAGAGTCTCTAATACAGAGGGAAACATGAGTGTGCTCAGAACAAAAGAACTGTGTTTCCTACACACACAGACCATGTCTAATTCAACTCTGTTTCTGAAACTGATACAAACCATAGGTCCTCTAACATCCAATGCTTTTCAGTTAAGAGCGAGAAACGTGTGAGCTTCGTGAACAATGTAGCTTCGTTTGAGCTGAAAAGTGACTGTGTTTACCTGAAATGAAGTCTTGCTTGTAAGAAGGCACAGAGCCTGGCATTTAACTCCGTTTCTGAAGGGAAAAACACGGCACAGTTCTCATCCATGAAACACACTCTGCTTTAGAGCAAGAAGGATGCTCATGCTTTCTAGAGTCTCTAATACAGAGGGAAACGTGAGTGTGCTCAGAACAAAGAACTGTGTTTCCTACACACACGGACCATATCTAGTTCAACTCTGTTTCTGAAACTGATACAAACCACAGGTCCTCTAACATCCAATGCTTTTCAGTTAAGAGCGAGAAACGTGTGAGTTTTGTGAACAATGTAGCTTCGTTTGAGCTGAAAAGTGACTGCGTTTACCTGAAACAAAGTCTTGCTTGTAGGAAGACACACGCCTGGCATTTAACTCCGTTTCTGAAGGGAAACACACGGCACAGTTCTTATCCATGAAACACACTCTGCTTTAGAGCTAGAAGCACGCTCTTGCTTTCTAGAGTCTCTAATACAGAGGGAAACGTGAGTGTGCTCAAAACAAAAGAACTGTGTTTCCTACACACACGGACCATATCTAGTTCAACTCTGTTTCTGAAACTGATACAAACCACAGGTCTTCTAACATCCAATGCTTTTCAGGTAAGAGCGAGAAACGTGTGGGCTGCGTGAACAATGTAGCTTCGTTTGAGCTGAAAAGTGACTGTGTTTACCTGAAACGAAGTCTTGCTTTTAGGAAGGCACAGAGCCTGGCATTTAACTCCGTTTCTGAAGGGAAACACATGGCACAGTTCTCATCCATGAAACACACTCTGCTTTAGAGCAAGAAGGATGCTCATGCTTTCTAGAGTCTCTAATACAGAGGGAAACGTGAGTGTGCTCAGAACAAAGAACTGTGTTTCCTACACACACGGACCATATCTAGTTCAACTCTGTTTCTGAAACTGATACAAACCACAGGTCCTCTAACATCCAATGCTTTTCAGTTAAGAGCGAGAAACGTGTGAGCTTTGTGAACAATGTAGCTTCGTTTGAGATGTAAAGTGACTGCGTTTACCTGATACGATTCTTGCTTGTAGGAAGACACAGAGCCTGGCATTTAACTCCGTTTCTGAAGGGAAACACACGGCACAGTTCTCATCCATGAAACACACTCTGCTTTAGAGCAAGAAGCACGCTCTTGCTTTCTAGAGTCTCTAATACAGAGGGAAACGTGAGTGTGCTCAGAACAAAAGAACTGTGTTTCTTACACACACGGACCATATCTAGTTCAACTCTGTTTCTAAAATTGATACAAACCACAGGTCGTCAAACATCCAATGCTTTTCAGTTAATAGCGAGAAACGTGTGAGCTTCGTGAACAATGTAGCTTCCTTTGAGCTGAAAAGTGACTGTGTTTTCCTAAAAAGAAATCTTGATTGTAGGAAGACACACGTCTGGCATTTAACTCCGTTTCAGAAGGGAAACACACGGCACAGTTCTCATCCATGAAACACACTCTAATTTAGAGCAAGAAGGATGCTCTTGCTTTCTAGAGTCTCTAATCAAGAGGGAAACGTGAGTGTGCTCAGAACAAAAGAACTGTGTTTCCTACACACACGGACCATATCTAGTTCAACTCTGTTTCTGAAACTGATACAAACCACAGGTCCTCTAACATCCAATGCTTTTCAGTTAAGAGCGAGAAACGTGTGAGCTTTGTGAACAATGTAGCTTCGTTTGATATGAAAATTGACTGCGTTGACCTGATACGATTCTTACTTGTAGGAAGACACAGAGCCTGGCATTTAACTCCGTTTCTGAAGGGAAACACATGGCACATTTCTCATCCATGAAACACACTCTGCTTTAGAGCAAGAAGCACGCTCTTCCTTTCTAGAGTCTCTAATACAGAGGGAAACGTGAATGTGCTCAGAACAAAAGAACTGTGTTTCTTACACACACAAACCATATCTAGTTCAACTCTGTTTCTAAAATTGATACAAACCACCGGTCGTCTAACATCCAATGCTTTTCAGTTAAGAGCGAGAAACGTGTGAGCATCGTGAACAATGTAGCTTCGTTTGAGCTGAAAAGTGACTGTGTTGTCCTGAAAAGAAGTCTTGATTGTAGGAAGACACATGTCTGGCATTTAACTCCGTTTCTGAAGGGAAACACACGGCACAGTTCTCATCCATGAAACACACTCTGCTTTAGAGCAAGAAGCACGCTCTTCCTTTCTAGAGTCTATAATACAGAGGGAAACGTGAATGTGCTCAGAACAAAAGAACTGTGTTTCTTACACACACAAACCATAACTAGTTCAACTCTGTTTCTAAAATTGATACAAACCACAGGTCGTCTAACATCCAATGCTTTTCAGTTAAGAGCGAGAAACGTGTGAGCTTCGTGAACAATGTAGCTTCGTTTGAGCTGAAAAGTGACTGTGTTGTCCTGAAAAGAAGTCTTGATTGTAGGAAGACACATGTCTGGCATTTAACTCTGCTTCTGAAGGGAAAAACATGGCACAGTCCTCTTCCATGAAACACACTCTGCTTTAAAGCAAGAAGCACACTCTTGCTTTCAAGAGTCTCTAATACAGAGGGAAACCTGAGTGTGCTCAGAAGAAAAAACTGTGTTTCCTACACACAGACCATATCTAGTTTAACTCTGTTTCTGAAACTGATACAAACCACAGATCCTCTAACATCCAATGCTTTTCAGTTAAGAGGGAGAAACGTGTGAGCTTTGTGAACAATGTAGCTTCGTTTGAGCTGAAAAGTGACTGCGTTTACCTGAAACAAAGTCTTGCTTGTAGGAAGACACACGCCTGGCATTTAACTCCGTTTCTGAAGGGAAACACACGGCACAGTTCTCATCCATGAAACACACTCTGCTTTAGAGCTAGAAGCACGCTCTTGCTTTCTAGAGTCTCTAATACAGAGGGAAACGTGAGTGTGCTCAGAACAAAAGAACTGTGTTTCCTACACACACGGACCATATCTAGTTCAACTCTGTTTCTGAAACTGATACAAACCACAGGTCTTCTAACATCCAATGCTTTTCAGGTAAGAGCGAGAAACGTGTGGGCTGCGTGAACAATGTAGCTTCGTTTGAGCTGAAAAGTGACTGTGTTTACCTGAAACGAAGTCTTGCTTTTAGGAAGGCACAGAGCCTGGCATTTAACTCCGTTTCTGAAGGGAAACACACGGCACAGTTCTCATCCATGAAACACACTCTGCTTTAGAGCAAGAAGCACGCTCTTGCTTTCTAGAGTCTCTAATACAGAGGGAAACGTGAGTGTGCTCAGAACAAAAGAACTGTGTTTCTTACACACACGGACCATATCTAGTTCAACTCTGTTTCTAAAATTGATACAAACCACAGGTCGTCAAACATCCAATGCTTTTCAGTTAATAGCGAGAAACGTGTGAGCTTCGTGAACAATGTAGCTTCCTTTGAGCTGAAAAGTGACTGTGTTTTCCTAAAAAGAAATCTTGATTGTAGGAAGACACACGTCTGGCATTTAACTCCGTTTCAGAAGGGAAACACACGGCACAGTTCTCATCCATGAAACACACTCTAATTTAGAGCAAGAAGGATGCTCTTGCTTTCTAGAGTCTCTAATCAAGAGGGAAACGTGAGTGTGCTCAGAACAAAAGAACTGTGTTTCCTACACACACGGACCATATCTAGTTCAACTCTGTTTCTGAAACTGATACAAACTACAGGTCCTCTAACATCCAATGCTTTTCAGTTAAGAGCGAGAAACGTGTGAGCTTTGTGAACAATGTAGCTTCGTTTGAGATGAAAATTGACTGCGTTGACCTGATATGATTCTTACTTGTAGGAAGACACAGAGCCTGGCATTTAACTCCGTTTCTGAAGGGAAACACACGGCACAGTTCTCATCCATGAAACACACTCTGCTTTAGAGCAAGAAGCACGCTCTTCCTTTCTAGAGTCTATAATACAGAGGGAAACGTGAGTGTGCTCAGAACAAAAGAACTGTGTTTCTTACACACACAAACCATATCTAGTTCAACTCTGTTTCTAAAATTGATACAAACCACAGGTCGTCTAACATCCAATGCTTTTCAGTTAAGAGCGAGAAACATGTGAGCATCGTGAACAATGTAGCTTCGTTTGAGCTGAAAAGTGACTGTGTTGTCCTGAAAAGAAGTCTTGATTGTAGGAAGACACATGTCTGGCATTTAACTCCGTTTCTGAAGGGAAACACACGGCACAGTTCTCATCCATGAAACACACTCTGCTTTAGAGCATAAGGAAGCTCTTGCTTTCTAGAGTCTCTAATACAGAGGGAAACGTGAGTGTGCTCAGAACAAAAGAACTGTGTTTCCTACACACACGGACCATATCTAGTTCAACTCTGTTTCTGAAACTGATACAAACCACAGGTCCTCTAACATCCAATGCTTTTCAGTTAAGAGCGAGAAACGTGTGAGCTTTGTGAACAATGTAGCTTCGTTTGAGATGAAAATTGACTGCGTTGACCTGATACGATTCTTACTTGTAGGAAGACACAGAGCCTGGCATTTAACTCCGTTTCTGAAGGGAAACACACGGCACAGTTCTCATCCATGAAACACACTCTGCTTTAGAGCAAGAAGCACGCTCTTCCTTTCTAGAGTCTATAATACAGAGGGAAACGTGAATGTGCTCAGAACAAAAGAACTGTGTTTCTTACACACACGAACCATATCTAGTTCAACTCTGTTTCTAAAATTGATACAAACCACAGGTCGTCTAACATCCAATGCTTTTCAGTTAAGAGCGAGAAACGTGTGAGCTTCGTGAACAATGTAGCTTCGTTTGAGCTGAAAAGTGACTGTGTTTTCCTGAAAAGAAGTCTTGATTGTAGGAAGACACATGTCTGGCATTTAACTCCGTTTCTGAAGGGAAACACACGGCACAGTTCTCATCCATGAAACACACTCTGCTTTAGAGCATAAGGATGCTCTTGCTTTCTAGAGTCTCTAATACAGAGGGAAACGTGAGTGTGCTCAGAACAAAAGAACTGTGTTTCCTACACACACAGACCATATCTAGTTCAAGTCTGTTTCTGAAACTGATACAAACCACAGGTCCTCTAACATACAATGCTTTTCATGTAAGAGCGAGAAACGTGTGAGCTTCGTGAACAATGTAGCTTCGTTTGAGATGAAAAGTGACTGCGTTTACCTGAAACGAAGTCTTGCTTGTAGGAAGACACACGCCTGGCATTTAACTCCGTTTCTAAGGGAAACACACGGAACAGTTCTCATCCATGAAACACACTCTGCTTTAGAGCAAGAAGCACGCTCTTGCTTTCTAGAGTCTCTAATACAGAGGGAAACGTGAGTGTGCTCAGAACAAAAGATCTGTGTTTCCTACACACACGGACCATATCTAGTTCAACTCTGTTTCTGACACTGATACAAACCACAGGTCGTCTAACATCAAATGCTTTTCAGTTAAGAGCGAGAAACGGGTGAGCTTCGTGAACAATGTAGATTCGTTTGAGGTGAAAAGTGACTGCGTTTACCTGAAACGAAGTCTTGCTTGTAGGAAGACACACTTTTGGCATTTTACTCCATTTCTGAAGGGAAACACACGGCACAGTCCTCATCCATGAAACACATTCTGCTTTAGAGCAAGAAGCACGCTCTTGCTTTCTAGAGTCTCTAATACAGAGGGAAACGTGAGTGTGCTCGGAACAAAAGAACTGTGTTTCCTACACACGGACCATATCTAGTTCAACTCTGTTTCTGAAACTGATACAAACCACAGGTCCTCTAACATCCAATGCTTTTCAGTTAAGAGCGAGAAACGTGTGAGCTTTGTGAACAATGTAGCTTCGTTTGAGATGTAAAGTGACTGCGTTTACCTGATACGATTCTTGCTTGTAGGAAGACACAGAGCCTGGCATTTAACTCCGTTTCTGAAGGGAAACACACGGCACAGTTCTCATCCATGAAACACACTCTGCTTTAGAGCAAGAAGCACGCTCTTGCTTTCTAGAGTCTCTAATACAGAGGGAAACGTGAGTGTGCTCAGAACAAAAGAACTGTGTTTCTTACACACACGGACCATATCTAGTTCAACTCTGTTTCTAAAATTGATACAAACCACAGGTCGTCAAACATCCAATGCTTTTCAGTTAATAGCGAGAAACGTGTGAGCTTCGTGAACAATGTAGCTTCGTTTGAGCTGAAAAGTGACTGGGTTTTCCTATAAAGAAATCTTGATTGTAGGAAGACACACGTCTGGCATTTAACTCCGTTTCAGAAGGGAAACACACGGCACAGTTCTCATCCAGGAAACACACTCTAATTTAGAGCAAGAAGGATGCTCTTGCTTTCTAGAGTCTCTAATCAAGAGGGAAACGTGAGTGTGCTCAGAACAAAAGAACTGTGTTTCCTACACACACAGACTATATCTAATTCAACTCTGTTTCTGAAACTGATACAAACCACAGGTCCTCTAACATCCAATGCTTTTCAGTTAAGAGCGAAAAACGTGTGAGCTTCGTGAACAATGTAGCTTCGTTTGAGATGAAAAGTGACTGCGTTTACCTGAAACGAATTCTTGCTTTTAGGAAGGCACAGAGCCTGGCATTTAACTCCGTTACTGAAGGGAAACACACGGCACAGTTCTCATCCATGAAACACACTCTGCTTTAGAGCAAGAAGGATGCTCTTGCTTTCTAGAGTCTCTAATACAGAGGGAAACGTGAGTGTGCTCAGAACAAAAGAACTGTGTTACCGACACACACGGACCATATCTAGTTCAACTCTGTTTCTGAAACTGATACAAACCACAGGTCCTCTAACATCCAATGCTTTTCAGTTAAGAGCGAGAAACGTGTGAGCTTCGTGAACAATGTAGCTTTGTTTGAGATGTAAAGTGACTGCGTTTACCTGATACGATTCTTGCTTGTAGGAAGACACAGAGCCTGGCATTTAACTCCGTTTCTGAAGGGAAACACACGGCACAGTTCTCATCCATGAAACACACTCTGCTTTAGAGCAAGAAGCACGCTCTTGCTTTCTAGAGTCTCTAATACAGAGGGAAACGTGAATGTGCTCAGAACAAAAGAACTGTGTTTCTTAAACACACGGACCATATCTAGTTCAACTCTGTTTCTAAAATTGATACAAACCAAGGTCGTCAAACATCCAATGCTTTTCAGTTAAGAGCGAGAAACGTGTGAGCTTCGTGAAAATGTAGCTTCGTTTGAGCTGAAAAGTGACTGTGTTTTCCTGAAAAGAAATCTTGATTGTAGGAAGACACACGTCTGGTATTTAACTCCGTTTCTGAAGGGAAACACACGGCACAGTTGTCATCCAGGAAACACACTCTGCTTTACAGCTAGAAGCACGCTCTTGCTTTCTAGAGTCTCTAATACAGAGGGAAACGTGAGTGTGCTCAGAACAAAAGAACTGTGTTTCCTACACACACGGACCATATCTAGTTCAACTCTGTTTCTGAAACTGATAGAAACCACAGGTCATCTAACATCCAATGCTTTTCAGGTAAGAGCGAGAAACGTGTGGGCTTCGTGAACAATGTAGCTTCGTTTGAGCTGAAAAGTGACTGTGTTTACCTGAAACGAAGTTTTGCTTGTAGGAAGGCACAGAGCCTGGCATTTAACTCCGTTTCTGAAGGGAAACACACGGCACAGTTCTCATCCATGAAACACACTCTGCTTTAGAGCAAGAAGGATGCTCTTGCTTACTATAGTCTCTAATACAGAGGGAAACGTGAGTGTGCTCAGAACAAAAGAACTGTGTTTCCTACACACACAGACCATATCTAGTTCAACTCTGTTTCTGAAACTGATACAAACCACAGGTCCTCTAACATCCAATGCTTTTCATGTAAGAGCGAGAAACGTGTGAGCTTTGTGAACAATGTAGCTTCGTTTGAGATGAAAATTGACTGCGTTTACCTGAAACGATTCTTGCTTGTAGGAAGACACAGAGCCTGGCATTTAACTCCGTTACTGAAGGGAAACACACGGCACAGTTCGCATCCATGAAACACACTCTGCTTTAGAGCAAGAAGCACGCTCTTGCTTTCTAGAGTCTCTAATACAGAGGGAAACGTGAGTGTGCTCAGACCAAAAGAACTGTGTTTCCAACACACACGGACCATATCTAGTTCAACTCTGTTTCTGAAACTGATACAAACCACAGGTCCTCTAACATACAATGCTTTTCAGTTAATAGCGAGAAACGTGTGAGCTTCGTGAACAATGTAGCTTCGTTTGAGCTGAAAAGTGACTGTGTTTTCCTGAAAAGAAATCTTGATTGTAGGAAGACACATGTCTGGCATTTAACTCCGTTTCAGAAGGGAAACACACGGCACAGTTCTCATCCATGAAACACACTCTGCTTGAGAGCAAGAAGGATGCTCTTGCTTTCTAGAATCTCTAATAGAGAGGGAAACGTGAGTGTGCTCAGAACAAAAGAACTGTGTTTCCTACACACACGGACCATATCTAGTTCAACTCTGTTTCTGAAACTGATACAAACCACAGATCCTCTAACATCCAATGCTTTTCAGTTAAGAGGGAGAAACGTGTGAGCTTTGTGAACAATGTAGCTTCGTTTGAGCTGAAAAGTGACTGTGTTTACCTGAAACGATTCTTGCTTATAGGAAGACACACGCCTGGAATTTAACTCTGTTTCTGAAGGGAAACACACGGCACAGTTCTCATCCATGAAACACACTCTGCTTTAGAGCATAAGGATGCTATTGCTTTCTAGAGTCTCTAATACAGAGGGAAACGTGAGTGTGCTCAGAACAAAAGAACTGTGTTTCCAACACACACAGACCATATCTAGTTCAAGTCTGTTTCTGAAACTGATACAAACCACAGGTCCTCTAACATCCAATGCTTTTCATGTAAGAGCGAGAAACGTGTGAGCTTCGTGAACAATGTAGCTTCGTTTGACCTGAAAAGTGACTGTGTTTACCTGAAACGAAGTCTTGCTTGTAGGAAGACACACGCCTGGCTTTTAACTCCGTTTCTGAAGGGAAACACACGGCACAGTACTCATCCATGAAACACACTCTGCTTTAGAGCAAGAAGCATGCTCTTGCTTTCTAGAGTCTCTAATACAGAGGGAAACGTGAGTGTGCTCAGAACAAAAGATCTGTGTTTCCTACACACACGGACCATATCTAGTTCAACTCTGTTTCTGACACTGATACAAACCACAGGTCGTCTAACATCAAATGCTTTTCAGTTAAGAGCGAGAAACGGGTGAGCTTCGTGAACAATGTAGCTTCGTTTGAGGTGAAAAGTGACTGCGTTTACCTGAAACGAAGTCTTGCTTGTAGGAAGACACACTTCTGGCATTTTACTCCATTTCTGAAGGGAAACACACGGCACAGTCCTCATCCATGAAACACATTCTGCTATAGAGCAAGAAGCACGCTCTTGCTTTCTAGAGTCTCTAATACAGAGGGAAACGTGAGTGTGCTCAGAACAAAAACTGTGTTTCCTACACACACAGACTCTATCTAATTCAACTCTGTTTCTGAAACTGATACAAACCACAGGTCCTCTAACATCCAATACTTTTCAGTTAAGAGCGAAAAACGTGTGAGCTTCGTGAACAATGTAGCTTCGTTTGAGATGAAAAGTGACTGCGTTTACCTGAAACGAAGTCTTGCTTTTAGGAAGGCACAGAGCCTGGCATTTAACTCCGTTACTGAAGGGAAACACACGGCAAAGTTCGCATCCATGAAACACACTCTGCTTTAGAGCAAGAAGGATGCTCTTGCTTTCTAGAGTCTCTAATACAGAGGGAAACGTGAGTGTGCTCAGAACAAAAGAACTGTGTTTCCTACACACATGGACCATATCTAGTTCAACTCTGTTTCTGAAACTGATACAAACCACAGGTCCTCTAACATCCAATGCTTTTCAGTTAAGAGCGAGAAACGTGTGAGCTTCGTGAACAATGTAGCTTCGTTTGAGATGTAAAGTGACTGCGTTTACCTGATACGATTCTTGCTTGTAGGAAGACACAGAGCCTGGCATTTAATTCCGTTTCTGAAGGGAAACACACGGCACAGTTCTCATCCATGAAACACACTCTGCTTTAGAGCAAGAAGCACGCTCTTGCTTTCTAGAGTCTCTAATACAGAGGGAAACGTGAATGTGCTCAGAACAAAAGAACTGTGTTTCTCACACAGACGGACCATATCTAGTTCAACTCTGTTTCTAAAATTGATACAAACCATAGGTCGTCAAACATCCAATGCTTTTCAGTTAAGAGCGAGAAACGTGTGATCTTCGTGAAAATGTAGCTTCGTTTGAGCTGAAAAGTGACTGTGTTTTCCTGAAAAGAATTCTTGATTGTAGGAAGACACACGTCTGGTATTTAACTCCGTTTCTGAAGGGAAACACACGGCACAGTTCTCATCCATGAAACACACTCTGCTTTAGAGCTAGAAGCACGCTCTTGCTTTCTAGAGTCTCTGATACAGAGGGAAACGTGAGTGTGCTCAGAACAAAAGAACTGTGTTTCCTGCACACACTGACCATATCTAGTTCAACTGTTTCTGAAACTGATAGAAACCACAGGTCATCTAACATCCAATGCTTTTCAGGTAAGAGCGAGAAACGTGTGGGCTTCGTGAACAATGTAGCTTCGTTTGAGCTGAAAAGTGACTGTGTTTACCTGAAACGAAGTTTTGCTTGTAGGAAGGCACAGAGCCTGGCATTTAACTCCGTTTCTGAAGGGAAACACACGGCACAGTTCTCATCCATGAAACACACTCTGCTTGAGAGCAAGAAGGATGCTCTTGCTTTCTAGAATCTCTAATAGAGAGGGAAACGTGAGTGTGCTCAGAACAAAAGAACTGTGTTTCCTACACACACGGACCATATCTAGTTCAACTCTGTTTCTGAAACTGATACAAACCACATATCCTCTAACATCCAATGCTTTTCAGTTAAGAGGGAGAAACGTGTGAGCTTTGTGAACAATGTAGCTTCGTTTGAGCTGAAAAGTGACTGTGTTTACCTGAA
Source organism: Onychomys leucogaster (assembly GCA_949786385.1). Taxonomy (NCBI): domain Eukaryota; kingdom Metazoa; phylum Chordata; class Mammalia; order Rodentia; family Cricetidae; genus Onychomys; species Onychomys leucogaster. The sequence goes on along the minus strand of CATKUP010000298.1, from coordinate 1,112 downwards.
ACGATTCTTGCTTATAGGAAGACACACGCCTGGAATTTAACTCTGTTTCTGAAGGGAAACACACGGCACAGTTCTCATCCATGAAACACACTCTGCTTTAGAGCATAAGGATGCTCTTGCTTTCTAGAGTCTCTAATACAGAGGGAAACGTGAGTGTGCTCAGAACAAAAGAACTGTGTTTCCTACACACACAGACCATATCTAGTTCAAGTCTGTTTCTGAAACTGATACAAACCACAGGTCCTCTAACATCCAATGCTTTTCATGTAAGAGCGAGAAACGTGTGAGCTTCGTGAACAATGTAGCTTCGTTTGAGCTGAAAAGTGACTGTGTTTACCTGAAACGAAGTCTTGCTTGTAGGAAGACACACGCCTGGCATTTAACTCCGTTTCTGAAGGGAAACACACGGCACAGTACTCATCCATGAAACACACTCTGCTTTAGAGCAAGAAGCATGCTCTTGCTTTCTAGAGTCTCTAATACAGAGGGAAACGTGAGTGTGCTCAGAACAAAAGATCTGTGTTTCCTATACACACGGACCATATCTAGTTCAACTCTGTTTCTGACACTGATACAAACCACAGGTCGTCTAACATCAAATGCTTTTCAGTTAAGAGCGAGAAACGGGTGAGCTTCGTGAACAATGTAGCTTCGTTTGAGGTGAAAAGTGACTGCGTTTACCTGAAACGAAGTCTTGCTTGTAGGAAGACACACTTCTGGCATTTTACTCCATTTCTGAAGGGAAACACACGGCACAGTCCTCATCCATGAAACACATTCTGCTATAGAGCAAGAAGCACGCTCTTGCTTTCTAGAGTCTCTAATACAGAGGGAAACGTGAGTGTGCTCAGAACAAAAACTGTGTTTCCTACACACACAGACTCTATCTAATTCAACTCTGTTTCTGAAACTGATACAAACCACAGGTCCTCTAACATCCAATGCTTTTCAGTTAAGAGCGAAAAACGTGTGAGCTTCGTGAACAATGTAGCTTCGTTTGAGATGAAAAGTGACTGCGTTTACCTGAAACGAAGTCTTGCTTTTAGGAAGGCACAGAGCCTGGCATTTAACTCCGTTACTGAAGGGAAACACACGGCAAAGTTCGCATCCAT